>VZTE01002477.1:577322-718361 GCA_013397775.1 Eulacestoma nigropectus
AATGGTGGGTTTTTAGATGTTAGGGGTTTTTTTTCCTGTATTCAGGGTGGTGTTAGCAGGAAGAAGCATCCTTAGAAGGCGAGACTTTATCTTTGTTCCAAGCACCTTTGATCCCTAATGAAGTCTAGGGTGTTCCTGGTAGGTGGTGGTGTTCAGAGGGTTATTAAGAGGTGTTCTGCCATGGAAATGGTTGCTATATTTTCTTATTTTATGGTTGTGGAGGGTGCAAATATCACAGGCTTGCCCTTTGGTGTGGCAGGATGGTCACTTACGTCCATCTGTGTTAATACATTCAATATCCTTGATGGTGTGGGGGGGACAAGCACCAGCCCTTGGGCAGAGGAGTGTCCGAGACATTCTTTTGCTTTGGTTGAGCAACACCATCTGCGTCCACTCACCCCAGTTAGATCAGCTTAACTTCAAACAAGTGTGAAAACCGAGAGGCTGGAGTTTGGCAGATGTGTTAAGGGTGCCTTTGAGCTGGGGATGCTACTCAAAGCTGCCGGGGAGCTGTCACTCTATTATTCTTGCAACAAAACACTACCGGAGGAGCTGAGAGCCTCAGAGGCTCCGGAGCCACAGCCAAAATTGCATTTAACTTGCAGAAATGTGCTACAGCCATGGGGCTCACCGTGCCAGCCCCAGGGAGAGTCAGCACAGCCATGTGCCCCCTTCGATGGCAGCACAGAGGGGATTCAGGGGCACCTTTGCACCACAATGGACCATTGCACAAGGCAATCTGACTTGTCTGTTCCCGTGCTTGTAAAAGATCATTTCCCTTGAATCCCAATGCCATGCGCCAGGTATTTAATCTTGCTTGAAGGGAGCATGTCTAAAGCATGCAGGGCATCACAAACAATAGTAAGCAATCAATAGGCTAAATCCTGAGGTCTCTTACCCAGACTTTGCTGGAGTAAAGGTTGACAAAGTGCTGAGTAGTTACTCCAGACTCCAGCCCTGAGCTGAGGGCAGAAGTGATTGACTGATTTATTGATGATGCATTTCACTATGAATCTAGCCTGTCTGTTAGTCACAAATGCTCATTTAAGCATAAATTCTGGTGTGCCATGAGCAGATAGCTTCTCCTGCAGCAGAGCTGGGGAGAAAGATTTCAGATGAATGGCTTATTTGGTGAAAAATAGTTTTGGATCAACGCAAATAGCTTGTGTTTCTGTGTTGTGCTTGGCAGATAGCCTCACAGAAGAAAGTGAAAGCCCACTTGTGAAAAAGATGAAGAGCTGGATTCTGACATGATGTTTAGATCTCCTTTCCAACTGGTTTTAGGTTTTCTTCCCAAATCAAAAAGCCAGACGAGTTTCAGAAGATTTCTCTGAAACACTTTTTCTTTGCCCTCTGAAAACCTTTTTTCCTTATCCTCTGTGCCTGGCTTCTGCAGCAAAACCAGTGACACACAGCACTTCTGAAACCTGGCGCTGACTCTCTGTGAACCTACACCTCATTTATTTTTAGTTGGCCCAGCAGCATGAGGGCTCAGGCTCTGGCGGGCATTCGTTCAGTGCTGCTGAGCTGTGGTCTGGGATGTGTAAGGCTGCTGGGTTTGCTGCCCTGATGGGAACTGGGCTTATCCTGCCTTGATGGAGCCTTGGAAGGCTTGGAATCGGGGTACAGCAGCCAAGAACACCTCATCCCCAGTGCAGGGGTAGGCAATGCATTAGCTGTTCCTGCTGCAAAAGGTTGTGCAAGCCCTTTGGAGGTGTCTGTGATGTCACCTTCACCCGAAACTCTTCAGCAGCTGGGACATGGCTTGCTTGCTCCCTGTTCTCAAATCATCACCCTTTTTTTGATCTCTTAAGCTGAGTAGTTTCTTACTATTCGGGAATAAAACCATACTACTCTGTCACCTCCATAGCTGCTTTTCTTCCTCATAATGTTGCTTTTTCTTTGTTTTGGGCCTGGCTACTGCTGGGTACATCTGCTGTGTCTCCCAGAGGCTGTGCTTACTGTGGCAGCACATGGGTGCGTCCGCGGTGGATGCTGTAGGAAACCGCTCAGACAGATTTGTGCATGTGTATATGCCTCTCTCAGTATTTCCTGTTAATTAATGGACACTGGAGTCTGTCATCTGTAACAGCACTCACTGGCGGGTGATAAAGTGTTTCTATGACAAGATGGCAGTGAAAGCCAGGCGAGCTGCGGCTGTCGGCGTTGGGTTTGGGAGCCAGGGGTGAACGTCAGTCAATATCTGGATGGGAAGAGGGATGGTGAAAAGCCCAGCAGCTGATTGCAAGATCCCCGAGGCATCCTGCCTGCTCGTGCTGGAGGAATCCTTGCTGTGGGTTCCAGCAAGAGGGCAACAGTGCTGTACCAGACCCCATGATTAACTGGCAGACCCCAGCCCTGTTGATGTTTTTTGGTGTGGAGGGAGGAGGAGGAAGGGTGTTGTGCCTTGGTGGCCATCCCTGCTCCACTGGGATGGATGCTGGCTAGAGCTTGTAAGGATACACTTGGAGCAACCTCTCCTGACCCACGCTGGGTTTTGCTGCCTCTCATACCACAGAACAGGCACTGTGCCAGGGCCTGGGATCTGTTCTCCTGCAGTGCTACGCCTTCCAGCAAACCCTGCTTGGTAGCTGGAGTGCCCTGCACTGCTGCCAGCACCAGAAATCCCTGACATACCCTACCTGCTGATGCCAGCATGCTAACAGTGGCAGAGGGCTTGGCTAGGCATCTCCGCGTGGGACCAGTGCTTTTGGTGACCTTCATGGGCAGCATTCATGGCAGCAACTGTGTCTACACCACCAGTAACTGGGTTTAAACCACCAGGAGGTGGTGGTTGACGTGCTGTGTCGCAGGGCCATACAAGGCTTCATGGATGTGCTGGAGTGTGGGGCTGGATGTGACGAATCTGAGCTGCTGGAGTTCCGTGTTCTCAGCCTGGTCAGTTGTAGTCCTGAGCCCAAACTGAGCCCACGCTCTGAGCTCTGCATAGGAAGTTCACCCTAGGGAAACAGGGCTGGCACCAGAGTCCAGCCTCCTGGGGAACAGACATGGAGTGATATTGCTTCTTGCTGCATTCCCAGTGGGACCAGTCCCTGCTGCAGCCCTCTGGAGCACACCGCGCATGCTGTGCACTGTAAATCCATCTCCATTCTGGCTGGCACGCTGAGGCTGGGGTTTAATCACCCGTTGTGCTCACTGGGACTCCAGCAGTCAGAGCAGGGATCCCACTCAAGAGGACAGTGTGGTTCCCCGTGGGATCCGTGCTGCCCTGGGACCTGCTGTGCTTCCCACGGTGCAAGTGGGGCAGTCTGCATTTACTGGGAAACGGAATTATCTGCTTCCCCAAGTGGGGAAAATAATAATAAAAAAAAAAGTGCCTTCCACTAGGTCATGAGCCATTACCTCGAGGGGCCCTTCATCAGCTGATGAATTCTACTTAATAAAATAAATACTGAGAGAAAATGTAATTGGATTTCATTTATTACCCAGTTCCGCCTAGCAGCCCCAGATTATACAAAAGCAATTAGAGAAAGCTCTCCATTAATAGCTATCTTCAAGCCGCCCAATGGGTTCATTCCATCAAACCTTCTGGCTTGTGTAATTTCCTTTCTTGGAGCTCGCTCCTGGCCGGGGGAGGATGTGGGGTGTGCAGCGCCATTGCCAGCAGCCTGTAAACAAAAGCAGCCCTGTCTCTAACATTTGCACAGGCGTCATCTTCCCAAGCATGTGGCTCAGCCAAAGGGTATCCTGGTTTAGGGCAAGAAGCCAGAGCACCTGGGCAGTTTGGCTGCAGCCTAGGGCTTGGTTGTGCCTTCCCTGGGATGAGAGCATCCTTCCTCCTCTTGGCATTGCCATGTGGTGAATCTGACTGGGCTGCTTGGCAGTGGGTGGGTGTGCAGAGTCCCACGAGGGCATCGGGTATAACTCTGTCCCCCTGAGGGCCTGGCTGGTTCTCTGGTGCTGATTTTTCCTGTAATGCCAGCAGGTTGCATCCCAGCTTCTGTCTCTGGCACCTTGCAGGGACACACAGTACAATAATTCTGCTTCTGTGGGTTTTTTGCTAGGAGCACAAGGAAGGTCTGGGACAGCTTGCTAAAGCTGGGCAGAGGAAGATGTCTCATACTATCTTCCTGAAAGTCTTATGGCAACACAGAGAAGTGTGTTTGAGGACTGTCACAGGGCAGGGACAGATGTCTGGCACCTGTTGTCACTGAGGACAATGGCAGGTTAATCTGCAGCAGAGCTTAACCTCGTATCTTTATTCATTATCTCTGTTTACAGTGGTGGATAAGGAAAGACAATTACAGTGGAGATGGCGACTGGGGGGAGAGATGCTGACTGATCTGGGAGGATGGTTAGTGAGGAGCGGTCTGCGGTGGAAGTAGAAGGGGATGTGCACGTCCCTCATTTGTGTACACACCTTGTGTGTGTAGTGTGTGTGTGTACAGCTGTGAGAGGGTGCAGCCCTCTCCTTCACTCTTCCAGCACTTGCAGCCCTGGAGGAAAATTGTCTGGCCATGCTGCCTACTTTTGAGCAGTCTCATTTTTGAAGGGACCACATTTTTGTTCCACCACAGCAGATGCAGGGCTGGAGGGAGAGAAGGGATTTTGAAGGTGGTTCCCCTTGCAGGCTGGAGAAGGAGGGAGTGCTTTAGGGGCCAAAGAGGTTCTTAGCTTCTGCCTGTGGGTGACATTGTTTTCTCATCCCAGTTGTCACTCTGGGGAGAAGCCAGCACCCTTTCTCAGCTCAGACAACCACATCTGTTCCAGCCGATGCTTTGATGGAGCCAGAGTGGCTCATCAGGGATGTATCAGCACCCGTCATGCTTGGGTTGGCTCTGGCATCTTTGGTCACTGCTGCTGTGAATACACTCTCCCCCACTGCCTCTTGTTGTCCCCTGTCCTGGCTCACTTTTCATCCCCTCCCTTTCATGCCGTAACATCCCCGGCACAGGGCTGGAGTGAGAGTAACAGCACAGCCAGGAAGGAGCTGATGTTTAGTTTCAGACAAGAAACAACATAAGGCGTAATGCAACCGGAAAGGTGAGGGCAGATGGAGAGGGCCAGTGAGGCTGTGTGGCTCTTCATCTTCATTACAAGGCTGATGTCTGTGGTCTTGCTTCCATGCTGCTTGCCAGCAAGGCAGGGATGGCTAGCGAGCAGAGATGTGCAGGGAGAGCTTTGCTTGCAGAAGGCGAGGCTGGTCCTACTGGATGGTGAGAAAATCAGAAGGAGATTTACTGGGGGAAGCAAGCATGGGAGTAGGGGGGTACAGGAAGATGATGCGATGGAAACCCAAAAGGGACGAAGGGGGATGCTCTCCTTGATGGGAGATGGCAAATGCCTTGTAAATGCAAGCTGCCTGCTCACCCTGGGTACTCACTCTGGAGAAAGAAGTGTTTGAGAGCATAGGAGGGGAGTGGTTGATGCTGATATAACTACAGAGGCAGGAGATTAATCTTTGCTGGTGAGATGGAACGTGGTATGGGGGAACCTTGCTCAGATGGGGGAAGAATTGGAGCATGAAATGGTGAAACTGTGGGTCTGAGAAGAGGGCTGAGGTGTGGAAGAAGGTGGAGACCTTTCCAGCCTGGAATGAAGGATGTGCAAAGGTCAGACACGGACTGTTGGGCTGCCACTGAGTGTTCCCTCCCTCCCTCCCAGAGCAACAGCTTGTCTTTGGCCTGAGGGTTAACCTTGGGCTCAGTTCTGAGATGACAGAGAAAACTCCAAAAGTAAATCCAGCCTTCAAAGAAGAGTGGGGACCAGAAAACTGCTTTTTCCAAGCCAGCCAACAGCAGTGACCACACGAAATCTTCCTTTTTTACCACATTGTTTATTTTTACAGGGGTCTTTTATTTATACCCCCTTAACATCCCTGCTGTTAAAGCAGCCTTATTAGGATGCTGCCCTTCACCAAGGAACTCTGCTATCGAAAAAGAGCATTAAAGATTCAACAAATAGCTGAGAATTGGGATTGATCCTAACCTCCCATAAATGGGAGTACCTTCCCCCATTAATCAGCCTTGGTTTTCACTTACAGGATGATGGCCTCAGTGCTACACTTCTTCAGGACTAAAAGCACGTTAAATATTTATCACAGCTGAGTATTCATTTCCCCCACTATTGCCAACTAAGATCCACTGCTTAAGCCTGTGTTGGCTTGACAGGTTGTGTAGCGAGGTGGCATGCCATTAGGAAACCTCTTGTGCCAACGTGCTCTGCTCATCTGCTGTGCTAAGCACGAAGAGATGGTGGCATCTCTCATCTCAAAGCATGGTCAGCATGGGACTGTATTATAAAGTCTCCCTGCTGGCATTTTGTATTAGTAAATGAAACATACTACTAGGGGTAGGATGCTTGGGTTTGCTCTTCAGCAGAGGGATGAAGCATCCACACTCCTCCATGTCTCTTTTAACCTTAAAAATAGCATTATTGCATCCAAACTGCTCTGTAGGAGCAGCCCTCTGTCTGTGCTGAGGCTTTGCCCCATGCCAGGGTCTTCATTTGCAGTTCAGTGTGGGTCTGTTTACATTGCACTGCCTGGAAGCATTTCCCAGTTTAGGACCATGCACTCTCCTGTGCTGAAAGGATGCCGGCAGTACTCTCTGCCTTTCCTCAGGGTGCTGGGAAAGAGTTTTTATTGCCTCGAGAGGCTTGAAATGATGATAGGGCGTTCAATGTTCCAATTATTGGTCTATACATATGTAGATACATCCTTGCTAATTGTGCCAGGTGTGCCCATAGCATTTCGGAGAGCAGCTATTTTAGGAGCATCTCTGGAAGCCGCCTTTCCATTTTGCTCCTTGATTTTGTGATGGCATTTCTTAAAAGATGGCACTTGACTTTGGGAGTTGCTGATGAACCTCAGAGGCTGGAAAAAGCAGAGGCTGCTCCATACCTGAGGTGCCCTGTGGTGCTGCTAAGAGCAAACCCTGAGCCACGATGGGAGCAGTTTATCTGCTCAGGAAAAGCTCCCTGCGATGTCAGATGGAGTTTTAGTTCTGCACCCGGGCTCAGCACAGACTCCACTTGGCCAGTTCCAAGAGCTGAGACTGAGCTGTTGTTTCTGGGTTAGTGCTTTTTTCTTTTTTTCTTTTTTTTTTTTATATTTTCAACTTGTTGGTTTGGCATCATCATGATGCATCTCCCCGTCTTGGCACCCACCCCCTGCCGCCCCCACCTCCAGTTTGAGTTGCTGATGTGCGCAGCCTTGTTGTAGCCGCTTACACGTACGGGCGCACAATGTGTTTCATTATCCTTGTCTCAAACTTGTTTTGCTGCTGTCACGCACCAGAAAAGTTAAACACGTCTGATCAAAGGCATGTAAACACAGCTTCAAAACAAATGCCCTCGAGTCCTGCCAAAAGCACAGAGCTGTCTCCGAGCAAATCACGTCTCGTATTCCCCTGCCTGTGCCTCCTGCTTCTCCGAGCGGGTGTGTGATGCCGCCTGGTCTGTGGGAGCCTTGTGAGCTGCTGTTTGCAGCAGGGAAGGGTTGCCCACTGGTTGAACAGACTGCAGTGAGGATTTGCACCAGTGGCAGCTCAGAGGAGAGTGGAACCTCAGCCTCAGCGCAGGAGGGAAAAGCTCGCTGCATCCTTGCACATGAGAGGCAGCAAACCCCAGTTGTCTGCAGCTCTGGTGGGTTGAGGGAGAGCAAAGTATGATATGAATTAGCTGAAAATAAAGGTGCCAAGTGTGCTTTTTCCAGGTCTATCCTTGTGCTCCAGCTGGTGTATTAACCTGATGCAGTAGCTGTAGGACCAGGAGCATCCAAGGCTACTGCTGCCTGTGCTCCCAGGGCATCACTGGGTTTTGGGCTTGGCTTGAAGCAGAGTCAGCCAATTGCACCGTTTGTGGGATGAGAGGGGCTGAGCAAAGGAACTGGGGATGGTTCCAGACCAGGACATGCTTCTGCTCTGTTTGGTTTCCAGCCCTGAGGGGCAGGGAAGGGTGAGGTGAGGTGAGGTGAGACTTGCACCCCTGGCTCAGGGACTGATGTCACTTGATCTCCCATGCAATTGATAAAAAATGGGGAATTCTCTATAGTGGCAGACAAGTCAGGTTTTCATCTTACTACAGCTTTACAGAGGGCTGGATATGCATCTTAAACAGGAATGGAAATCTGTAGGCTTTTGCAGCCTCTGAGGGCAGGTGTTTTCTGAAAACACTGTCTCCTTTCAAGTCTGCCAAAAACCTATTCACAGCCTGGCTACCAGCACGGCCAGCAAATAGTTTGGGAATTCATGAGCTTATGAACTGACCCGGACTCTGCAAATGAGTTGCCCAAGGTCTTTGCCAAATGCCTTTGAATAATGGACATGTCAGAACCAGATGGGGTTGCAAATGGCAGGTTATTAGTGCCCCATGCCTGTGCCAAGCAGTGCTGCACATGTGTGCAAGCACGCAGTATGTGCAGGGCTCGTCCTGGGACCAAGTGGAGTGGCCAAGTTGCTGCAGGTAAGATGATCCAATGGGTCTCCTTCAAACCACCTAATTGCATTAACAGGGGTGAAAAAATCTCAATCGTCCCCCCCACCACTGCTGCTGGACAGTTGCAGGCAGGCTGCGAAATGCCTTGCAGGCAGTGGGGACATGGTCAGAGGTTAACGATGGTGTCAGCCTTCATAAATCATCCCTAATGAGACCTGGGAAAATGGTGGGTTGCAGCTCTGATGCATGGCTTGGCTGTGTTGTGTCGCCTTTACTTTGGGCTTTTTCTGCCATTTGGTTTCCGGGATTATCTGTGTGAAACCTTTGTGAGGCTGAAGGCACTGAAGGCTTTCCTGCGTGGCGAGGAGTCCTGGGCTCTGCTCCTGGCACAGGCTGGCTGATGTGCTGAAGAATAAATAAGTAAATTTCCCCTTTTTATTGTCCCTAAGGACAAGTTCATGTGTCCCTAGAATGCCAGGAATCTTGGGCTGGAGGTATTGCCTGTGTCCTCGTGTGGAGGAGCAGCATGCTCCGCGCTTGCTGATGCTGGGTTTGGGAGGCCTCCAAGTAGAACCTGAGTCATAAAGACTGGCTGGTCCAATGCTGCCTCTGGGCATCATCCTGGTCAGACAAAGGGCTGCAGGGACCTCTCTCAAGCTTTCCCCCCAGCCCTTCTCACCTGCATTGGAACCACATGACGGGGATGTCACAAAGTCCAAATGCTTCGTCTGGAAGAACCCTGTGAAGGAAGCAGGACTCCAAATAAGTTGTGCAAGGTGGGAGGATGAAAAGAGGTTACTGATGTCCTCACCAAAGGCTGCCTTTGGGGCTGGCAGTGGTGGGCTGCTCTAGGCTGTGTGTGGTCCTTGCAAACGCTGTCAGACATTGGCCGGGACACTGGGAGGAGTGAGGCAGGGTACAGTGAATACTCCCTCCGATTTATTATTTATAAAGTACTGTCACAGCCCTGGAAGTGTTGGGACTCTCAGAAAAGCTGTAGGAATGTACTAATTAAAGAACACAATGGGAATGTAAATTGGGAAAGGTCCCCAGGGGGAAGCAGCCCTGGGGGGAGCTAATTTGCCAGTCCCCGCTCCTCCCCTGCAAACTGGCTGAGACACTGGAGCAATTAAGGAGGAATTTGAGTGTTAAATATAATCTGGAATTGTGTTTTTGGCTTTTTTTTTTTTGTAATTGGTTTATTTTTCTCTTGGGTAACCGTGTTACCAATTCTGTAATTGCGACTTTAACCCTCTGTTCTGCTACAATATGGGTTGTTTGTGGGATTTTTTGCAGGGGGTGGTGGCAGCGTTGGTCTTTATTGTTGGAAACAAATTCAGGTGAGGCTGCCAGCACCAAGGTGGCATCTCACCTCCTTGTGTGATGAAGGATATATGGCCCCAGGGCAGGGATAACAGTAGCAGATCTGGTAAGACACAATCCCTGACTTTGGAATCATAGAATCACAGAATGGTTTGGGTTGGAAAGGATCTTAAAGATCATCTCATTTCAACCCCTCTGCCATGGGCAGGGACACCTTCCACTAGACCATGTTGCTCAGGGCCACATCCAGTCTGGCCTTGAACACTTCCAGAGATGGAACTTCCAAAACTTCAATGAGCAACCTATTCCAGGAATAAAGTATTGATTGTCAGAGTTGTCTCCTGAAACCCATCCTAAGAATATGGCTTTTTTGGTTGGTCTTTTTTCCTGCCCATTTTTCTTCTGTGTGGCCTGGCTTACTGTTTTCTGCTGTTTTCACTTGTCTTGCTCTCCTCAGGAAACACATGTATTTTGTGTCATTTGAGCTGTGGCCAGTAGTGTGGGCTCAGGGTAGTGGCTGTGACTTATTCCTCTTTTCCTGTCAACTTCTTTTATATAGTCCAGGGCGAGAAGACAGAGAGACTGTCACAGATGTGAGGTGAAGTAAAGACATGCTGAGGTTATGGTGGTCAGCAAGGGGTGGTCACCAGCTCATGTGCTGCTTGGTGTTGGGTTCATGGGTCAGCTTTCTCCCTGTGGCCAGGTTTGCAGTTGAGCAAAGGGATTTGTTTTTGCGATTTGGTTTTTTTTCTTTCCTTTATCTTTAGCACACACTTCAGTGTGCTGTTTACTAGAGGGTCTTCAAAGCTTGCAAAAGAGCTTTCAGAAGAAAAACTGATGTGATTGTAGGTGGGGTTGTTTGTGATGGCTTTGTTGTTGGATCATTTTAAGATGGTGCTCTCAGGCAGGCAGCAACTAGTGTGTTGCAAGGTCCTCCTCCCTCTCTCATTTTTATCCTTCTGATTAGCTTGAATATTTATTACATTTTATCAATAGGCATTAGTTGCCTGAGATACTCATCCATTGCTAGCTACCATTTGCAAGGGTTTGAGAGCTCTCACTTTGGAAAACATCATAGATGTAGATTCATGTGATAATGAGAACCCTCAGAGCAGTAGGATTTTGTCTGGCTGTGGGGGCTGACGTGCTCTGGATAAGCTAATGCTTTGTGATAGAACAGCATCCCTGGTCCTAACCCTGAGAAGCCTGAATTCAGCCTCACATGAGGGTAGCAGAGCATCCCCCTTTCTCCCAGGGATATTGGGAAGGGAAGCCCCCATCCACACAGCCCGCTGCAGCTGGTGGTTTCTGCTGCCACCAGACCAGGCTCCATCCCCAGGGTCAAGCCACAACACCCCATGACCTCCTTGCTGTGGCTGCTCTTTGACAGCCTGGTGACTCTTCATCTCCTCTGCCCATGTGGATTGAATAGCTGCATGCAGTGAAAAGCCTCACTGAGCCTGGGAGCCTGGGGAGAGTCCCTTCCCAGCTGAGGCTGGACAAGCTTCTCCCTGGCCAGGGCAGGAGGGTCGTCTGGTGGAGCTGCTGCTGTGGTCCACATCTCCCACCATGGGCCACATCTGCCACTGGGCAGAAATGGGCCCTGGGGTTTCTCCATTGTTCAGAAGATTGCTGCCAGGATCTGGAGCAACCCCAGCCGTTTCCCTCTAAGCCTGCCTGTATTTATTGCCATTTGTTCTGGTTTATTTTTCCAAAAATAAAAGTTGGTTGAAGTAGCACAAAAGCTGGGGAGGAAACAGCCTGAAAGAGCCTGAGAAAATAAAGATTTAGAGATTGTGCTGCCCCTCCTGCTCCCCCTCACCCCCATCTCTGAAAAATCCATGGAAATGTGGAATACAAAAGTCTTCCAGCTTTTTTTTACTCTAGGGCCTACAGGCTCCCTCTATTACCCACAGCAGGTAGTCTGGTGAGGCAAAACAGGAGAAAAGTAGTATTTTCCCTATTTGAAGGTGGGAAGGGTAGGGCTGGGAAGCTGTGGTGGAGCCAGGAGCATGGCACATATCTCTCCAATCACTGGCTGTCCCCTTCTCTACTCCCTGCAGCACCAGTGATGGTCTTTCAGAGACTGTGCTGGGACCTTATGACACTCAGGATTGCATTTAGGCTCCAAAATGGCATTTTCCTAAGTGACCTCTGACCAGCCGGTACTGGGGTATCCAGTTGTCCCCAGAGCTGGTGCTGATCATTCTCCCTTCCTCCCTCTCTCGCCATCTGAAGTTAGTTTCCTCTGAAAGACAGGGGTCAGGAATACTCGGGTGCTGACGGATCAGTATATGCTTTCCTGGATCGGGGCCTTGCATTCCGCCTGCCCGTCCAGCTGGATGCGGGATCCCTCCTGGGCTTGCAGCGCTGGGGAGATGCTGCAGCAGGGCATGAGACCCGAGCAGTGCAGCAAAACCTCTCTCCTGCAGCCACTGCTGCTGCTTTTCTGCTGGCAAAGAAACTCACCTCGAGTGTGGGGATAAATTAAAACCAAGGAGCAGCTGCTGTGTACTGGGCTGGGTCAGACTGATGGTGGCTATCGGTGCTCAGTCCTAATCCCAGCCAGCTCATTTAACTTTCTGACCTCTGAGACAGCAGCTTCCCGCTGGGAAACAGCCCTCGGCTTTGCTTGTCCTGTCTTTGGGCAAGGGAAGAGGCTTCCTGGAAGCGGGCGATCTGCGATCTCAGTCGGGGGACAAGGTAAGTCACCTTCTCAGCGGGGCTGTTTGCACAGCTGCGGGTGGCCATGCCCGCTCCAAGAACTCCGCATTCCTCCCCGCGCCGAATATCCGGGACAGGCATCCCTGCGCGCTCCGCGCACTTTCATTTCCGTCGGCGGGCTTGGGGAGCCTCACCCGAGCATCCGAGCGCTGGGGCTGGCCCTCCGTCATCCCGCTGGTGTCCCTTGCCTTCCGATGGCACCACGGTGCCGCCAGCCCCAGGCTGCTCCGGAGCGCTGGGGGAAAGCCGCCCGTGGGAATGCCGCCCGTGAGGGCACACGCCGTCGCTGCCGTCCCGTTTGGCGTGGCTCGCCGGCAGCCAGGCTGTCGGGGCAGGAGGATCTCTGCGACCCCAGGGCGCTGACAGCCTCCCTGCGCAGAGCCTCCGCTCTCACCCGGCGCGTTGTTTTGTTTGTCACCAGCGCTCCCGCTGCCCAGCCAAGCCCTTCCCTGCGTGCGGATTTTATGGCGGTGCCGCCGGGACACTGACAGCCCGCTGACATCCATGGCTTGTGGGTTTTTTTTTTCATTTGCTCGGCTGCCTCCATCACCCTGAAACCCCAGCAGGAAGCCCATCTTCAGGCCGGCAGGCGCTGTGAGATTTTCAGGGCTTCTCTCTGTTCTTTTCCTGCTTTGCAGAGAGCTCAAATCCTGCCCCATTTGTCCCGAGACTCCACAAAGCGGCGAGCCCCGCGCCGACAGCACTCTGGGGCAGCTGCCCATGCTGGCCCTGGGATTTACTGCAGGCAGTTTGTTTTCCCGAGGAAGTTACTTTCCAAGATAACATCTGGTCTTTTATGAGGTCTGATCAAATAAGGTGGTATGTGTGCAAGCATGGGAGTGGTGTTTTAATGTTTGTACATGTATTTTAAAAGTTTTATAAATAGCGGAGTGATGAGATGCTTTCTTGGTCCAAAACTGCATCTCTTGTGCCTGTGGTTTTGCTGATATTATTACTGATCCCGAAAGCAAGTTGCTTCTGTGAAATAACACAAGGGCAGTACAGATACTCATCCTTGGAAGATGCACATATTAGCGGTAGTATTCTGCAACACCAATGCAGAATTATTCTCTGGGAGCCTTATCACAGCACAAGAGGCAGTCAGCCACAGAGGTTATGGGGGGAAACCAAATACTTCTGCACACAGCTTGCGGGCTCATTGTATCTCTTCAGAAAATAGCAAGAGACAAACTCTGTTTTTAGGGGGCTAGGGCTCAGTTTGCAAGTAATCTTCCTGGAATAAAAAAAAATTTAAAAATAAAAAGAGATTTCAATGTGTGTTTGTGGGCAGAGCTGGAGAGAGAAGCTACATGCAAGTTTCTGAACGGGCTCTGGGCTTTCACTGGTGCACAGCAAGTCCTGCATGGAAAGAGGACTGGATGGAAACTTGCTGTGGAGCTGCTTTTTCTTGTATTTGTTGCTTTTAAAGCTTTAGCTGAAAGAAAGGAAACGAGGAATTGAGGTGCAGCTCTCGGGTGTTTGCTTTTGGAGGAATTTCTTACAACAAAATTGGAAAGAGAAGGAAGATTAGCTGAAAAGCATTGTAGTGATAGAAGAGGGGACTGTGCTATCTGCAGCCCTTTCATTAATGTGTGGTTAATAAGTGATGTGCTAATGGTGTGTGGGGACCTGGTTACTTGTGGCTTTCCATCTGGGTAGTTTAAAAGTATCTACAGTGTTGTCTCATCTCATTTATATTTTAATGCTACCACTTCACCTCTTCCCCTTCCCCTTCTTCCTATGTGTGCATCCCTTTCACTCTTTGTAGGCTGGCTACAGCAGATCAGATTGGCACCATCCCTTGTGGTTGTGTCCCCTGTGGGAAACCTGGCTGCCAGGGTGGCCACCAACATCTAAACTTCTCCAGGTCCCACCAGTGCTCCGGCCAGCTGTGGAACCCACGGGGATACAACCACCCCGGTGAGACCTGCCCTGCCCTCCTGTTGATTTTCAGAGTATCTGCCCCTTTCCCCTGCCTTTGCAGAGCCATGTCTGGATGTGAGTACTTAATCCCCTCCTCCCACGGTGACCCCCACGGAACCCACCCTGCCCGACAAAGATAACACCACACCAAAGCCACCCCTCAGCACATCCCCGGCTCCGGGATTTGTTTTTCATTTCCTCTTGGTCTCCCCTCTCTCCCACTGTGAGATGCAAGGGTTTGGCAGCAGATCCCCCCTCACCCTGTTTGCTTTCCTGCAGAGAATCATTTCTTCAGGGTGTTGTGTTAGCAGCCATGGGGGGCTGAGCTGAAGCCACTGATGTCTTCTTGAAGAAGATGTGAAAAGCAAATCTGTGCTGTGTGACCTAACCTCCTACCTCCTCGCCACTCCCCGAGGGACCACCACCAGCTTCCCCAGCTCCTTCCTTTCGGTGCTGTTCTGTACACTTCATTTTTTCTTGAAAGTTTTTAAGCTATTCCTATAAACTTGTACAGAAAGGGAAGACAAAAGGTCGCCCAGTTGAGATGGACTGACAATAGACCTGGTATTTCCACTACTTTAAAGGAAGCCATCATCAGATGGAACCAGGGTTTTCTTTGCTGAGTCAGAAGAGTATTACCTAGATGCAAAAAAACCACCCCAAACCAAACAAATCCCACCTTCTCACTGGGATATAGAATTACCAGCTGATTTAGCATCTGCACCCAGGCTTTGCTGCCTGGCTAAACCTACACCCGGGTGTCACTGCAGTCATTTCCAGTGTGGTACCAGCTGTCCTGCAGGCATCTCTGAAACAGTGCCCATGTGATGATGACGTAATACTGTGTGCAGGCACTGGTTTTAAGAAGATTCGAGCTGCTGGTCAGGAGTGGATGATATTTCACACGACAAGCTTCTCCTCTTGCTGCTCCAGGAATGGCCAGGAAGCTGTTCATGTAGAGGGGAAGGATTCTGGGGACAAGAAGTTAATTGTGTGTGTGTTTATAAGGGAGATGGGAGAGGTAAAGCCTTTTGATAGCTCAGTAAAGGGCCGAAGAAAAAATAGCCCTGAGCTTTGATTGAAGGCCTGGGTGCTGCTTTACCAGGAAAATGCTACTTGCCGTTGTTCGCACTGCTGCAAGATATTTACTCAGTGCCTCCTGCCAGCAAGTGTTTACAATCTCTCAGGAGCAGCTCACCCGGGAGGAACTTGCCTCACATCCCCATTTCTGGCTTCTGATGGGGCACCCAGCCCTGTGGACATGAAGACACCTGGTGCTGGGCTACCTGCAGCTTCATGGAGGACAGCTGATGTGCCAGTGGCTCCTGCTTTAGCTTTTTCTGGAGACACAGTGCTCTCCCCAGAACCTTTGTGAGATCTTTCCAGAGCTCAGTGGAAACAGGAGGAAAACGCCTCCTCCTCAGTTTTGTCTTTTGTTTCTGCCTTCACCTTGGCTTGCTCAGCTGCCATCCTGCTCTCTGCAGAAGGCAAGTCTGGTGCCATGAACAAACAGCACTGGGGACTTTGTGCACCAAGTGCATGCTCATGTCCAAATTCAAAGCCATCCTTCCATACGGGCTTCGTAAACCACACTGCTCCTGTGCGTGTTTCTTACCTTTAGCTGAAGTTTTTCTGGGAGACAGACACAAACTGTTCATGGGAAATTACTGGGAGGTATTTGCTCAGTTCTGGCCATGCCTTGAGGAGGAGCAGGCAGTGCCTCACCATGACCCAGGAGCCTCTGTTCAATCCTCTGCCCTTGCTGAGCAACAGAGCAGATAAGAGATAGCTGCCTCGTGTTGCACTCTTTTTTTCTTTCCCCAGCTTCTCATTTGGGATGAGGTGAGCATAAGCAGGGATTAGTTTGTTAAGCTGTGACAGTTCATTAAACTTCTTGGACTTTTTCTCTGCATTTCCTCTCCAGACACTGACGATGGCTGAGCTTGTGTGGGGGTGTGTGTGCAGATACTATGGGACAGGGCAGGCAGTGGAAATTTTTGAGATTTTAGTTTCCAGACGCCCTTATCTATTTGCAAAGCCTGGCAAGTACCTGCAAGAGCTTTTGCATTTTAGATATTTCTATTTCGAAAAGCCTCTGGAAGTAAAGTTCATTTTCCTCAGCTATTTTTTGCCTCGAAGCAAGCCTCTTTTTTTTGGTAGGAATGGATGGCTAAGGCTTAGATGTGTAAAACTTGGTGAAATTAATGGGAGCCATGCCCTGAATATCCTGCACGGCTCTTAAATCCTCTGACTTGTAAACAAGGAGCCTAGTTTGCAGCTGGCTTTCGAAGTCTGCCAGAGGAAAACCCAGAAAGCTGAAGGTAAAACTAGAGGGATGCTCACAGGGAAGGGGAAGGGAGCAGTGTCCTATTCCTTGATTAATACCTTGTTAATTGCTGCACAAATAGCAGGATTGGAGCTGTGGTGGTGAAGAGTGTCAGGGCTGTGCCGGTGGGTATCACCAACACACCAGTCCCTTTTGGCTCTGAAGCCTGTGTAACCCCATTTCTCAGGGTTTGCAAGGAGATCCCAGCACTCAGGACTCTCTGGGCTCTTGCAGTGGGTTTGGCTGCCCCATTGGGTTACTGTGCCTGGGAATGTGCTGCTGGCTGTATTTTTCCCAGTGTGAAAAAGTCGTCTTGGAAGGGAAATTAATTGCATGCAAAGCTGTGCCACCCCACAGTGAGTTTCACCCTGCACATAGCACAGAAGGGGCAGCTGAAGGTAGGGATGTGAGAGCATCTCTTGTGTAGCCACAGAAATCTCATTTGATCCTCAGTGGTGGGAAAGGAAGCGAAGCAATAACTCAGGACAGTTTAATAGAGTTTGGGTGAAATACAGTTGTTTTTGTAAGCTGGTCTCTGTGCAGTGAGGGCTCTTTAGCCCATTTGTTGTGCTTGGCTCTGCTCTGGATGTTGGCATCAGCCGCTCTGCAGGTGCACGTGTCTTTGGCAGGAAGGAGCTGGGATTTGGGGATTCGCCTTTGTTGCGGGAGAGGGGAGAGCGGGGGGGTAGAGAGGGAAAAAGCAGTGAGATGATGTTTGTGTCTTTCATGTGAGTAGGACACACTGAGGAGGCAAAAGGACACAGCCCAGGGTTCAGTCCTGTCTCAGAGAGTTGACTGGCGAGCGGGGTCCTCTCCTGGTGGCTCTTTCTGCTTTTCCTGGGATGGAGCAGGAATGAATCCTACAGGCTGTGGGGCTGCAGCACCAGGATGAGGCCTGCTCTGGTGAGCGCAGCTGAGACAGGGAGAATTTCCTGTGATGTCCCCAAAGTCTTGAAGGTTTGGGGCAGCAGGGGGGTTTTGCATTTCCAGAGCAGAGCCCATGGGGATACAGAGCGATGACATTTTGGGAGGTTTTTTACCATGCACCTTCCTGTTGTTTCCATCTCCACCTTTGCTCCCTCTTTCCTGCCTTGTGCTGTGCAGGGGACCGCAGGGGTCAAAGAGCTCAAGCACAAAAAAATCCCCTCAAACCCCAGGTGCCCCTGAGGAAATGGTTTCACCCTCCCAGCCAGTGGTGGGACAGAATTCCCAGGGCAACTGGTCCCCGTGGCCCTCAGATGTAGTTTATGGGGGGCATCGCTACTGTGAGCACCCCTGTGCTTGCCAACTGCTGCCCAGTTTTGGAGCACAGGGACCGGTGGGAGCAGACTGGGAGCCCCTGTAGCCCCTGGACAGGGGCTATTTGGCCCAGCAGACAGAGGAGGGGAAGAGGCTGGTGTTTGCCCCAGCGAAACCCTACGGATGAGCAGAGCTCCGCACGCTGGCACGAGCCCAAGGCATCTTTGCTTCCTGCCACCCTTTCAAATTAAGCAAACGATTCATTTTATTTCTTTAATTTTCCAAATGGAAGTGAATTGGCTGCGCTGGCAGGTGCCTGATTGACGTTCCAGAGAGGATGGGAGCTGGGGGCTGGGGGGGCTTTCTGATCCATGCCTGCCCCAGCAGGGACCCAGCCCTGCTGCTGGGGGCCACTTTGTCCTCTTAGGAACAAGAAAGGGATAGTCGGGTTTTGAGCCATGGGTAAAACAATTGCAGTGCTGAGCTTCTTCGAGGTCTTTCCAGGGCAGAGGAGAGAGCCGTGGCACCCCTAGTGCCCCCTATTAACTGCTGGCATGTGGTGTTTTATGAGCCTGGCTTTTCCTCTTGCCTTTATGATGCTTTACAGAGCCTTTCTCATGCGTTCATTCAGTCCCTGCCTGCTTCACAGGGACACTGTCAATAAATGACACTGGCTTCACCAGTGGGAGACAGAGTCCCCTCTTGCAAGGAGGTTTTGGGGTGAGATGCTCCCGCTGGGGACCTGTAGATAGGGCCATGCACACCTGCTGCAGGGCTCAGCACCCATCTGGGTGCTTTTAGCCGCGCCTCTAAACCTCCCTGGTTCTGCACACGGGTGCAGGGCTCTCTGCAGAGCTGGCTGCAACTCTCCCTGCAGCGAAATAAGTGTCCAGAGATGGAGAGGGGAAGATTATCCCCACTACATGACAGTGATTATCAAATCTATCTGCTGCATCGGTGAAATGAACGGCAGCTGGTGGCTCACTGCCCGAGTGCGTGGCATGTAATTAAGGTCTAGCTCCCCAGTCTCTGCAAAGATCCCTTCCTAATCTCTGGCTTCACAGTCTTGTTCTGGCTTTTTTACCCCTGCTGCTGTTTCTCTGTGCTGTTTTTTCCGCTCGGCTGCCCTCCCCTGTCTCTTGGTGAGCAGCAGTGGGGTAGGAATCCTCCTCTTGACCTGGTCTGGGGTGCTGGAAATGCAGACCCTCAGGATTTGAAGGCACTGTTGGCTGTCCTGGAACTGAATCAATCCTATTCCAAGATGCTACTGAATTGCCAGGGCTTTTTCACTTTGCCTCCATCTCTCTGAAGCATCTTGGCTGCTCCCTGGGGTCCCTGGGAGGGTCTAGGGGAGCAGCCTTGGCTGGGTATGTAAACCCCTGATGTATTCCACTGTGGAGCAAGAGAAACATGGTTGTGTCATGGTGGTGATCCCAGCCTAAAACAGATTTAATCCCACATTAAAACAGCAGTTTAATTGGCCATTTGAGGGGGGAGGAAGCAGTTCTCACACTCGCCTCACCTGCTCTCAGCAAGGAAATCCCCCCTGAATTGCAAACCGGGACCGATGTTCTTGGGACTCCTGCTGCTGCTCCTCCTCTGCTTGGTAAAGGTGTCACCAGCTCTCAGTCTCTTTGTGGCAGTGGGGAAACTGAGGCACAGCATGCCAATGCAATGCCCTTGGGGCTGCTCAGCCTGTGTCCCAGGCCAGCAGGACTCCCAGCAGGGCAGGGACCGGCCGTGGGACAGCAGAACCCACAGCATCTCTGTGCCAGCCTCGTGGAGAGATGGGGTCCTACCAACTGCCCCTGTCCCTGCAGCATGCCCGGCTGTTCCAGCAGCCAGGGATCAGCTGTGCAGGGGTTGCAAGCCCACAAAACTAGAGTTTCTGCTTTTCCCAGTGCCCTGCCTATGGAGGATAAAACCGCTGGCAGTTTGAAAGAGGAAAGGTAAAACATGAGCTGTCTGTGAGCTGCATGGCAGCCAGAGGGATGCAGATAAAACCTCTGCTGTCTACCACCCAGATAAATTTCATCTCTGGCTAATTCAGGAGTAAAAAGGAAACTCGGCAGCTGGGTTTTGTAATCCTGCACAGACAAGGTTTTCTGGGAGACACTGGAGCTGACTCATTTTTACGTGGGCATTAGAGATGTGACAACTTAATTGCAGTGAGTTCTTTGGAAGGGGAGCAGGAATCAATAGGTGTTGGGTAAGGCACTCGTTTTAAGATAACGTCTATTTGTTAAATTATAGTCATTTGTCTCCGTGCAGCCTCAGAAGCTGCTAATTGCGAGCAGCCCAGAGGGTCGGCGTGCTCTGTCCCGGCTTGAAACCCAAATACTGGCCGTGCCCTTAGGATGCCTGGGATGGACATGCTGGCAGTGCTGCCGGCTAGTGGTGCCGCTGCCGCGGTTCAGGCAGGAGGGTCCCCAGCTCCGGGGGACGCTGAAGGTTATGAATTCAAGCCCTTAAGCGTGTCCTGTAATCCCTTTTCTGGCTCGGAGAAGAGGCAGCCTCTTCAATTACCAGGGCATGAAGGGCCGGAGGGTATGCATTTCCCAAAGGCCAGCCCAAGGCTGCAGGGAGAGCAGCCAAAAATACTCAGCTTATTTGGGCACAGTGGGGATTCGCCTTACAAGGCTGGAGAGTAGTTTGTTAAACCAAAAAAAAAAAAAAACCAACAACCCACCCTGGGACCAGATGCTGAGTTTTGCATGCTGGAGTGGCAGGGAGGTCTCCACGGGCTCCCCGGGACTGGCTCTGCTCCAGATGTGTGTGCACAAACCTCCCTGCTCCTGTCCTGGTCCCACTAGGGCACAGCTCTCCTGGAGCTGAGCCTTTTGTCCCCGAGGCTTTGGGCTGACATGGTCTGGGCTTAGAAGCATGTTGCAAACAGGAGAGGCTTCAAGGGGATATTGCTGCTCCTAGATGGGTTTGAGGAGGGGTCTCTCATAGAATCACAGAATGCTTTGAAGTTTTGGCTTAAAGATCATCCCGTTCCATCCCCCCAGCCATGAGCAGTAATGCCACCCACTAGATCATCGGGCTTTGGTGTGGCATGGTTGGACAGATGAATTCCCCCAGCTGGTGCATGCTACAGACCTCCTCTGTGCTCCTGGCTCCATGTCTCTTTCAGCCACTTTGTGGGATGTGGATCCAGTGGAACACTGCACACCTGTGTGTGAAGGTGCCACAGGAGTATGGGATAGCTGGAGGTGATGGGTAACACCTGCAGGAACTGTGTCTTCCAGCCCCGTGCAAGCCACCCCTCAAAAAAAGCCTGCATTTGTGTGTCTTTTCACAGGAGGCAGGAAAGTGCTGTGTGTTTCCTACCCAGCGTTCTGCTTAGAGCATGCTTTATTTTTCTGATTCTTCCCTCTGCTTTCTCCGGCTCTTCTTTCACTCCCCAGCCGTGTGAGGACAACCTACTGCCACCTGGTGAGAGCTGTCTGATGCTACACATCCCCCTGGGCTGGGAGCCTTCCCCGGGCTGCCTCCCTACCTGGTCGGCTTTGCCATGCCCAGCTCCTCACACAGCTGGTACCCAAAAGCAGCAAGGGGCTGGGAAGAACAGCATCCAGATCGGAAAATTAAGAAGAAGAGTCTCGTAATGGAGCAAGGAGTTGGGTATTCTCCCTGTCTGACACTGGGGATATCCACTGTGCAGTGATCTGGTCAGTGGTGCTTGAAGTATCCTCCAGGGCTCTTGGGAAGAAGGAGCACACAAAACTGGTTTAGTGCTGTGCTGTGCTGTGCTGTGGCAGTCCAGCTGAGGAGCAGGACCAGACGGGCCCTGGTTTTCCCTCCTTATCCAAAATGTGGCTCAAAAATGCAGAAAAGAAGCCAGGAGATAGTCCTTTCTGCATCTCAGCCCTTCAGTGCTGAACAGGGCGAGAGCCTTGTGTCAGCAGGCAGTGGCCACCCAGGGAGACCTTGCCAAAGGGACACGTCGTCTTTCTCCTGGAGCAGGTAGGGCCAAGGGAGGAGTATCTTGCAGTCACACAGCACCCCTCCCTCAACACCGTGAAGATGGCTGGGAAGGTCTCCAGGGAGGGCAGTGCACAGAGTAGTTGGGAGAAAGGTTTCTCAAACCTCCTCTTCAGTCAGTAGGGAGTGAGGATCGTGTCTTTGCAGAGAACTTGAGGTGATTTTCTTTGCAGGCTAGGTAGCCAGCAAGCTAGCACTGCTCACCCAGGGCTTTCAGCCTTTGGTACAGGCCCTACCATGCTCCCCTGTCTGTCTTCGTCTTCCACTTACCCATCAGAGTGTTAGCCTCTGGATGTGGTATTGGAGTGTTAATAACTGAATTCTGCCTTTGGCAGTGCCTGAGCTTTGGGTGCTGGTGCTGGAGGGAGCAGGGTTTGACCTTCCTGCTCCCATGGTCTCTCACCATCTCCATAACCAGCAGTAATGCTAGCAAGAAGGGTTCAGCCCTTGTTCCCTGACCTGAAAGGGCGGGATGCTCCAACACAGCCAAGCACAGAGCAACGTGGGTGTGCTGGGATCCAGGGCATTTGAAGGCAGGTCCCGCCAGGGCAGCCAGGAAAGTCCTATGCATGTGGGCTGGATGTGTCAGTCTGCACCAGGCTCTGTGTTTGCATGTTCGAAAGGACACATGTGCTCTTCCATGCACGTGCATCCCGTAAGAGGGATGGGGAGGGTGCCCACGTCCCGCACGCCTGGGGTGCGGAGGTGGTTTCTGCGCTCGCAGGCTCCAGGGGGGACGGAGGCGCGCACGTGACGGTCTTCGTGCCTGCACACCGTCCACGTTGATCTCATGTGCTGAGATTCTCGCAGGCACCCAAAGGAGTCATCGAGCTGCATGCTGATCGCTGCACGCTGCCAAAATCCTCTGGAATCCGCTCCCCTGCGTCGCCCCTTCCCAGGTCAGCGTCAGGCTTTGCCGCAGCAGGTGCTGAAACCCGTCCCTCCTCGCGACCTGCCTCCCTTGCTTTTCCAGCACATTTTCCAGAGGTCAGTCATCCCCTCCCCACCGCTGGATTGCCTTCCTGCCCCTTCCCACCTGCTCTATCCACCCGGCAGATTTTTGGAGCTGGAGAGCAGCTATGGAGGGGTCTTGCTGGGGGAACATGAGTCCGACGGAGAAATCAATCCTATCCTGACCAGAGCTGAAATCTTGGAAACACCATGTTCTGATCCAGCAGCTCTCGAAGAACCAGGGCCGAATATGGCGCTAGCTATTTCTGGCCCCTGGCAGCTATTCCTGGCCTTGACCCCAAGGTCAGTCCTTTTTTCTCACCTCCTTCCCTGTGCGCTCGGGTGAGCTCAGTGCAGGGTGTGCACACTCAGCCAGCTATAAATAACAGCAGCCATGGATGACCCCTTGGAAGGGCTCCGAGCGGAAAGCATCCCCAGCTCTGCAGGCAACCAAGATCCCCTGACCCAACCCAGCTGAGGGTGGTGGGCTCTGCCTTCCCACCAGGGGTAATTGGGTGTTTTCCATGGGATTTTGAGTCCCAGAGCCCCACTCTTTCCTGTAAGCAGCTACTGGGACTTTCAGGCTGAGTGAGTGCTCATAGATGAGTTTATTTTTTAATATTTCTTCACAACCACTCAAGCTCCACTTGCTGCCCTGCAAGACACCTGGGTTGACATATCTTTTTTTCTCCAGATCTCTTTTCCTCTGGAGAGTATTGAGCAATGTGGAAAGGGGAGTCTTCAAGCAGAGGCAGCTCTGTGGGAGCCTGCATGCCACCACAGCCTGCTGTTTCCTCAGTGCTTTTCTCCACCTCACTCTCCCTCTTTCCTTCTCCACACCCTCACTTTCTCTGCACTCTTTCCCCCTTTCTCCCCACTATCTGTCTCCCTTTTACATGCTCTCACCTTCCCTCTCCCTCAGTTTTCCTCTGTGCTTTTCATCCCTCTGCATTTCACGCCATAGCTACCCTGCACTCGGGTACACTCCCCTCCCTACTCCCACTGTTTTTTGCCCTCCTTCTGCTCTATTCCCTTTCTCTCCTTGATGCTCCCTCAGCCCCTCTCTGCAGCTGGGTACCGTTTTGCTCTGCCAACACCAGCTGCCTTGTTTTTCTTGTGGTGCAGCAAATGTTTCTGCAGTGTTGTGGAGATCGCCGAACAAAAGGATCTTTTCATTTGGCTGCGGGATGGAGAGGGGCTGCACTGCTGGCCTGAGAGGTCAGTGCTCAGGTGGCTCCCACGCCTACATCCAGCCACCTCGCCAGCCTGAGCACTGACCCCCCCATCCGCAGAGATGAAGGGAAAGCCTGGTGGTCTCGGGGTCGCTCTGGGTTTAGTTGAAAACACCCAGCTTGTTTTCACTTGTTCCCCCCTCCTGCCTCTCCCGCTGCAAAACCAATGTAATTGGAGCAGGAAATTAAACATTTGAAGCGTTAACGTGATAATCTGCTGGTTTAGGCTTTGTAGGGGGCAGGGAGCTGTGAGCTGAGCACTCTACTGCTGCCATGGTGTGCAGAGAGGGAGAAGGGACGTGGCACCAACAGAGCCTCCCCAGCACATCCCACCCTCCTGGCCCACCTGGGGAAACCACACGGAGGGCTCTTTTTCAGTTCGCTCTGGCCTCAGGTGTTCTTTAGGCTCTTAGTTAGGATGGTTTTGTGTTTTTTCCTTTGCTCCTGTTAGCTGTTCCTCATTGTCCTTGCTGGTGAGATCAGGACCACTCCTGGTGTGTGGCTGCACCCATCACCTGTGATGAGTTTCTCGGTGTTTTGCTGATGCTGGTGGTGTACAAAGCGGTTGGGAACCTATGCATGTCCCACATCCCCAAGGCCATGGTTTGGAAGCATTCAATCTGGAGAAGAGAAAGCCCAGGAAAGCTGTAAGCTTTCAGAGATGCAAACATCTCCGGGAGAAACCAGCCCTTGCGTCCCTGGGGCAATAAACTATGGGGGTAAAACACAGTGTGGGAGGTTCAGGCTGGGTGCCAGGAGAAATGATCCTCATGGAAAAGATGGATAGATAGCCAAACTGACTGCCAGGCCATTAAGTTGGGTTTTCGGTCCCTACAGGTGTTGAAGAGCTGAGCAGATCCTGATCAGGATGACTGCGCCAGGATGGTCCTGGGTGCAGTGGAGGTTGCATTTCTCTGAAGGGGTTTGGGCACCAGGCAGGCAATGGAGAATGAGTGTTCCCTAAGCTCCTCAGTGGTCTATAAAGATGACTGGCACAACCATACTATGTTTTTTTAATTCCCTTTTTTTTTTGGTCAGGGTTGGATTGTCAAATAGAGGCTTGCATTGTAATTTTTTACTTTAATAGGAATCATTTGTAGAGAGATCTGCTGAGCTCAGCATCCCGACTAGAGCTTTTGCATTATGGAGAGTTGCTGTCTTTGCAGATGGATGAGTTTCAAGGATTTCTAAATACACAGGCCTATCTGTCTAAACAAAAGTTCAAATGCTGTGCAGTTCACTGGTTTGGAGCAAATGTCAAAGAGGCAGGACTGGGCTGTCACCACTAAACAAACCTCTGTTCCATTTTCTTTTGCGCTTTCCACAAAATCCTGCACGAATTTGGTGTGATCAGCCCATTTCTATTTATGGGGTGAAAAACCAGTGTGGAGCAGAGCTGTGGGGTTTTTTGCTCTGCTTGAGCTTGTGAGAGTGTTGAAGGGAGGAACAGTGCCACAACTGCTATGATCCTCTTCCCTTTCCAAAAAGCCTTTCAGGGAAGAGACTGTGACCTCTGCTGAGAAGCATCAGTCTCTCTTGGCCTGAGATGCTGAGTTGATGCCTTTTCCCAAGGATCTTAGATGAAGGTTGTCCCACATGCTCCCTTATACTGGAACATGACCAGCATTCTCTCCCTCAGCCATGTGGATGCTTGTCTCACTTTTCCTAAATAATACCCCAAAACAGGGGCTCTGGACCCACTGGCTGCAGAAATGGGACAAGCTTCTGCTGTGTCTCATGGGTTTTAACATGCTGCAGCCCATCTGAAAAAGAAAAAAAAAAAAAAATTCAATTGTTGCTGACAGGGATGTTACCAGGAGATGCCTTGGGGATTAGTGTTTTAACTCCTGCCCTGACCTTTGTCCTTTTCTTTGCTGCAGCCCCGAGAGTAGGGAGAGGAGAATCTGCTTTCCCCAGTGACACTTGTAGCTGAATGGTGAGATGATATTTGGGTGGGGGCTCGCATGTGCAGCTCTCTGTGTCAGCATGGATGTATTTGAAGGCTTCCAGAGTAGGTGTCATCTCCAGATACTTACTGGTGCCAATGGGCATGGCTAGGGGAATCCTCCCCTTTCTCCCCCTAGTCCAGTTCACTGACAAGCCAGTGGAGGGAAAGGATCATCCTTGGCTGTTAACCCCTCATGGGAAGGCTTTGTGGGATGGAGATAGCAGCCTGGCGTGGGAGACAGGAGACCTTTTTCCCTGACACCTGCATATGGTGCGACTTCGGCACAGCCTCTCACATCCGGTGTTTTTTGTGTGTTTTCCGAGGCGTTTCGTGTTTGCTCCTTGGCCGGTGCTGGGAGGACTGGATTGGAAAGGAAAGGGATTTTCATACTTCATCTTTTTCTCACCAGGGCCTGAAACGTGAGCGCCTCCGAGGCGTTGCCGAATGAGGTGGTAATGTGTTCATCAGCTGGGAAACCACCACACCTCAGAAAAGAGGGAGGGGAGAGATGGAGAGACACCCGAGGATTCGTGTCTGCCCATCTGCCCCTGGGCAACTGTGGTTTTTAGGATGCAGCTGGTGAATGTGAGGAGCGCAGTGTTGAGGAGCATCCAAATGGTGTTGGGAGAGCTGGGGATTCTGCCTCAGTTTCCCCACCATGGGCAGCAGCTGCCCTGGAGAGCTGTATGGACGTGGCATTCATAGTGATGTGCTGCAAGTGGTGCTTCTCATCAAGGGTTGAGGGAGACATGAGAAGAGAGAGGACCCAACTCATTAAATACCAAAACATGCCAAAGAGGTGCCCAAGAGAGCCTGCCTGGTGCAGGGCATGGGTTGGCTCTTGGCTCTGTCCAGCCAGGTCCCATTTTCCTGTCTGGAAACAGGTCTCATCCATAAGTCCTCGTGCTGACTGTGGTGGCATTTCTCTAGACCTTGGTGTTCTCTTTCCCAGCATGACTCTTCCTTCACCCACTCCCAGTGCCACCACACACCTGTAAGTCTTCTTAGAGATCAAAGCACTTAATTTTTGTTCTCAGCTCTCCCTGGTTGTGGGTGTATGGGATGCTTGGAGGTGGCACAGACCAAGACCTGGCTGTGCACCAGGTGCTACTTGTATTGATAAAGCAGCTTGAAGTCTCCTTTTTAGTTTGTGGACTCTTCTGCCCTTGCCAAATTCAAATGCTCCAAAAGGAGCATTTGTCGGCTCCCTTTCGTTGCTCTCTACACCTCCTTTCTCTTCCTGTTTATCCACCTCCTTTGTAAATTAAAGTCTCAGGCCCCACACTTTCTCTGAATCTCATTGCTTTTATTGCCTGTCTCTGAAGAGGTACTCTTTACCCCTGACTTTTTTTTTTGTATGCAGGATATCCAGGATTAGTCAGAATGTTCTAGGTCAGGGCGTATCGTTGATTTACAGCATCACATGTAGTCTCGGGTCTTTATATATCACCTAACTTTTTGTTTGCCATTTTAGCTGCAACCACAGAGCAAAGGCTGACATCAGTTTGCTGCCTGTTTTCAGCTAATTTAGGCTGCAGCAATGTATGTGATTAGTTCAAAATCTCCCTTTCAGCATGCGGTGCACTGCATTTGTCACCACACCATGCTTCCTCAATGCCTGGCACTGCCGCTCACTTTGATGGGCTCCCCTATCCGTCGCATTCTTGATTAGCCTAAATAGTATTATCACCTGCCAGTTTTTCCTCCTCATTGCTCAGCCCCTCTTCAAAGCATTAATAAACAGATTATAGCATGCTAAGCCTCGTCCAAAACCACGAGGCACAGAGAGCTGGCAGTGCCAAGCTCAGTCCGAGCTGCTTTGGCTGCTTAATAAATTCAGGGTCTGAGACATGAAGAAGGTGATAGCAAAAGGAGACAGAGAAAACTCCCATGGTTTTGTTACAAATAAAAGTGTTTCTATTTTCTGACATGCCCACATCACTGCCCCATTCACTTTATGAATGGTTAATGCCAGTCTGCATAACCAAATATGCTCTTAGTGTTAATACTTTGAAATGTAACCGTTGTGCATTTGAATAGCAAGGGCCTTTTTAGGGGAATACTTAGGACTTTGGTTTCATGGGAATAGTTGATTATGAAAAAAGTGTAGAGTATTATTGATGTGTGATATGGTAAGATTAGGGATGTGGACATACGCTTGTAGTTAGATCAATAGATGTTATTAATGTGTAAAGATATAATTTTTATGTTTATTTTTTTTTTCCAAAGGGTTTTGTGGTTAGTTTGTATTTTGAGCTTATTGATGAAAGAATAGTATTTATTTTGAAAAGTCAATGATTCAAATCAGGGCAATTTTTTTAATGGGCTGTAACTTGTAAGCAACATAATAAATTTTCTTCGTCATTTACTGAAGTATTTCCCTTTGTGCTCAAGATGAATGTGGCAGTCTTCAGGTCAATGGCTCCAGTTTTCCCTAAGGTAAATGCTGGAGGTGCTGAGCTGGCCTCTTCAGGGTGAAAGCAGCTTGCAAGAAAAATCCTTTAAAATTTGCATTATTTAGGAAAGGAAGCAAGGGAAGAGTGATCACAGCCGTGTTCACAATTTTCCTACATGTTGCCCAAATTTAAATAAATGTAATTCTAAAAGTACATAGGAAATGTGGCAGAAATAGGACGTCTGTGCTCTGGTTTGTAGCCTCACGGCTTCTTGGAAGCAGCTGCTGCTCTGGCGGCTGCGTCAGCATTAGCAGACCTGCACTTCATGAAGGTCCCTTCCCATGTGCAATCAGGATGGGTGGGGGTTTTTTGTACAGTGTGCCCTGACAGTGACTTCTGATTTTTTTTTTCTGAATGAGAACACCATGAGAGTTGTGTCTTGTGCCTGCTGTAACCAACTGTTTGATGGTTGCGTTGAGCAGCCTGCAATTGCTGTGCTGGGTGGAGGAGCCGCCTGTTGCTCTCTCTTCACTTCCCTGCTTATTTTGTTTGTTTTGCTTAGAACTTCATTATGGAGAGGTTGGGAACTGCACTGCAGCTTGCCTTCTTCCAAAAAGCTCTACATAACCTGCTTTGAAATGCTGGCTGGGAAGTGGAAGGAGAGCTCCCACCTTTGGTGGGGGTGCTCTAGGGGTACCGTGCCCCCTCCACTGGCTCTGGCTTTCCTCTTGTCTCAGGCAAGCTGTGCTCTTCATAACCCTGAGCAAGAGCTGATCAGAGATGGGAGAAGGACTCAGTTGGCTTTATTTGTGTCTTTGCGTTGGCGGGACCAAATTTCTTCTCTAACTCCTAACTCTGAATTCAACTTGGGTCCCGGCTCTCCAGACTCTCACTGCACTCCAGAGCTGTTGGGAATATTGTTTCTCCAGAACCTCCATTTCCCCTTTTAGAGGATGGTAGTAACTTTCTCCTGCTCCTATTTTACTCGGTAAATAGGATGAAAATAGATGAGGTCATTGGTGTCTATACAGGCAGATTTGGCCTCCATTTTCTGTTTACCAGGACTGCATTAGTTATGAATAATGGCGCGTCAAACTACTCGCTCCAAGCAATTTATTCATGGGATTTGGCCCCGCTTGCTGTCTGAGAGTTGCCTGCCAACAGGATCTGATTTTTAAAATACACTTACAAACATGCAGCCGTTTGCCCGATCTGTTTGCAAATATATCTGGGCCTCTGGGTGCTCAGCCCTTCTCTCAGGGTGGCACAGCTGGGCTCCAAAAATCACATCCTGGTGTTTGAATCCATGCATGGGCAGTGGCCATGTCCTTTGAACCAGTTAAAAGAGATGGAAGACAGTAAGTCATGGATGATTTTAAATAGTCTTCTTTCCCTTTTTGCCTCAGGGAATGTCATTATGGGAAGCTGGCGGCACACACGCAATCCCAAGCCTTTGAGACAGGATTCCCTCCCTGACCCAGGAGAGACGGCAACAATTTCTACCTCGTTTCTTGCCGTCTGGCAAATTTTACGTCTGATTTTTTGCTCTGTCACGTCCCCGCAGAATAACCATTGATTTATGTAGCGTCCGAGTCCAAAACAAATGCTGGATACCTGTCTTCTCTCCAAGAAAGGGTCCTGCTCCCCAAACTTGGATTAGAAAGCCAAAACCAAAGGGAAACCCCCACTTGCCGTGATGTTGGTGGAGAAGGGATACGACAGCCCACGTGTGATGGGAGGCAGTCACGAGCCAGCCCTGCTCTGCTGCTGGTAGGATGTGCCCCGTGCACTGCTCTTTTCCCAGGCATTGCTTGCTTGATTGATTGCTTAATTCGCATGCTTCTGCGATAGCGACTGTCATGCAATGGCTCTTTTGTCATGCTGGACTGAAGGATTTTATTCTTGGGAGACAGTTTAGGCTCTGAGATGCTTCCCGAGAATGCCTGGGCTGTTGTTCCCATGGGCCATATTTGGAAATCCCAACCATTTCTGCTTGGCCAAAAGCACCAGTTGATTTTAAGGGACGTTTTGTTTGTGTTATTGTGCAAGTTTCTGGCCCCTGATGGTCTTGAAAGGAAAAAAAAACATGTTCCCAGCTCACAAGACATTTGTACTAATTAAACAGCAGGGAATTTGCTTCACTTTGCCACAGGTTTGGTTTTTAGGCTTCTGTCAGCTTTTTGCACACAGATTTCTACAAACCTCATTAATATGATGGTAGATGTCGTACAAAGTTGGGCAGTTTTTTCCTCTCGAAGCTGGTGGGTTACAGACTGAAGATTAGGGGTGTATTCCCACCACCCAGCCCCATTTCCTGCAGTTCCAGATCCCTTCCCTTGCCTCTACAGGAAGGAGGCTCCTCAGTTTATTAGGGGGTGATTTATGCCAGGAGCCTGTCCAAGGTCCTTTGTGCTGCTGCCTCTCTCCCTGGATATAGGGGGATTTTGGGAGAACTGCATCCCAGCCAAGACAGTGAGAAAGGATGCACAACCTCCCCTAGGTACCACACCACAACTGAAAGTCTTACTACTTTTATTATTAAATGCTGGAGCCACTGCTGAGCTTGGGAATCCCCTTTTGTCCCAGGGAAGTGAAGCAGTCCCTGGAAAGCCACCAGCAGATTGGTCCTTGGTGATTAACCTCTGCTGCCAGTGGAGCAGGCTGGGTGCTGTGACACGAGAACCCTCTGGACTGTAATAGATGCCCTGGTGTTACTTGGAGTGTTGGGACCACAGGGGCAGAGCTCCTGCTCCCCCCAGTTTAGAGCAAGGGACTATCCCTCAGTCCACATCAGGACAAGCCCCTACTTCTTGCTCCAGCAAGGTCTCTGATTTCACCTACAAATACCACTCCTTCATCCAAGAGATTCTCCCTGAAACACCAACCCCTTCCAAGGAATCTGAGGGGTTTTTTTCTCTCCCCCTCCTATGCAAAATCACACAGTCAACAAAATCTTTTCCAGCGCTAATCCTCAGCTATGCAGGAGGACTTCTCCGGCCCCGCGATAGTAGGGGAGAGACAGATGTTCAGCAGATAATTAGTGCAGTTGTGCAGCGCCTTCCTGCTCGAAGCCTGGATGCCAGAGCCTCCAAGTAAGTTGCTGTGTGTCTGCCTGCATTGCTTTGTGCTGCAAGGCCTCTTTGGAACACGAGTACTGATGGGACTTGCTGCTTTAGGAGACACCATGCTCCTCAGAAAAGTCCTCTCTTGCCGCAGTTCCCAGAGCCATTTCTCCTCTGTTACCCATTAAAGCGTCACTGAGCCTCTCCAAAGTCTTTTTCCCATGAGTTATCCTCAAAAGAGGTGCTCAATTTTCCCTTTTGGAAGTTTTCTGAAGTCAAGGGTTAAATCTGGGGACAGAACCAGCTCTTTCCCACTGAGGGTAGCAGCACTGAATGCAAAGGGAAGTGACAGTTTCAGCACAGGGCCAGGAAACACTGATGGTTTCTAGAGGTTTAATTTCCTACTTTCCACTTTTGGGTTGTTTTCAGAAGCAGCCAGAAAAGGCATGGGCTGATTTTGGTTGAAAACTAGGGAAGAGGAGTCCTGGCTCCTATTTGACAAACGACATGAAGTTGGGTTGCAAATCTCTTGCACAAACTGGGCTTTGTGGGAACAGGTGGCTGCCTTTTACATTTTTTCCGTGGTGGTCCCGAAGTCCGCCGTCAGCTTAATTGTTTACTAGTAATCAGTTTGTGTGGGTCTGGCGGCATCTTTTAAAAAGCCAGGTCATTCACAGGGCAGTGGAGCACAGCTGGGAGGTGTGACACAAGCCTGTCCTCACAGCGGGACTCCTGCACCAACATCTGAGGATACCTGTAAGGAGAAGCCGGCAGCCACAGTGGTCAGAGGTGCCCACAGCATTAGAAGCGTTGGATCTTCCTACGTGAGAGGTCCTAATGGTTGAACTCAATTACATAAGGGGTCCTTTTCAACCTCAGTGGTTCTGTGATTCTTGGTTTATGTGGCTCGTTTCTCCCTGGCTGGGAGGGAGTGGAAATGGGGAATGCTGTTCCAGTTTCCCAGGGCAGCAGCGTCACCCCCTGAGGATGAGCACTGCACCTCTTCTGGTGTGAAGAAGACCTTCCCAAACTTCCTCTGTGGCATTCTCCAGCTGCCTCTACCCCCTAGGGCTCCATTTGATCCCAGACTAGGATGTTTTGCAGAGCTCCTGCCCCTCCAATACCTGCTCCCCAGATAAAGTGCCTATGGCAGCTCATCATGGGTCTGATGAGAGCTGGCAGCTCATTGCACCCATTTGAAGGCATCCTGGCATGGGTAGACCTATGCCAGGGCATGCTCCTTTAACATGCTTTTCAGCAAATTTAGTGCTGTCTTTCAATTCTTGGTTATTTATACAGGAGCACTGCTTGCTTTCTGTGTGCTTGTGGGGTGGGGGTGACCTGAGATGAGGCTGGCCATGTTTGGCCCCAGCGGTTGGAGCAATTTGTGAGTGGAATAGCAACTGTAGAGCCCAAAAGTGGAGCCAAGTCGCTTAACCTTCCTCTGTCCTCCTCTGGGCAGCTTTGTAGCTCACTCAATATTCACCGTGCAGCCTGAACTGACTGTTCACAGCACCTAGTGCTGTAAGATTAATCTTTTGGGGTTGTTATTTGTTTAAAAAAAAACCCCTCTTTCAACCAAAAAAAAGGGCAGCTTTTGATGCATGTCATTCCTCCCTTCTTGCATATGTTCATTTTTAATTCAAACACACTGCTGAAACCTTTCTTCCCTCACAGAGCAAAATCCCCTGGAAAAGAGCAGAGCCTGCTTGTATGCATTTATTTTTACTGGATCTTGAAATAATTTGTTACTTTAAAGGAGAGAGGGGGAAAAAAAAGTCTGTTCCTGATTGAGACCACTGAGCACTACTGTGATAGAACCAAAAATAATAAGATAACAAGCAGCTCTAACCTTAGCTTAATTAACAAGTCGTTAGGATCAAGTGCGCGGAGAGGTAGCAGCTCAGTGTCTCTCCACCTGGCACGATGCTCTTATGGGTGAACTGGGAGGCTTGGTGACCCAAGCAATGCATCACAATTTATTTCTTATTTGAGTGTTTATTCTTTAGCCCCAGTGGATAACCTACGTAATTTCTCCAGGGGAGACCTGCAACACTCGTAGCAATTTTCAGGTACGAGTGGGAAGAAATGAGTATTGTGAGAAAGGGCAGCATGTGACAAGGGAAGATTTGCTCAAATGTGCAAGCAGGTCCAGATCTGGATCCTCGGCTGCCGAGAGCAGTCAGGAAAATGGGAGATGACTGAAAGCTTTTAGTGCCAGAGCTATTTGTTGACGTCCGAGGCAGATCGCTTTCTGATCTCATCTCCCCTTGCTCTGGGCTTGGAACCAGAAGGAGAGGTAAATGGGTCAAGATTCCCGGGGGGGCGGTGAGAAGGGCCAAAAAGCAGGCGTCCGCGGGGGGAAAACAGTCGATTTGGCAGGTCTGGAGTTCATTGAGAAGTTATTGCTTTGGAAGGCACAGGAATATCTGTTGGGAGTCATAGAAGAGTTATTGGTGTTGGAAGTTATGATGTAGAATTATGGTGGAGGATATAGAGACCCTTATAGAAGCTCAGCAAACCTGTGAATCCATCTATCTAAGCACCCTCAATTCCCACTGAAATCCTCTTGGAACAATAATAATCATTTAACAAAGGAAATGGTTTTTGACCCAGACAACTAAATGCATTTCCGCTTAGTGCTTCCCAGCCCTCGCCTGATGCTCAGCCGTGTGTTGAGGTTGCCTGTTATTTTCCCAGACATCAAAGGCTTTGAAGGAAAAAAAAAAATGCAACTGGGGAAAAATTGATCCTTTGCCATGAAAATCTACCCTGAAAAAAGCAGTCTGAAGAACAATTAGCCAGAGGTGTGCAAACAGATTGCAAAGGAAAACACGGCGGGGGAGGATTCCCCTGGGAGAGGTGGTGCAATGCCCTGCTGGTACAGGAGTGGTTAAGGAGGATGAGGGCATTGCAGTGACATTAGTGTCTCCTTTCATCAGGTTTTGTTAGGGTGGGTGGTGGAGGGAGATCTACTCTGAAGGAGTCCTGTCAGGAGGGAATGGATGAAACCTGGGGCTTTGCTCTGCCTTTAGAATGCCAGGTCCTGTCTAATACATCAAAAGCCCGCAGAGCACCATGCCCTGGATGGAGGGACTGATCTGCAGCTACCCTCTCTCCTTCAGCTGGGGAATTGGGGCTCTGAAGCACTGTCTTTCCTGTAACAGGAGGTGATGGTACCCACACAGGGCTGCTGCTGGACGTCTCTAGCACGGACAGCTACCTGTGCCAACTGTCCTTCTCTGAAGCTCCTTTTGAGTGATGAATGTTTAAAGATAAATGATAATTTTGGGTCACGAAAACTTTGTACCTGCAAGCTGCAACATCTCTTCCTTGACAATGGAGAGAAATAAATCCAGCCTTGTATGGTTCTGTTGGCAGAAGATAATGTGAGCATCTGGGAAGGACCTGAGTCCCTCTGCCATGCCAGTGACATGGGGCCACATGCAAGCACCGAGTTAATTTTGCCATTGCAATCTCATTCCTCTATTTTTTGTGTGTATTTTGAACTAAAGAATCATTCTGAGAAGGGATCAATAGCTCAGCCAAGTGTTCAAGTTATTAACTCACAAACAAACAGTGTCAGGGTTGATGGGAGGAGGAAGAATGTCAATTTTCTGTGCAAATGTTATTGCGAGGAGCCATCAAGGAGTGTTTTATTTAGCAAATCAGGGCTATAGGAAACTGCTATTCCCTTGCTGGGAGAAGGAAGAGAGTTGAGGAATCAAATTATGTATCTGATAAAGTGTCTCAGGGGGGTTAACCTTCAGGCTGAGGGTCAGCCTGAAGGGACCAGATGGGGTAGGATGTCATGTGTGAAGGATTCCTCTCTTTTCTTATCCGGCTGCTCATCTATCTCTGCTCCCTCCAGTGAAAAAGCTCTCTGCTGAGTCTCCTCTCTCCTCTCCTCTCGTTTTTGGGATGTTTGCCTTCACAGGCAAAGGACATGAACCTGTCCTGATTCTTTCCATAAGAGAAAAAATGAGAGCTGTCCTTTTCAAGTCATCCTCCATTGGAAGTGGCTGATAAAAAACAGGGAATCACCCACTCATCACCCGTAGGGCTACCCACAGAGCAAACTGTATGTCTTGTCCTCCTTTGAATCCTCATCCTCCTCATGCCTAGACTGGTGTACCAGTGTTTTACATCCCCTCAGATAATTTCAATCTCATTGCCTTGTGCCCATAATAAAGAGTGGCAGAGGGCTGGAGGGCGAGGCTGGCAGTTGGAGTTGTCCCAGTTCTTAGCAGATCCAACCATGCATTAAAATCTTTGAAATCCCAGCCCTTTCCCCCTGTTATTTCCCGAGTCAGCAATGACTCAGTGTGTAAAATGTATTACCAAGGTCAGAGTGTATGCTTTGAAATCTCAGCTGCCACGGAGGAGGTGGCTTTGCAACACATAAAATGTAGTTGGTGCCTTGCCACATCCCAGACTTGCAATGTTCCATGCAATGTGCTCTCTTGCCTGATGCTTAGGAAGTGCACGGGGAGAAAAAACCTCTATTTCATTGCCCTGCACTTAGGTTTGTCCTGCTGCTAAAAACAGAGAGGGTGAGGTAGGATTTCTCCAATGTTTTGGTGTGGATCTCTCTTAGTGAAGTTTTTGCAGCCAGTGTGCTGAAGCCTTATCCTGCAAGGGCATTGCTCTGACACCAAAGAGCACTGGGAGAGCTACAGCAGGGAAACTTTAGGTTAAACCTGCTCAGGTTTAATGTGTTCCCTGAAGACCTTCCAAATCCTGGTGTTACTATTGGGCAGAGCATGTGCAGGTGCCATGTCTCTGCTCTTTTCTGCAAGGCAAGTTAGGTACTGATTTTGGGAAGGCAATGCTCTGCTCTGGCCCAGCGTGGTGCAAGGGGTGGGAGGGCTCCTGCCCACCTAAACCCCTTCACTTTGCACCACCAAGGGCACTCTGCTCCCCTTTCTGCTGGTGACACCTTAGAGGTGGCAGATCCTCAGGAAAAGTGCCTGATGTTTCCAAGGAGCATGCAGCCACTTTGCCTTTACAAGCCCATAACAATAGGGTGGAAAAGAGCCTTTGTATTGCCATGGAGCCATCTGACATTTAAGAAAAAAGTGTGCAATTGAGGCAAACATCTTCTGGTTCTTGTGATGCCTCTATTTCCATGATTCTGTGGGGGTCTGTGGCTGTATTGGGTAAACCCCTGCCCGCTGACAGGGGTCTGGCTGCAGTGGTGCATCACAGCCTGGGAGCTTTGTTTCCCCTGGAAAGCAGCCAGCCAGTTTTTGGGATTTGTGATTGTACAGTCCTGATGCTTTCTAGATGTGTAAGGCAGAGGGGCCCAGTGCTCCTAGACCCAACCATTGTTCCTTTGCTTGCTGAATCGCATCTCTCAAACTAGATTTTTAGGTCCTGATGTCTCAGTTGCTGGAAGCAACAGATGTCATGCCAAGCCCACTTGGCTGCACAATTGTTCCTTTACATACCTCTTTTTCACACATCTGTACATCCTAGGCATGCTCCTGTGAGCATTGCAGTGTCTTACAGGCTGATGAAAAGCATTTTCCTCAATTAGAGATGGAAAAAATAGTGAGGGGTGGCATTGGGTTCACATCCATTGAACTTCTCCCAGTGCTGGTTTGCTGTGCAACGTCATGCTGGGTCCCAGTGAGGAAGTGCATGAGGTGCCTTGGTGAGCGGCAGTCATGTCCCAGAAAGCAGTTGTCTACAGTTTTATGTTGCTTTCTCACCCCAAAAAGCTCTTATTTCAAACACAGTTTGCTAGGGACTTTCTGCTGTGCATATTGTGCCATCTGACTCATACACCAGAGGAGTTCAGGGTGGAGAGGGGTGGTGATTTGCAGGGCAGAAGAAGTCGCGTGAGGAGGCAAAACAGCAAAAGCTTTGCCCTTGGATGAAACAAGAAAATCTGGCCATAAAGTCCAACACTTTATTCCACATACAGCAATTCCTTAAAAAAAAAATTTTAAAAAAATGAACGAGCCCTTCATATTTTTGCAGAGCTCTGGTCCCAATCAAATAGCTGGACTGGGAGAAGCATTAGAAAATGGGGGAACAATCTCATGTTAGTCCATTGGGAAAGTTAATAGACATTTTCCATCCCAAGTTTGTAGGGTTCTGGGCTTTTTGCAATAGCTGTTTCACTTAAACCACAGCTCTGTGCATTGCCTTGCTCAAACTGACGGCTCCTTCCCCTCCAGCGGCCCCGCTTGTCTCATTAAAGCTCCCACCTTTCCGCTGCTCAACTGAAAATCAACAAAGGGAAATTTAGGCTGGATATCAGGAACAATTTCCTCAAGTTGACCGTGAAAACGCCTCCAGGGAGGAGCAGCGGAGGCTTCGTTGCTTGCAGTGTTTAATGGGTTTCCCATCTAGGTGTGGGAGGGAGAGCAGCCTGTGCTTGGAGCCGTGCAGAGAGCTCTGGGCATCCCTGGCTGTGGGCAATGGTCTTGCCCTTTTTTTAAACATTTCCCTAGGAACAAGCAGAGCAGGTGTTGCTGATTCTCCTTCCTTACTGCTCTCACCCCAGTACTTCAAGTGTGTCAGTGCAGTGGATTTCCCCATTAATAAACCCTGAGATAACTCCCTGCCTGGGACAGTGACCGAGGCATATTTGACTTGAAACAGCATGTGCTTGCTAGCTGTCCAAAAACTGATTTCAGGTGAGAGTAACTCCACATGTGTCCTGGAAAAAGCAGGCGCCTTCCTTCAGTGACTCATGTTCTTTCAGCGTCTCATCCTCGGCCCTGTGTTCGCTGGAAGGAGGTTTCACTCACAGCTTTGCTGTTCCAGGTTGGCTTGGCTTGGCTCTTCCCCGTGTTGGGGTGAGCCTGTGGCTGCACTGCTGGGTATTGCTGCTCTGTTATTTATTGTATGGATGGGGAAGTGTTTTTCCAAATGGAATGTGGTGTCCTGCTCCATGCTCCATCACGGCAAGTGCACAGAGCATTGTCGGGGCTGAATCCTGGCATCAGCACATTGCACCTTCTCTACAGTCCCTAAGGAACAATCACTGGAGAGGGTCCCAAAGCATTCCTTTCCTGGGGAGGCTGGTTGTGGTATGTCACCATGTTGGAATTTGATTTCATGCTGGACTTTTAAACTAATTATTTTAATTGAAAATGCTGTGTCTCATGTCAATCCTCCTTGACCAAAAAAAGGGGCAGGGAGGACGGAGGAGCTGCTACTTCACTGAGGTCAGTCAGCTTGAGTGGAGCAAACCATGTCTTCCTGAAGGGCATGCTTGATGCAGAAGTACCATGGATGATGCTTTGGGGAAGAGGAGGCCTGGAAAGGAGTGGGCGTAGGCAGGGCTGCCATTTCTGGCTGGCAGTGCAGGCAGAAAGTGCTTACAGATGAGAGGTTCTGAATCAAAGTGAGGCAAACATCCTGAAGAGCTAAGCTGAGGGGTCAGCTTGCAATTCAGACCATGTGAGAGATGGGAAGAAGAGGCAACAAGGAAGAAACAAAGCCCTAAGGGGAATTAAACCCTCTCTTAGACTCCTGCAGCATGTTAGAGGACTTCTTGGAGATCAGTAGTGTTGAGGAATAGAGAACCTAAGCATCCTACAAGGGTACTTGATCTTACCTTGGATGACTTTTAGCCTGGAAGCCTGGTACATAGAAAAAGGCAAAGAAAGATCTCACAGTTTAGCATCCCATCATATGGTTGCTGTTGTAGGAGCTTTGAAGGAAGAAATCACGTTTGTGGTGTGAGAGGGAGATGAGTGTTTCCGCAGTCCACGTTCCTCATGGTACCATGCGAGTATCTTATGGCTGCTCGTGCGCATTCCCCCTGCAGTGACCTTGTGAGGCCATCCATATGATGAAGAGAGAAACCCCAGGGTTTCTGGGGACCACCATTTCAGGGTGTTGGCAGGTAGTATCCCACAGTGATTTTTTCAGGTCACATGTCCTTCCTTTCCCACCCTCCCTCCACAGCTGGTGTTGAACAAATGCAGAGGAGGACATTTAATCCTTTCTTTGAATAATTTCATAACCTAAGGCTAAAGGCTACAGATGAGCATGGCCTGTGGGGGACAGGGAACAGTTGAAGGTCCTGGTCAGCATGACAGGAGGTGGTGTCAGTGCAGCAGCCGCCAGATTGTTTTAAAGCAGAACCCTCTCTAGATAGCTTTTAAAAATGTACGTGATATCTCACAAAAACATGGTCGGGGTGTGGATTCCAGCTGTGCACTTCAGAGATTTCCGATCTTTTGTTTCCCGTGCATGAACCCAACGCACTAATCTGCAATTTGGGTCTGACTCTGCTCTTTGCTCCAGCCGGTGGAGCTGTGCCGGGAAGTGGGACGCCACGTGTGACCCGCAAGGGCTCGGCAGAGAGCAAGCCAGGAGCAGCGAGGGGGAAGGGGAGCAGGTTGGGCTTGATTTCTATGGCTCAGTTTGCAGAACGCTGTCTTGCCGTGCAGGATGCTTCTGGGAGATGGGGCATCTCCTTGGGTGCTCTTCTAAAGACTGTGGATCCTTGCAGCAACCTGCTGCCCTCACAGAAGAAGTGACAGTGTTGGGGCTCTCCTGGCCTGCACCTACATCCCAGCTCTCTAAGGAGGCATTGCTTGGAGTCTTGCTTTTGGTGCAATGACGTGCCCTGAAACTGCAGGCTTTGGGCAGCATCCCGTGAGGGTATAGTTGTCACTGATACAAGTGCAAGCAGGCTCTGAGTAAGGGCAGAGCTGGTGCAGAGCCCATTTTCCTTATGCATCACAGGGGACCAGCATGATGGGGTTACATCTCCAGGCCTTTTCTCTATTAACATTGTCCTTAGCCCCTCTAAGATGGGCTCCAGGTGTCTTTGCCCTCCTGGGTACAGGAGCTTCGTGGGCAGTCTCACAGCATCTCTGGGGAGACTCATGAAACAGGATGAACAGCCCAGCACAGAAGCCAACACCAGAAGGATCCATGTCAAGCAGTCTGGAGTCAGGGTGTACCCAGGCAGCTGGGTACACAGGCCTCATGAGTTTCTTTGGAAGAGAAAGCCACAGCCATGCAACACCGCCAGGGCTGTTCCTGTAGCATGCTGTGGGCTGGGAGCGATTCCCTTTGGGAAGCCCAGATGCAGCCCTGCAGCCTTTCCCCAGACTTTCTTAATTTCGTCACTGACTCCAGCAATGTGAGGGTTTCCCTTGTGCCACGAATGCTTGTGTTGCAATGCAAGTGACATTTGTTTCCTGCAATGACGACACTTTGCCCTTCCAGAGCCAGCTGAATTCTTGCTAATCCTCCCTTCCCTCGATTCACACATTTTTTCTTCGTTCGGCTCCTAGACCACGGCGCTTCGCTAAGCGTCACAGTCAGCAGCAGGTAATTTAAGCACACATCTGCTTGCAATCTGGGAGGAAGGGGAGAGGCAGTTTGTCTTTGTTAGAAGCCTGGCGGTCAGTGCTCTGTGCTTACCTGGTGGCATTAAGACTTTTCTGTGGCTCTGTGGGGGCCAGGTGGGAACTGGGGGTCGGCTAGGATGGGGACACAGTGCCTGGCTCTGATCCCTTGCCTGAGGGTATCACTGGGGATGTCCAGCCATGGTTGATGTGCTGTATGACCCAACCTGAGTGCTGATACCTGCCAAGTTTGGCTTCCTCATCTCTCTTCCCTTAGGTCTCCTTCTTGTGACTGCTGGACTTTCAGCCTTCTCCAGTGGAGGCTCGCTGTCCTGCTGGCTGATGGCACCCAGGTCTGACAGACTGAGAAAGCCACTGGAGTCAGTGCCCAGACCCATGCCCTTATTTCAGGAAAGCTCTGAGGTTTTGGTCCCATCACTATGGATGAGACAGGGAGCACAGAACTCACAGGAGAAGGTTGGAGCTGTTGCTGGGGGCGTGGGGGGTTTAAATAGCACAAGCCTGTAGGAAATCAAGGCTTGTCTCCTTCCAGTGCTTCAGGGCAAACTTATTTCAGCAAATCCTCCATCCCCTACTGCTATTCCATCTCTTGGGTTTCCTCTTAATACACTGAGCTGCTTGGTTTATTTTTGGAGCTGCCCGCTCCCCACCGGCAGAACAGACATGCCAGAACATTTATGTGTCAGAAAGGCTGAAGGTCTGGAAATCAGGAGGTAACTGCTGATTTTTGTGGGGAAATTAGGACGTGTCCCTATGTTTTTCCAAGGACCTGTAGGAGTGGAGCAGTGCTGAGATGCTACTATGAGAGATTTGGGCTGTGGAAGGATGCTGCAACCCTGAAACACTTCGCATGCACCCCTTGCAGACCCTTTCTTTCCTGTTCCAGTCCCTGTGACTAGTTTTTAACTGCATTGAAGCCTTTCTTCGTGTTTTGCTAAGTTTAGACTGCTTGCCTTTTCTCTCAGTGTCCCAAAACAGCTGCTGAATGAAAGGTAATCTTTTTCTGATATTCAATACCATAAGCAGGAGTGATTTGAAAATGTGTTGATTCCTTAGACTGTGGGAAAAAGACCTGTACTGCTGGCAAAACTGGGCTGAAAAGTAGTGTGGGTTTTTTCAGGGTGTGTTTTTTTTCTTTTTTCAATAGGTTCATGGAAAAACAACTCATATTTCTTCATTGCTTTGAATTTTCCCTGGAGGATTCCAAGGGGCTGAAGTCTTGTATTTCTATACACTTGTTTGCAGAGGCAGCAGAATACAGTGGATTCACACAAAAGCCTCAGATTTGGCAGTGTGGGAAAAAGGGGACCTGCGTAATGCCCCAAAGCATGGTTCTTACAACCCACAAAAGCCAGACATCCCAAGGGGAGCCTGATGCCAAAATTAGCTGAACTCACAGCCACATCAGTGGGGTGAAGTGGCTGTCCTGCGGCCGGTGCTGGAGGAGCTGTGCCTCCCGGCTCTTGCTTTGACACAGATGTTTTGTGTCACTCTCGGGTCCACTGGCAGCAGTGCAAGGGCTTTCTACTCCCAGTGCCTTCAGGGTATCCATGAGGGAATTGCTCCCATCATCAGGCTTGACTCTGCTGGCTAAGTGCGGGGTGAGAGGCTGATACCCAGCCTTGGTCCAGATGCTGCGCTGCCGGCTCTGTGGGGGCTTTCCTCCACCCAGACAGCAGCCTCAGGTCCTCTAAAGATTGCGTGTTTGAGATATGTATAATATTAGTCCACGTAAATCACATCAAGCCCATGGTTTCCAGCACTGCTGGCCTGGGCTCTTGCAGACTGGCTTGCTGTCACTCAGCCATGGGCTGTCTAGGTTAGCTTAATGAGGAAGCCAGACTAAGATGAAATAATTAATGCAGCTGTAGGAGTCTTTGGGGAATAAGGGAGCTGGCCCAAATCTTCTTCCCCAACCAAAGCACTCCAGACCTTTGTGAAGGTTCGGAAATTCTCCATTTCCACTGGGTGCTGAAGGTGGGTCTGTGGTCCTTCCAACCCAAGATGCTCCTGGGAGCTCTGTGAATCAGCTGCATAGGCATGGAGATCTGGACAGGCTTCAGGGCAGCAGCTGGGCTGGGACTGAGAGCAGGGAGAATTGTGGGGGGTCACAGGTGTTTTGGGAGGGTCAAACTCCCATGAGAGGAGTGAGGAGAATGGTGCCAGGCTCTGGAGGATGCGTTGTGGTTGGGATGCTCTAGTTGGCTCCGAGAGCTGGGAGATGGGCCAGAGACCTCTCACCCAGGGCTGTCCCCACTCCACCAGTGCAAACGGGCACTGACAAGGGGAGGCACCCGCTCCTGCTGTGGTCCTGCTGCTCAGCACGAGCCCAAATTAAAGAAGGTTTATTTAGTAAACCCATTCCAGGATAAAGCTTTTGATTTATAGGCACTCCGATAGCGCTCCAAGGAGAAGTTGTACAACTTTAACTGCATTTTCTCAGCATCACACCAGCCCAATAAAAGAGAGTTCATATGCGCTGCACAAATTCTCACTTCCAATATAAAAAAGGTTTTATGAGACTGGAAGTCTCACTGGCTCTGCGGGGCCGGGTGTATTGGCGGATACTCCGCATGACAGACCCTTGATTCCTCTTTGAGTTGTCAGACTTCAGTAGCATTTACAGCTATTTAGCTATCAAATTTTATGTGCGGCTCTGAGAGAAATGTGTCTTTTAAATACTGCTCTGTCTCATAAACAGCAGTCTGTTAAACCATGTCAACGATACAAGCAGTTTGTGAAGTCCTTCAATGCAATCGCCTACAGGTCCGCTTGTTACCTGAGCAGCAAAGTGCTGAACAACTCACCGAGTTAATTTCTCGAGCCAGTTGTCTTGGCTGGGGATCAGCTTGCCAAGCAAAACCTGGTAATAACCATGCTCCAGCAGCCCACATTCAGGCCATGTCTTATGTAGAGTCTCACTTGCTCAGTCCTCGCTCAGACAAGGATCTGGTGTTTGTCATCTGCACTATGGTTATATCAAGAAGCCATCAGCAAGTCCGCATCCTTGATTTTCCAACCCAAAACTCTCAGGATCCTCTCCTTTCTACAGAAAGACCCTTCAGTCTTCTCTTTGGTCCTCCTCCTCATTGAAGGAGCTGGAGGCAGGATATTTCCAAGGTGCTGTCCTTGATCTTGGCCGTAACAAAATCCCTTCACTGACCCTTCAAACTTCCCCCTAGGATATCCCTTTTCTGTTGCTTTCCCCCTCTGTGCTTTTCCCAGCCATGGTTCAGGGGAACAGCATGTACCACATTACATCTCCAACTCTATTTGTTTGGTGACCCAAGCTGAGCCCTGCTTGTGTCAGACGAGGAACAGAAGCTTTCTCGCCCTTTTTGCCGATAGTGCAATCACGCCAGCTCCAACACTGGGATATAATTTATGGACTCTGAGCAGCAGTTCGGAGCTGAGCCAGACATGAGCTTTCAGACTCTTTTATTTCATTCTTTACTTCTTTTTTTTCCCTTGTTATTATTTTAGCATAAACTGGTGACTTTATGTTTGTATTTTTGAGCCTGCATCACTTGGAAGGTGCAGACGGTGTGAAGAGCCTGAGCTGTGGGCGCCTGCACCCCAAGGCATGGGTAACGAGCTCTTGGATGCCTAATTGCTGCCGTGCGCTGCAGACTGGGAGGTTTGCTCTCCCATCGCTGCCATTTCCGTGTGCAATGAGCCGGGGGGACGGCGAGGGAAAAAAAAAAAAAAAATATATATATATATTTTATATATATATATATATCTCTGTGCGTGTGCAGCATGGTTATTTTCAAATATGAAATTGCACCTGCAAAAATAGAAGCCAGGAAAAGGACTGGCTTGCAGCTTGGATCTGGGAGGCGCCATGCGTGCGGAGCAGAGATGGAGACGGCGTCTCCGAGTTCCTTTCCCATGCTTGCAACGCCTGATAGTTTTAGCGGACATTGCTTTTCCTCCCGCTTGCATTTCAATTAATCATCTGCTTGTCAGCGCTCTTCTCCCCAGCTCCCCTCCCCGCCAAGTCCCGGGGAGCGGTGCGCACACATGCAAAGCGCCCATGCACGCAGGCTGCGTGCTGACGGGCTTGGCCGCTCGTTAATCACTTACTGGTGTCATGCGAGGCAGTCCCTGCAGAAGGAAGTTTGGAAAAGGGACAGACAGCCATCTCCTCGGTCTCCACTTCATCAACGGGGTTGAGCTGAGCACAGGATCCGGCCCTGACACATTGCAGTCCCGCGGTCTCTGTTGGTCTCCATGGTCTACGTCCTGCTCCAGGCAGAGGGCTCGTCAGATGTTTTCACCCAGATTTTGCTTTCCAATATGTTTGAAAGGAGCACTGAGCAGGGCCATCCCCCTCAGAATTTGTGAAGAACTTCATCATAATTAATTTTTCTTGGCAATGTCGTGTTCATCCGTCCAACCAGGTAAGAAATGGCCTGGGAAGTCTCTAGTCCAGACTCCTGCCCCAGGCAGGGTGAATACTGAGTGTGAACCAGTTTACTTCACCTGTTTGAGTTTTGAAAACCTCCAGGCTTAGGTTCTGCAACCTGTCTGGGTTCATCTTCCAGCAGGTGACTGTCATGAGACTATGCCTTCCTTGTAGCAAGCCTGAACCTCTCCTGTTGCAGCTCTTGCAGCTCATGCCTGTTGTCTCTCATCTTCCCACCATGGAGGAAACAGCCTGTCTCCATCATCTCAGTAATCTCTAGGTGGGTGCTGTCAGGTTGCTGTTCGATCCCTCCAAAACCATCACTTTGCAGGCCGCACAAGCCCTATTTTCTCAACCTGTCCTCATCCCTGCATGCCTTATCTTCATCACCACCCTTCAAGGATTTGCTGGAAGTCAGCATTGCCAGTCTTGTACCAGAGCCCCAAAACCAGGCACAGTGCTCCAGATGTGGTTTCAGGACTCTTTTTTTTTTTCATTTAATTTTTTCTTCCATAGTGCATCTTGCAGACCCTGCCTAGGCATACACTTGGCATCAAATTTCCCCTCCAATTGGGAAAGGTTGCCAAAAAATATGAAAATTAATAAAGTGTGTGTGTGCACGCTAGTGCACACATTATTTAGGCATGGTTCCTATCTTGAAGATTTAGTAGATTTTTTTTATTAATACTTTTCACAAATGTCTGTAAGAACTAGAGTTTGAGCCCTGTACAAAGGTGCTGTTGTGCTCAGAGGCTCCTCTGCAGCCCCAGCAGGAGCTGTGCCCTCTTCTCGAGCTGTCTTTGACTTCACTTCCACAGAGATAGTGGGATCAGATGGTTTCTTTTCCTACCCCTTCTCCTTGCCCAGGGTTTCTCCTAATTAGTGCACTGAGTTTTTTCTGCCAGGAAAGAAGCTTTTTGGGGGGCCAGTCAGAATTGCTCCAGCAATACCAAGATTGGTACACGCTGTTCTGGGAGGTTCTGGAGCTGTAGAGAGCAGCTTGGTGGGAAATGAGGGGTGCAGCCAGAGCTGGGGAATGGAAGCGCAAATGCTTTAGAAAAGGTTAGAGAAGGCACCCCAGGCAGGCTGCAGAGCAGGAGGCAGAGGTAGGGGCTTACAGAAAGAGGGGGGCTCAAGGGGAGGAAGGGAGCATTTGCTGGAGGTGAGCATCCCAGTGAGAGGGTGAGAAGATGTTCGGTGTGAGGTTGGCTCCTTCCAGAAGAGCTCATTGGCATGTTGCAGAAAAGCAAATGCTGCTGAGACAGAAGCTGAGGGTCAAAGGGAGGGAGCCAGCAGCACTCTGGGGAGATGAGGGACTGAGCCATGGCAGTCATCCCCTTGCTGGGTCAGGCTCTGCTCTGAGGCCACAGTGGAGTATTTTCAGTCCTCCTGCGTTTTGCAGAAGGGCATTAGCTAATGGGTATACCCATTGGCAAGTCCAGGATGAGCCAGCTCCACATCCCTGGAGTGGAGAGCTGGGATGTGAACTGAAACCTCTTGCTGTGCCAGGGAAGTGGAAGTCAGGATCCCACTCTCCATCCAAGCAGCATCAGAATGGGCTCAAGCCACCGGAAAGCAGCAAAACCAGGGGCAGAAATCTGTTTCCCCACATTTGCTGCTCATCTGTGGCTCTACCCTGTGGTGAGCGCAGCGAGCTGATGAGTACGAGCAGACCTGACTCTGGCTCAGAGTTTTTCCTTTGTTCTGCCATTGACAAATATTCAGGGATTGAAAGTGAAATACTGTGCTTTCCTCTTCCAAAGGAAAAAAAAAAATGAAGGGAAGGGAAGGAGCCCCTTTTGCATGCTGCACCGGTGAACCCTCGTCATCCTGTAGCAGGAGGCCAGCACACATGAATATTCCTGTGCAATATGCGCGAGTGATGAGCCCCATATGCAGGCCTTGGGAGAAATTAAATGTTTTCTACGGCATTTTCCAAAAAGCCTTTCTATCAAAGTGCTTGGTCGGGAGCCAAAAACGCCCCAGCTTTCGCGGCCCCAGCTGGTTGACACTTTTTTATTATTTTATTTTTAAATGCTGATGAATATTTTCTAATTAAAAAACAAGCCCTCCCCTAAACCGAGTCTTGCCCCAGTGGATGGAGTGGAGCCAGAGATTGGGAGGGGGCTGGAGGCCGCTGGGGACTCCATGGCTGCTCTTGGCTCATGGTTTTCTCTTCCTTCGGTGCTGGAGCTTGCAGGAAGGGTCCTGAGGTAAAAGGCACACGTGGTTCGCATCTGCCCTGCCACGCCTGGTGGAAGGCAGCCTGCCAGGCAGGGGTGGCACCCTTGTTCCTGCCTGCTGCCTGGCCCCCAAGAGAGGGGAGGAATGAGTGCAGGCTCCAGGCAGGAGGTTTGAAGCACACGAACCTCCTGGGATGGAGATCGCTGGAGTGCAGGTAGGCAAAGGGATTTCCCAGTCAAATTTGGCATTGCAAGGGCTGTCCTTCACATACTGGCTGCTTTTCCTGCAAAGGTGAGAAGGAGCAAAGCCGTGGTGTGATTTTAGGGTTGGAAGAGATGGGGCAGTTGCTGGAGGGAGAGGGAGCCTGAAGAGAGGCAGATGCACAGGATGAGACTTGATGCTGGCACTTGTCTTGAGCACAGGATCAAAAAGTCCTGATAGTTTTAAGGCATAAGAACGTGATGCAGAGTTGGAGAGGGGCTGACCTGACAGGGGCATAAAAGGGAGATAGGCACTGGTTCTGTGGCCTGGAAGGACAGGAGAGCCCTGAGAGTCCAGAGAGAGCCTGGCTGGTGGGGCAGGGTGATGGTGCAGGGAGTGTGGGGCCAAGCTGGAGGAGTATCAAGCACTCCCCTGCTTACTCCTGGAGTCTGGTAGCATGGCCACCTCCAGACCCACAGCCCCTAGAATTGCCTTAGGATGAATATAGACCTGGATCTGTGCTCCTTGGATGTGAGTCTTCATGGCAGATCCTAGAGGCCAATGTTTAGCGTTTGGCTTTGAGGGTTTACTAGTGGAAAAAGTGTCTTGCTGCAGGAATACTGGCAGCAGTATGGAGAAGAGGGCTTCTGGGATCTTGCGAAGTGGGACCTCTCCCAGCTGAGTTGTTTTTCTCCTATATGGCCAGGCTGGCTTCAGACTGCTTTCAGTGTAGGTAGGTGATGGTATATCCACTTTGCATGATGTATCCCATAAAACACAGGAAAGAAAAAAATAAAGAAGGGAACTGTGCAGTTTGACATCCCTAAATCAGTTCTGGGGCTTGGTACCAGTGTATGCATCTTCCCTCCCTTACAGGGCTGAAAACAAATCGGATTTTAATCCACCGTCTTCTTTATTGAGTATTCATTTAATTCTGCTGGGTTTACATGGCAAAATCTTCCTCCAAGCATACATCTTCTTGGCTTTGGTCTTTTGGAAAGAGGCTGAGACCCAAATACAGTTTCACACCATGCCTCACCTGCCAGTGGCAACACACAGCGATGTTGGGCTTGCCAGAGCCATGCTCGGAGGGAATCCTCTTTTCCAAAAGGTTGTTTTGTTTCCCCCATCACCACCGAGCCCAGCACACCACCCCAGCACGGGTCTCAGTGCACAGCCACTCCATCCTCCTCTCTGCCCCACGGGAACTGCTTCCCTGATGTCAGACAGGGAATACCTCCTAACAAACCTGTTAATTTAAGAGCTGTTAAAGCCTGGGGGCAGTAGGAGGTCACAGTCCGCACAAACAGATGGTGGTTTGTCCTTGATAATTAAACTTTCCTGTAGTTTTGGGCGAGATACGTTCTTGACTTTTATTTCAGCACAGCTGCCTCCAGCCAACTCCATTTCTCCTTCCTCATCCTCTGCTCGCCCTCAGCAAACGCCGTCTGCAAGGTCTGGGGCAGGATCCCAGGGAGGTCAAGGGTCCCCAGGGGTTTTCAGAGGGGTCCTCAGCAGCCCCTTGGTCTCACCCTGCAAGCTCTGCTGGCTCCAGGCTCTGGCAGTCAGAGCCCCTCAAAGAGACACCAGTTGGAGGTCAGGGGAGGAGCACCAGCCTGGGGCTTTGGGGTGCCCCCAGCCCATTTCAGCAGTGCTGCTTCTGCCTCTCATGGCTGCTTTTTCCCTTCCACCAGCTGCATCCAGGCAATGCCAAGCTGTGAGGGGAGCAATGGGGCAGGGGCCAGTGAGGTCCTGCTGCAAACTGAGGCAGCAGTGGTGCCAAGACAGCTGCTGCTGCTTGGTGAGGCTTGGCCTGTGAGTAGGGCCATTTGGGGGTCCAGTGCTTTCCTAGGAGGGCCTTTGCAAGCAGAAGAGGGCAGGCGCATCGCCCAAGTCCCACTGCCAGCCTTAGGCTCAGTTCTGGGGCAGACCCCTGAGTCTACCAAAGAGGCTGCTGGCAGCAGAAAGCTGCCTTGCAACATCACTGGACACAACGTGGGCTGCTCTCACCAAAGGGTGGGATTTGGTCCTCCCTTCAATGCCACCCTTTTCACTTGTCATCAAGGTATTGCAGAGAACCCACATGCCTCAGTTTTCCCCTCAGTTGCCTACTTACAGAACAGGATGCTTCTGTGACCTATGGACACAGACCCCAGAAGGCTGCGTGGGACATGCTGGGCACCTGTGGAACCACATGGGCTAAGTGGGATGATGAAACTGGATAGAACTGGGTGAATCAATGACCACCAAACCCCATCTGTCTGCGTTTCTCTCCAGTCTGCTTTTTCCTGCCCAGGTTCTTGCAGTGACAAGGGAGGCAGGGGGCAGCCCATATGCAGGTGGAGGGCAAATGTCCTCATTGTCACATCTGTCCTGGCTGCCTGCAGTGGCCTGTGTCCCTACAGCAGCTTGTGGGCCAGTGACCCCAGGCTAGTTGGTGGTCTGAAGGCATTAGAGGCAGTGGGGACACCATCAGCTCCTGTGGAACATGGACAGGGAAGGACAGCAAGCAGGGACCCATGGGGAGCACACAGTTCCCAGCATCCTGAGCCCCTGTCTGCCTCCAACAGTGTTTGCTGCTCTCCCTGGGCCTTGGAAGCTGCCTGGCTCCTGCCTACCCCATCCTCCTGCCAACTTGTGCTGCAGGCGTGGAGGAGAGATGAAACAAAGCAACACAAGCCATAGTCACCATCCCTGGAGGTATTTAAAAGATATGTAAATATGGCATTTAGAAACAGGGCTTAGTGGTGGACTTGGCAGTGTTAGGTTTGCTGTTGGACTCGATGAGGTTTTTGTCCAACCTAAATGATTGATTTTATGATTCCATGATCCTGAGGCGTCTCTGGGGAGGCAGCATCAGAGTCATTGGAGTGGCTTCCTCTGTGCCAACAACTTAAAAAAAAAAAGAAAACCCAAACAAAAAGCCAAGCTAAAATTAAAATGCCCGAGAAGCTCTGTACAACTGGGTGTTCCATCACTTACTCTCCCAGGGCTGCTAAGCCCTTCCCTCTTCTTCCCTCCTTGGACAAGACATCTGCCAAGGTCTCCTCCAGCGCTCCTCACTCCAGTCCTGCTCATGTCCCTGAGCCCCTGCAACACAACTTCAGGCTCTCATCCTCCTCTATCTCTGTCTCAGCATGCTGGCAAAAAGCAAACCTGCCCTGCTTTTTGAGTAGCAGTGCTGTGGCCTCAGTCCTTGGATGCCTGTGTTGATTCAGGAATGAGCTGTAGCTCTCCCTGGCTTGGGGGCATCAGCACTAGGAGGTTTAGTGGGGCCAAGCCAGCACAGTCCTGCCTGTGCTGGAGGAAAGGGGTCCTGCAGGGTGCCAGCAGCTGTGCTGGGGTGGCAGCTGGCAGTTTTGCCCTGCTCGCCCCTGTGCTTCCACAGCAGCGCCGTGCTCTTCGCCTCACGTAACCCCAGTGCCAGTGAGCTCAGACACAGTGTCCACACTGTGTCCAGCCCCTTGCATGGGAGCTGCAGAGAGCAGACCTCCAGAGGAGCAAGGCTGGGCTAGTAAGAGATGCAGTCTTCATGTTTCAAGCAAAGCCCTGTGGAACTTGTGTCTGCAGGTGCTGTTGAGTGGGATGCTAAAACTGCTGTGGCCAGACATGCCCCAAAATCCCTTGTAGGAGTGACCACAGGAAACCCCATGCTCCTCTATGCCGTGCCTCCTGTGTCGTGGGCATGCAGCTGATAGAAGAAGTCTGGATGAGCCCTATCTGTCCTCCTTTTCCTCTTTGTTTTGCTCAGGATGGCACTTGACTATGCCACAGTCCAAATTTTAGTACTAGGATGCTTTTCTCTGCCCTGGAGCTTTGCATCTGAAGGGATGTTGGGCATTTCATAAAGCAGCCTCACTACAGATTCTTCCCAAGGCAGAAAGCAGGGTTGTGAGCAAAATCCTAGGGGGACTGAAGGGCAATGCAGCCCCGCAGACGAAAATAAGAAATGTTACCAGCATTTGCCTGGAAAGCACAAACTGAGCCTGGTGTGAGACAGCAGGACCTTCCTAACGTATTTGGGGTTGTTTGCTCCGTGTATGGGGGTTTGGTTTTGATTTTGTGGGGTTGTTTTGGTTTTGTTCCACATCATTAATATTCTGGTTTTGTGGGTAGAGGCTGGGAATCAAAGTGCCAAAAAACAGCGTGACACCAGGAGCTCCATCCCACAGTAACCACAGCCTGGAGACTCAGAGTGAGCAGGATCTGCTCCCAAATACACCCATATTAGGTGATTTCTCCAGCTTCCAGAGAGGAGCACTGGGAAGCACCTGAACCACAAGCATCAGCCATCTCCAGTCCCTCTCTCTTCTCTGTCTGATCTCTTCTGTCTGTCCCTGACATGGCACCATCTATGGAAAAACACTGCTCAGGACCTCGTTTGAACAGAGGCTCCAGATAAAAAGCACTGGTTCTGGCAGTTCTTTAATAGAAGAAAAGATCTGATTGATTCCTGCAATCTCTCTCTGCAGGGAGCCAGGAAATGCTCAGTGCAGAGGAAAGTTGAGTAAAAAGAGAGGGAAAATTACATTTCCCATTGTTGGTCTGAGCCTTCCTGCATCTCAGAGGCTGCCTGGGTGTGGCTGTGGGCTGTGGAGGAGCGGGGCTTGGGTATGGCAGCTCGGGTGAGCTTCCTGTCCAGGTGGCACTGGTGTCCCTGAGGAACAGTCCTGGGACAATGTTCCTCCTCTGCCATGGGGATTCAAGCTCCCTCCTGCCCTGCTGTGTCTCCTCACAGTGCCAGTGTTGAGGACATGCAGTGCTTTATTAGTATGCTGTTCCTTGCGTTGGCTTTTATCACTGCTGGAGCAGATGGCTGGTCTTGGACTGCTGCCCTCCACTTGCAGAAAAACTGGTTGGCATGGTGGGAGTTGTGAGGACAGGTACGGGCTGTGGGAAACATCCCCCTTCAAGGCTCTGAAGGGGAACAGGGAATGGGCAGCAGCGTTGCCCCACAGTGGACGTGGCACCGGGGGCTGTTGCTCGGCAGGGTCACTGCAGAGGTTCCCATCGATTTTACCTGTCCCATGCTCTCCTGACATTGTGTCCTTGCCTGTCCTCAAGCCACAGAGGGATCATAGCACCCCAGTATGTTCCTTGTCCTGCCAGGGACGGGGGTGGGCTGCACTGTCCTATGCTTTAGGGCACCAATTTGAAGAGCTGCAAGGTGTGGTTTGAGAGGAGAGGACCCCACCTTGCTCCTGGAGCAGGAATCCCCCAGCCCCTGGAGCTGCAGGGTGATGACCTCGTTCCTGGGACTCTCAGGACCCTGCTGGTCTTTCTACAGCTCCCTGCCCCAGTGGGAGCATGTTGCCATGATCCACAGAAGCAGGAAATTACCTGTCCTGGGCAAGTGCCGACTTGCCAGTTTGGCAGATTCTCAAACAGCCTGAGCCTTTTCATGGGTTGTTCCTCCCTGGACCATCCCAGCTACCCCTGGAGCTCCTAAACTGTGCTGTACGCCCTGCAAAGTAGCTCTGATTTCATCTGGGCTGACGCTCCCTCCCAAAGAGCTGCTTTCTCCAGCCCCATGGATATGGGGAGCAGCTTTGGTCATTGCTTTTCACACTGAGACACCCTGCCAGTGGCATCCAGGGTAGATGGAGCAACCTTCAGCAGGTATGTTGGAGCCAAGAGCTCTGCAAGTCCACAGCTGCCTCCAGGGGCACACCTTCAACCAAAGCAGCTGGGACATTTTGTAAGGACCATCCTTCCATCATTTGTCCATCTTTTAGACCACAAGGGCAGGAGGGTCTGCACAACCACCCAGGGGTCCAGCGGTGCTCGCTGGGATGGCAGAGGCTCAGTGATGAGGGAGCTCTGCTGTGGGGTGCTCCTTCCTCCAGGGTATCCTCTTCCTTGGGGTCTCCACTTCATTACCAGAAAGGGATGAGGTGGAGGGAGAAAAGTCACAGTCCATGACAGCCAGAAGTGAATTAATTTCAGCTGGCCCCAGTCATGCCTGTGGCAGTCATGGTCCAGGGGGGCAGTGCTAATTGCTCTATTGACAGTGGGGGTTTAAATTAGATTTAAGAAAGCTTTTCAAGCACTGAGCATTCTGTCTCTGCAGATAAGGCTTTCTGATAGCACGTATGAGGGAGATGATGAAGTCCCTCATTTCTCTATTCCTCTTAGGCAGCAAAGAGGAGTTTCGTGCTGACAGGGCACTGTAAGGCCAGAAGGTTTCAGAGCTGCTAGCGTCTGGCATTAAGTGACACCTATTTTTTCCTCTCCTTTCCCTCGCCTTGCTGCCAGGGATGATCTGAAAGGAGGAGACAGCACTCAGTGCTTTCGGGTGCCCAAGCACTGCTGCCCACAGGTGGTGCAATCCCTGGGAACCGGGGCTGGAGGGCGTCCTGCCCGCTGCAGTGCTCCACTGCTCGTACCAGCATCACACCCTGCCCTTGGGGAGGGATGGCATCCCATGGGAGACACCCTGGATCCCCGGGGCTGGGGGCAGCTGTGTTGGGATCTCTGGCAAAGGCCTAGGCTTAGGAACCGAGAGTGGCTTTGCTCAGGGTGTTGTTTCTCCTTCGGTAGCGCTGGGGCCCAGGAGGTGCCTGCTGTGAGTGCAGGGGCACTGTAATGGCTGCAGTCAGCATCTGCACTACAGGTGCAGTACAGCGCCTCAGGAGGAGGCAGACTGTGACCTGTCCTGCAGGATAGGTGGGCTGCGGTGTCTGCAGTCAGCATCTGCGCTCCAGGTGATCGGTACCGCCTTGTAGCCGGCGCCTGTGGTACAGGTGTGCAGTAGCACCTACGCTCGGCATCTGCCGTGCAGGTGTACCCCAGCTTGTGCAGTGGGTGTCTGCAGCACAGGTGTCCATCCACAGCCCGTGTCTGCAGCACAGGTTGTGCCACAGCGTCGACAGTTGCTGTGGGCAGAGCAGCCGCACCGTGGTGCCTGCCACAGGCACCCGCAGGACGGGTGCTGCAGAGCTCCTTTGGAAGGCTCTGGGCAAGGCTGCAGGGGAAGGAAACGACTAAACAGAGTTTGTTTTTCCCCAGTTCACTACTTCAGAGCCAGACCCCATAGCAGCACCTGGTGGGGAATTGCCTGACGGAAGACTTTGTCATGGAAACACTAGGTTTTGAAATTACCACTTTTCTTTCGTGGCAGCCACACACTTCTAGAATGAGGTTTTATTTATCATTGCTGAGAGCAGCCTGTGGCGGGTGAGAGTTGTGGTGGGAGACTGGGATGCAGCCCACACCCCTCACTAGCCAGGGACAAGCCTGCCCTGGAGCTGCTGTTTCCAGGTGCCAGTTGGTACCCCATTACCAAAGCTTTGGAGACTGTACAAAGGGAGAGCTGGAACAGATCCATCCCTTTGCCTGCTCAAAAGAGGACACTGGGACTGCTCAGCAGGAAGTCTCATCCTACTTTTTGCCTGGATACACAATCCCCTTCGCTCCTGCTGTGCCGCCATGGGACTGTCCTCACCCCATCACACAACAGCTAATGTCACATCGTTGTGCCCCTTCAGTCCTGATCCAGCTCAGGGAACACCTGACTGGAAACACGTTTGGTTTAGGCTGAGAGCTGCTGGAGGGGACCTTATTTGTGTCTATGTTGAGTTGTCTTCTGCTCAGAGTGACCGTGACTGATGCCCTCACTACCCTTGCGGTAGAGGACAAGGCAGGGAAAGATCAACCCTTTCCTCTTTCCCCAAACAGGAAGCTGGGGACAGGGAGGATAGCTCCAGAGCTGCTGGTCCACCACTTTATGTGTTCCCTCTCCCCCTTTCCTCCTGCCCAGGCTCCTCTTTCCTCTCCACCTCCAAGAAATGATTCATTACAGGGGGAAAATCTACCTTTCGCGCAGCAGATTGAGTTTGCCACTGCTGGCTTTGCTGTGTAATAAATGTGGTTCCCCTCCATCACCTGTGAACTGCTCCCTGCTGGCACGGGACATAGCTCAGGAATCTGCACACCTGGTGAGCTGCTGCTCACTGGCCTGTGCACTCGAATGCTGGGGTGCTGGCTTTTGCTAGAGAAATAGTTAAGTGAGCAAATACAGGAACAGAAATTTGCATTAGAAGCATCTGCAGAAATAGCAAAGGTTTTGTTATGTGCTTGGGGAAAAAAAAATCAACATGGCTTTGGGCAAAACAGTCAAACAAAGCAAACACTGCATGGAAAATTGCAATTCAAGTGAGAAAAAGTTGGTTTTCTGGCTAGATTTTTTGTACTAAAATAGCTCCGCTCCTGCCTAGTCACAGGGCTCATCTCTAAGAAGAAATGAGGTTTTCCAGGGTGAGAGCAGCACAGTGGTAAATTCTCTGTGCTGTCACTGGAAGCTTCTGCCTGTGTCCTGGCCATGCCACAGGGTCCCCAGGGGTCTTATCTGGGTCCCTCTGCTCTCTCCTACTCCACCTTGAGACTGTCAGAGTTTCAGGACAGGAACCATTCCTTGACATGTAACTGTGTCTGTTTCAGTGCTGGCCCAGGCACATGGGCAGGAGCAGCAGCAATTGTTTTAAGAGCTGATGAGATGAGGGAGGAGCAGCAGGGGGAGGACAACAGGTGGCTTTGCTCTCTGACAGGGCTAGGAGGTAGAGGATGATGGCTGGTGGTGGTATTTGCACTGAGCCAAGCCAAAGGCTCCATCAAGGAGATCTCACACTTTTCGAAGAGCAGGCTGGTTGCTGGGGGGGTCCTGTCCTGCCTCTTGCCATTGCCATTGTCCCCAGAAATGGGGTGGCTGCACTAGCTGGGGGTATCTGGACTGTGGTGAAAGGAGGCTCTGGCCCCTGTTTCCTTGCCTGCTTCAATTCCTGGTGCCACCCATCAACTTCCAGAGCTGTAGGAAGGGAATATTCAGTGGAAAGTAAATTTGAGAGTAAATAGGGAGAGTTGGCTCCTGGTTTGCAGGTGGTTTCCAAGCTGCTCAGGGCCCCACATGCCGGCGGTGACCCGGGATGTGGCATTGCCACCTGCCTCAGGTTCCAGCTATCACCCACTCCCCGAGCTGCCACTTGTGATGGCAGCTGGAGCACAGGTCGGGTGACAGCCGGGGAGCCATGCTGCGGGCACAGAGGGGACACATGGAAAAGGCAGTGGAGAAGGGGCACAAGAGGAGCAGGAGGGAAGAAGCAGAGTGAGTGATAAGGATGTTGTAATTAGCACTTAGTGCTCCTTGCCCAGAGCTTTCAGAGGAAGGTCACTTTCATTATCTCTGTTTTACAGATGGGGAAACTGAGGCACGGAGGAGGCAGTTAGAGTGATCAAGGTGACCCCTGTGGGCTGGCAGCGGAGTCTGGGGCTTGCCTGTCCCTGCTGTGCAGCACCAGCACACTGGTAATGGCTCTTGCTGCCAGCCCTTCGAGCCCAAACACAGCACCCAGAAGTCAGTAGCAAAGGCTGTGGGTCCCTTCTCTGCCCATCTCCAGGCTCATCCTCTTCAGGCCCACTATCTCCCCCAGCATCCCTGCCCCTGAGAGGCATTTGAGATCAGGCTGGTCCAGCTGCATCCCAGAATCTGCTCATGAAATCCCACCCAGCTGCTCTTGCCTTCCCCTCCAGCCCTGCAGAGGCTTGCTGTGAACCAGAGGCCATCTGGTCTCCTGCAACAGTCGTGTTGAGTAATGGAATATGTTTCGCTGATTTTTTTTCTCTCGCCCGATAGAGCTCCCCCTTTATTTAGGTTTAAATGGATGCCATCTGGCTAATGAGCCCATAGTCATGTTCTAGATTAAAAGGCAATCCTGTGCACGTTACCGATAGGCACTGGAGATTAGAGAGGTTTAAATGGTTTTGAAGGTGCAATTTGCTTTTCATGCATGGTGCTATTTACCTCCTGGTGGGTGGGCCGGCATCCCCATTGCTGTCCCCAGCAGCTCCCTCCTGGCTCTGGTCTCCTCTACCAGCCCTGGCTGCAAGAAAATGAGAGCTTGAGCATCTCCAGCCTGGCTGGGCCGTGCAGGATATCCTTGTAGTTGTTGCTGCCATTTGTCCACCCTTCGGGAGGCTTCTTGGTGTGGGGAGAATGTCTGCGTCACCTGCTTTCTTAGCTGTCACCCCCCTCCACACCTCCCTGCACCACAGCATCCCCTGGGACATGGCACAGCTCACCAGGACGGAGTAGCCTCTGCCCCTCTCCCAGCCCAGAGAGGTGGGGGAACAGCTGAGGCCCATCAAAATGTTGATGGCAGGTGGCTGAGGCTGAGGTCTGTGCTGAGATCAACATCTCGCGCGTCCTAAACACCAACTGCTGCTGTGAACTACCTGGGTGTGCTCCCATCTCCTCAAAGCCCCTCTGCAACTCACTTGCAGGCAGTGCTGGCTCCTAGGATGATGCTGCATCTGCCAAGGAGAGCCCGGCACCAGGGGCTGGCTTTCCTAAGGAAAATGTTGAAAATGAGATGGGGAAGATAGAACATTTGTGCAGAGCGTACCATCACCTCCAGGCACCTCCCATGGAAAGTGCCACAGGCTATCGAGTGATGAAGCGTGCGCCACCAAAATGCCTCATTTTGCAGTGACTTTCCACTTGGCTGCGATGGAGTTGGTTTTACAGTCATCTCCTTGCAGTCTCATCGCTGGGGGCTCTCAGCATTGGGGGCAAACCCTGACTGCTCCTGCCTGTGTTTGCTTCCACAGATGGCTAACCCTGTCCCGTCAGCCTGCTGCGTGGTGCTCGCCGCGGTGGTGGTGGTGTATGCCCAGAGGCACAGCCAGCAGGGTGAGTCCTTCACACCTCCCCAGCCCTAGGGGTCCTGAGAAATGGGAGTGCTGCTCCTCCAGCCTCTCTCCTGGGGAAAGCTGGGTGCACCCTCCAGGTGTGCCTGATACTGCTTCTGAGCATGTTATCACTTCTCTCCATGACAAGTGTCCCCTGCAGCCCATCCCTGTGGGGTTTGGGCATCCTGCATCTCCCTCTGCTGATGCCCCTTGCCCTGCCCACACCTCTCTGTGTCTCCACTGCCAGGACACTGCTTTGGACCCCTTCCCCCACTCTTTTGTGCCCTATGCAGCCCACCCATGAAGGGATGAAAAGTTGGGAGGAAGCATCAGCCTGACAGCTCTAAACTCCAATCACCCCTGACAGCTCCATGGTGCCCTGCCCCATGACAATGATGGATGATGCTTCATCCTGCTCTCACCTCCTTGTGGTGGCTTAATCCCCATTGCCACCACACATCTGGGCCCACCACTAGCTCACATCTGTCCAGGCTGGCAGAGGATTCAGGGCTTATTTTAGTGTTGGCTTTAGAGAGATTACATTTTAAAGTCGCTGGTGGCATTGGAAGCTGGAGGGCCCCCCATGATCCTGGGTCTAGGCAGGAGCAGGAAGGTCATGAGGGATGGTTGGGTCTTGCTGTGGAGTCCAGCCCTGCAAAAATGGGACAAAATGGGGAACCTCCAGAATTCACTACTTTTCCTGGCAGTCAGCCTGTCTGTAGTTGCTTTTAGAGGATCTTAGAGGGGGACTTTGCTGGTTAACTCCAGTAAAGACATCTATGCATCCTTGGGCTCTGTGAAATTGAGGAACCTAGCCAGAGTGCCTCACTGAGGTGCCCTAAATCCATTTGGGTGGGTTTACATTGCCACAAGCTGCCAGGTTGGACACAAAGCAGCCGGGGTTTGGCAGCACATCTGCATTGCATGGGGACAGCCACTCTCTGGACAGGGAAGTACCTTGCTGGCTGGTGCTGCAGGAAGATCCCCAACCCCTTCCCAGGGTGCCTGCTCAAAGCATTTGGGTGCTGAGCTGTGTGTTGCTTGTGGTGGTGTGATGCTTCCTGCAGAGAAACGAAGCTGCTCGGTCCTGCTGTGCTTGTGGGGCCACTACCTGGGAAGCTTTGAAGGACCCAGCACAGGACTTCCAGAGGACCCTCTGGATGCACCATGCTGCTCCCTGCTATGCTGTAGCAATAGTAGCCCAGACCTGTTGCACAGGGAGATGCGTGAAATGCAGAAGTGCCGGGTACTTCAGGGTTGCACACACTTGAATTGTGTTGTCTAGACAGGACCAAATGTTGCTCCTCACCAGTGAGCAGGACCACGCATTTTGCCACTGAGAGCTGGTGCAGAGCTGCAGCGACTGTCACCTTCTGCTCTGTGATGCAGCAGGATTAAGGGTTTGGCAGCATAGCCTCTCATGTCCTCGTGTCCCTCCTGTTTCCCTTGCCTGCCTGTGTCTGGGAGGGAGGTGTCTGGGTCACCAGCTCAAAACTGAAGTTGCTGAGGCCTGTGTGCACCAAGTGCCTCAACAGGGTATGAGAAGTGAGGCAGGGCTCTTCTCATCTGCAAAAGCTTCACTGGAGGATGAAAAAAGGATGCAGGGTCAGAAAATTGGTTACGAGAGCTGGAGGAAGGCTAATAGGGCACTTTCAGGACTGTCCTCAATCCGTTCCCCAGGGGCACTGCGTGTACCTCCTGGGCACCTCTCAGAAACACCGAGATAAGCTGTGGTCTCCTGCCCACCCCACCATGCCCAGTTTGGAGAGGCTGCACACAGGCAGGTGAAGCTGGGGAGTGTCTGCCCCACAATGGAGACCCAAAGCTTGTGCCCTGTGCCCCCCACCCAGAGCTCACCCCTTCCCTGCTGCAGCCTCTCCTCACCAGCCAACCCCAGAGCTCATCCCCCACCAGCCGGGCGCTCGGGCTGGAAAAGCACGGCAGGAATGGGGTGAGAGGATGGATTAATCCCACTGGTGGCAGGGACCCTGTGGAGTCGGGGGAAGAGGCTGGCATAGAGTCCATTTATCATGCACTTGAGGCACGTTCGACTTTAATAGCTCATGAAGCACTTTAAGAGATGCATTAGCACTGAATACTTGAGTGAGGAGGATGTGACAAGCTGTTAAGTGAGCATGAGCGAGGCGGAGGGAGCCTGGCCACCCTCTCCTGGCTCTCATGTGCACCCTGGTGATTGCTGGAGCGTCCTGCAAAGTGCCACATGAATTAATAAAAGCAGCATCAGGCTTGGTGAAGGTGAGGCTGCTCATGTATTAACCCCTCTGCTGCTCACCTTTGGTCCTTCTCCTTGGAGCTGGCAGAGCACAGGATGTGTCTGTCTGGGATGAGGAAGCCCGGGATGATCCCCAGTGTCAGGGGAAGGGAGTGGAGGGGCTCAGAGGTCAATGGATTTGGGGTTCCTGTGACCTTTGGGGTGACAGAGCTCCCTTGCTTTGCATCCCTGGCAGGTTGCTCAGGTTTCACCTGCATCATGCAGCTGGGGACTGCAACTTCCAGCTATCCATGAGGGTGGACACTGTGTGGTGGGGGACCAGAGACATCCAGCAGGGCAGCCCCGAGGGGATGCTCTGAGGCTGGCACTAAATATTCTGGCTCTGGCAGTGGGTTTGGGGTGTCCTGCTGCAGGGAAGGGCAGAGGGGCAATGGAAGAGGGTGTCCAGGAGTGTCATCCCCAGTGCATGAGTAAGCAGCTTTGGATGGGGCTGCCAGATTGGGCCAGACTGCCTGGAGAGATAGGCATTGCCCTGGACAGCCACAGGGCTGTCCCCATCTGCACAGATCTGGCTGGCACAAAGGGATGGACAGGACCTGCAGGAAGAATGGGAGAGGACAGAGTAGGCAGAACAGGCTGAAGACCATAGGGGAGAGCCCTGTGCCCTCCACAGAGAATCAGAGAATGGTTTAGGTTGGAAGGGGCCTTAAAGACCATCAAGCTCCAGTCCCTCTGCCATGGACAGCAATGCCTTCACTAGACCAGTTTGCATAAAGCCCCATTCAACCGGGCCATGAACACTTCCAGGGGTGGGACATCCACATCTTCTCTGGGCAACCTTCACCAATGCCTCACCATCTTCACAGTGAGGGATTTATTCCTAATATCTAATCTAATCTAAACCTACTCTCTTTCAGTTTAAAGCCATTACCCCTTGTCCTGTCAGTGCATGTCGTTGTGAGAAGTCCCTCCTCAGGTCTCTTGTAGCCCCTTTATGTACTGGAAGGTGCTATAAGGTCATCCCAGAGCTTTATCTTCTCCAGGCTGAAGAATACCAAGTATCTCAGCCTTACCTCATAGAAGAGGTGTTCTAGCCCTCTAATCAATTTCATGTTGCTGTGAATAGCTCAGTTTTCCTTCTTGTGCTTTGTTCTCCAGGCAGTGGTTGCTGCCAATTTATTTCAGAATGGAGAGAGGTGGTGGGGAAAGCTGAGCAGAGCACCGATGCGATGCTGTCTGCTGTGGCACTCACACCTTTGGTTGTCCAAGGCCTCCTCTGTATGAGAGCAGAGCTGCTGGGGGTCTCTGTGGTGCAGAAACCCTCTCCCTAGCAGGGCCTGCGTGCCTCCAAAGGTCTGGGAGAGGTCACAGCACGAGCTCTGGGGTTTTAGCTGAGCTCTTATATGGGAAGTGTGTACATGGTGGAGATGCCTGACCACATGTCAGGCTGCAAAGTGTACATGCATGGGTGATATCAGCTTTTGCTACTGAATGCTGTGACTGCCTGTTGCTGGACCTGTCTGTTCTTTTTAGATCCAATGCCTACAGCAGTCCTGAAAAGAGGGAGCTCTGCTTCCCCAGTCTCTTGCTGTGACCAAGGCATCTTCCCCATCCATCAGCTCTGCCAGAATTATGTCCACATCTGTCCCAGACTGAGATTTCTTTGCTTTTAAAAGAGGAGTAATTCTGCCTTATTGATCCTCACCTTGCTGAATTAACTCATGTTTAAACAATAATTATGTTTTCACCCAGGAGAGGAGACAAAGAGATAAAAGTCTCTGGAAATGAATGCACTTCAGATGCCACATGCTGGGGTTAATTTATTGATAGGCGCAGAAGCTCCCATCTCCTCTCTTCTTCACCAGCAACAAGCAATTAGCCCCCATCATTCCTCAGCCGCGGAAAAGAGAGATTTTGTTTCATTACTCTCCCTTCTTTCTTGCTCTCTTAAGCCCTGACGCTAATCTTTTGCAGTCAGTTCTGCTGCAAAGCCTCCCGGGGGCTCCAGTTTGCGTGTGCCTTGTTAGAAATGATGCTGCAAAGACAAAGCCTGGACCAGTAAATAGCCTTCAAAATGCACAGCAAAGCCATGCAAATTGGCTTTTCAAAGAGAAACCAACTCTAGATAGGAAAACCTCTCTCCCCTTCTCGCATTTCCCAACCCTGTCCATGTTGCATTTTTTGTCTGGCAGGGATGTGAGCAGCTCTTTCTGGACTCTGCTTCCTCCGTGTAAGTCAGCCTATGCCAGGGAATGCCTTCTGCCTGGCATGCTTAAACTAGTCACTTTGACTTTGGAGATTTCTCTGGATTTGCTGTGTAGGAGATGGTTTGTATGTCCTCTCCTCTCCTCGCCTCGCCTCCCCTCGCCTCCCCTCGCCTCCCCTCCCCTCCCCTCCGACCCTCTCCGACCCTCTCCCTTCCCTTGTGGCACTATCACAGTGTCCTTCAGTCATGCATTAAGCGACATGACAAACATCTGTCATTTGTTGTTTGTTTTTCCACACAATCCCCAGGGTGAGTTGAGTGTGCAACAAGAGTGATCTGGAATTTTTGTAATTGCCAGAGCACAGGCAGTCACTGGGGAAGGCAAGGTCGAAGGGACTGACTGTGTGTGCTGAGCTGGGAGGCTGGAGGTGGTGCCTTCTTCCAGGCTCAGGTTGGGGCTGGTTCAGGAAAAAGCTCTGTCTTCTCGTTACATAGCACCTTCCTACCTTCCCGTGACACCTCCTTTTGCCTCTGGCCAAGTTTTCCTCTCAGCACAGCACACTGGCACTTTATCTCCATGTAGCTCCTGACAATGCCTTATCGGTGCTGTCCTCCCCAGGATACTGTCCTGCATTCTGCGAATCTGACCTACATTCCTCCACTGGAGATGAATGGACTTGTGCTTGGCTGCATAAAACACATGCTCCTGCCGAGGGGAGGCTCATATATTAGCTGCTCTGGACTCTGTGTGTGATGGACTCATCCTTTCCATTATGTACATCAGCCCTTGTGTCACCGGCAAACTTTGCCAGCAACAGTTTTATGTTGCCTTCAAGATAATTGATAAGACGAGTGATTAGCAATTGGCCAAGAACAGATCCCTGCGGGGCCACACTGGGAACACCCTCCTGCAGTGATGATTCCCCATTAACAATTAATTCCCCATTAGCAATTACATTTTTTTAATCCTTCCTGTTATAACTCTGGATGCTCTCATTATCCAGCTGGCTGAAAATACCAGCCTCGCTCCAAACTGCAGCCCCATTTGGCAGAGCCTGCTTAAATCATCCTGAAGGCTGCCATTCAAGGGCAGGCATCTGCTCCTTGCCTCCTTTGCCTTGCTCATTGCTGCTCAAAGCTAAGCCCAAGCTTGTGGCCATCTGCTGGGAGCCAGCAGTGTCCGAGTGGGACTACTGCATCTGCTGGGGGCCAGTCTGCTGGCCCATCCCGTGCTGGCCAGAGGTACAACCTGGCTGTAGTTCAAGTTGCCCTCTGATGCCTTTCCAAGGAAGGTCCATCATCTCCATCCCTGAGCGTTCATTACTGTGATGGTTTTCCCACTGCCTCCCCATCTTTCCTGCCAACCCACAGCTGCAGGGAAGCAGCAGAGACAGCAACCCCACCTGCAGGGACACCCCTGCTTCAACCCATTAGACTCTGCTGCATGCTGTTAGGGTGTTTAAGAGCCCATCAAGTTCTGGGGTCCCCTTTGTTGCTCTGATCTTCCCTGGTGAAGGTGATCCTGTCAAGAAGAAGAACCCCAAACCCAAACAGGAACAAGCATCTGCATGCTCCCCTTTCCATTTCTACCCCTCTCTTTGTCCCTGAGCACCTGGCTTTATTTTTCTTTTTTTCCAGCACAAGATGCATCTCCCAAAAGATTCTCTGTCTGCAAAATAAAAGAAAACAGCAAAAATAGCCCAAGGTCCTGGAACAACTTTTTCTATTACTGGACATCCCCCTGAGCTCGAGTAGATTTCCTGCCCAGACACAGAGTGAATTACGGCCAAGTCTCGGCAGCTGACCTTGTGGTCAGCCAGAGCACAGGCTTGCTAATAAATGTGGTCAGCCCCTACCGCAAACAGCCTATTTTTAGTGCCTGCGCTTCCTTGCCCACTGCCTCATCACTCCACAGGTTCCAGAGATGAGCATCCCACAGGGGGCCAGCCAGCAGTGCAGGATAGCCCTGTAGGGAGCACATCCCAGGCTTGAACCTCCCTCCTGGGAGCTGGGAAGTCAAGAGGGTTTATTTCCACGCACTGCCTGTTAATTTTGCACTGCTGAAATTCTCTGGTGCACGGTGCAGTGTGGCCTGTCTTGCTGGGACACACTGTGGGAGTACAGCTCATGCCCATCAGACAGGGATTGGAGAGCTCACAGCTCTTACCTGGGGTCTGCGTTTGAAAAATAGCCACAGGTCAGCAATAAGATTGATGTCCTGTTGTGCTAAGTGCTGTTGGATGCAGGAGGTGAGATGTTCTTGAAGTGCAAGTGCAGGAGAGAGAAGGACAGAAAGAAAAATGGAGGGACCTGCACTTAGGTGAGAGGAAACACAGCTTGGTGGTTCAGGGCTTTGAAGTCTTGCCTTTTGCAAGTTGCCAAAGTTTGTGGACATTTCAAGGAATTTGCCTGCTTTCCATGTACAGCTCTGTCTGGAGGCACTGGAACTGAATTTTCTGCTTTCTGGAAATGGAATAAGTTGTTTGAAATGGAGCTGATGAAGTTCTAGAGTAAAGCAGAGATCTGCCCCACTTGAGCCATCCAAGAGCTTGGAAGGAAACCTAGCTGGCAATATCTGTGATGCTAGCAAAAAAGGGAACCCTTCCCAAGAATAGGTCCTGTGTATTGAAGCAGATCACAAATCTGTAAAAGAATCAAAGACAGAAAAGAAAAAAGAAAACACAACTTAAGAGTGTGGATCTATCAGGCTTTGGATAAGCCTATGATCCCACAAAACTGGTGAAAATAGTTCACATCTGTGGTGAGAAGAAGAAACTGCCAGGAGGATCACAGTCTGCCAGGACTCACTAGTTCTGCCAGTGTCAAGGAAAAACATGTCTCAGTAGTCTCTTAGGCTTCATTACACATCAACAGGCAATGAAGGAGGAGGAATGGGATCTATAGTCCACCCAGACATCTAGAGAAGCTTCAAGTGGAGGATTACTGCTGACATAGGGCAATGCTGCCACAACCCCTGGGGCAGAGGCAGGACCTGCCAGGCTGTGGCTGTGCAGAGGGGGCAGCACTAAATTTGTGGATCATCTACATAAGCCAGAGGGTCCTTGCCAACAAAACCTTGCTGAAACCCAGTGCTGAACAAGACCTGCTTGTTGGGGAGAGGCTGGGAGGAAGGGTTTGGATTTCCTTCTCAGCTTGGCATTGCCCGACTGTGTGGAGCAGGAGCATGGTTTCCCCTGCTCCATTTACCACATGGTGGTAAACAGTCACATTGCCACAGCAGCTGGGAGCCCTCAAATGCTGGTAGAAGCCACAATCTCATTTGCACGGATTTCCAGACCCTAGGAAGCTGAGGTTTAGCCCAGCACAGAGGGAATAGCCGTGGGCCTCGTTCTTTACATGAGCATTGGCTGCTGAAGAAGGGCTGTGTCCTGTGCTAGCACTGAGCTCCTTTTGGTGGAGGAGGAAGCAATCCTCATCCTTTCTTTACATTCTTGAAGGCTTCCAGAAATGGAAGATCGCGTAAAACTGTGACAGGTGGAGTGGAAACCTTTGGTGCTTCAGGGATTTGGTTTCAATTAGCCTCCAAAAGCTCGGAAAGGTCTCGGCTTGGAAGTCACATGTGGCCATCCCAGCAAGCCAGACATCTCACATTTCCAGAGCAGCCTGCTCCCGCCAGCCCACGTGTCCAACAGAAAACTTGGACTGAAGGTACCAGTCATTGTTCATCCTATTTGAAGAGTTTCCAGTGTCTGAAGTCCTGAATGCCTGGGGACTGCAAAGCCAATCTCCAGTCAGGCTCAAAGATCAAAATGCAGCAGCCCTGGGGGCAACTCTGGGCACCACTTGTGGGAGCCCACAGCCTCAGCAGAGGGTGCTACAAATCATCCCCAGGATATGTCACAGCAGAGCTGTGTGTGGCAGAACCCAGGACCAAGACGTCAGGAAAGGCTGAGACATTCAGGTCCTGCACATCCATCTGCAGTTTTGAGCATGGAATCACTTGCTGCTATCTTCAGCCCACCTGTGACACATCTGGGAACATGCAAAGCCCTGGATAGTGGGAACACAGGCACAGCAAGACACTGTGTACAAACATCATCATCTCTGCTTCCTCAGAGAGGATTTTCTGGGGTGGGAACAGAGCAAAGATATCATGAAGCACGATTAGGAGTGCAGATGCTGGGATACAACATCCACAAACCTCTGTTATCAAAGTCCTTCACGGGGTTAATTTCTCTGAGCAGACACTGTGCTTCTGTGGAAAGGGAAATACCAGATTCCTAATCAAGCCAGGAGATGTTGGAGTGTGAAAAATATACAGAACAACTTGCAAGATATGCAGTCTGTGCTGTGGATGAAAAGAGCATCTTTCAGGATAAGCGGTCTTGGGCAGCACTAAATGGGGTGGATCCATGCAGAGAAGCCAATATAATTGTGGCATATTAAACGGAGAAAGTAAAGAAGGATTGAGGAGGGGCTGTGGCAGGCTCGTTACAGAGGGGAAAAGCGATGTGTGTCACCTTGCAATGACTGCTCCAGGAAGGCCCATCAGGTGGAGAAGTGAAGTGAAACCACAAGGCAATTGACAGTGATGGAGGCAGGAGGGGTTACAGCAGTATTAGTCCTGTATGAACCATTGATCTCGGGGTGTACAATTTGCTGGAAAACACTGCTATCTAGGCTCTGCTGTTAGCAGGTGCTAACTGAAGCCAAGCAGTCTGGAGCCTCATTGCTCTGCCTTCCCTTGATTAGAGCTGTACTGGGGAGGCTGGTGTTGGGGAAAGGGATTTGTGGGTGTGATTCACAGCATGGGGATAAAACAGCTTTGTCTCTACTTAGGACACAAGGGGAAGGGGATAAAATATTCTTGCACAGTTTCATGCGCCTGTGTGCAGGGAGAGTACCTGGCAAGACACATCCACTTCTCAGTTCAAAATTCCCTATGGATGGGGCAAAACCTCACCTCAGGGTGCTCACAGTTGACAGAAGGGTAGTGCTTTTCATCCCAGGTTCAACACATTTGACCTTCCTGGCTTTTTTAGTTTGCAAAGCCTGCAGCATTTCCTCCGGAGCAGACCTGTGTTAGCAGATTTAATTCATCTGCCAGTAGCCAGGCTCTTCTTAGTCAGCTATTCTGGAGCTTTGCAAAACAGCCAGAGGTCTACAGAGCTGATGCTGGAGAACATTGACCTGCAAGGCCAGGAGCCCGTAGGACTTCTGCCAGCCAAGACCTCTGTGATTTGTAGGCAGAGGAGAACTGGCACCATCACACTGAGGAATTGACTGGGATGCACAAGCTAAAGCAGGGCTGCAGCATGTGGCCTGTCTTGCTTGATTCCTGCTAGATTTGCGGAGGTGTAATGAGGTGTGCCCTTGTGTACATGTATTTCTGATGTCCAGGCCTTGGGTGTGCTGCTGAATAACAGCTCTGCTCACAGACAGATGGAGGAGAATGAATGTTTTGCTCCTCCAAAGGGCACTTCTGTTCTCTGGAGAAAGGTCCGCTCTGTGCTCAGCTGGTCTCTGCTGCTTGCAGGGGGGCTACACCTGCTGCCTCCAGGATCCAAACTGAAATAAAGCCAAGGAAGCTGGTGAGCATCCCTCACAGAGGTAACAGAGCTGCAAAGGGGAATCAGGGTCTCATCCTGTTGTGAGTGGCATGAAGGCAGGCTCACAGCAGCAGCACCTGCTGAAAACCTGGGTGGTACAGAGCGTACACACAGGGGTCTACTGCTGGGAGCTTGTCCTCATTAGCCCCACATCCATTCATCCATCCAAGTGAGGATCTTCTCCAACCAGGCGGTTGAGCTCTGTTCATCATTTGCATTGTTTATGCACAAATCCACTCCCAGAGGGAGTGTAAATTGAGCCTGGAGTGCTCCCGATGGGATTCTCCAGCCATAGCCATGAACTTCAGGCTTTGTAGGATGAGTCACAGAGAGCCTCTGACTTCAGCCAAACCACAAGCCCTGGCAGGTTGGACTCTGTTGAGTTTGTGGCTTGCCTGCACTGTGGTGTGGTTGCTCCAGCTGTGCAAGGATGCTGTGCAAGGGAGAAACTGAGGCACATGGAAGTGAGAGTGCGTTAAATACAGAAGCTAATGTCTGTCTTTCTAGTCCTCTCCTGCGATTTCCCATGGAAACCTCCATGTCTGGCCATAACTGTGAGCCTGGAGACCTGCCACAACCTATGCCAGCTGCCGGGACAGCTGGAGAGGCTGGGTGCACAGGGATGAAAATCCAGTGATGCTGCTGAAGAGCGGGAGGAGGCTGTTGAGCCCTGCAGAAACTCCTGCTGGTGGGAGGGCATGTATCATTACGTAGGATGCAGCAAGGCACGAGCCTGGTGGTCATATTCGTGGCACAAGTTCCTGTGCTCAGCAGACTTGAAAATTAGTTTTGCCTTTCTGATGGAAAGCACAGGGTCTTGTGTTTTTCCTTTGTGTGAGGGTCCCTCTGTGTGGCATAGTGGAGGGGCAGATCGGGAGCTTGGATTCCCCACTGGTGCCTCCTCACTTTTAGAGCATCACACAAGCCCTTTGGCAGGGTTAGAAACCACGGCCACAGGCTCACCTGCTAGTGAGCTCCAGTACTGTTCTCACCGGTGATCCAGTGAAGTCTATTCACTCTCCTGGGACTCTTCCCTGTCTCCTTTACTCTGAAGGAGCCTCCCCATCTTTTTGTCCATTAACACCCAGCCCTTGCCTCCTCATCTCCCAGCATCACAGGGCACATCACTGTGGGCACTAAGAGAAAGGGCTTTGCTCCTCCTTCGTCTTGCAGGGTGCTCATGCTCTGTCTCTGGCCCCATGCAAGCACCCTCCTCTTAGCCTTGGCTGGGTGTCAAAGCTGTGCCAGCTCCATGGTTCCTGTTGGCAGAGAGCCTTTAGGGATGCCTGCAGGATGCCTCACTGCTGATTTACAGCTGCAGCTCACTGAGGGCTGCCCCAGCTCTCAGCTCTGCCACAGACATGCCTGTCCATCCCTTCTGGTTTGCGAAGACAGTTTCTGTTGTTTTCAACCCAAGTTGCTGGAGGCTGATCCTCGCTTTTTATGGAGCGTGAGCCCTGAATATTCAGGAAGCGGCACTGAAGTTGGTGTGACCATGGTTGGTAGGCTCTGGCCCTTAATTAATTAGCATTGATTGTACTTCCAACAGTGGAGGAGGGAGCTGCAGCTCAGGGAAGCAGTGAAGTGTTGCAATATAATCACTGCAGCTATTTTCATGCTGCTGGTTGGTGCTCTTCAAAAGTTACCTAGCTGCTGCATTGGCAGCATGGTAGACAGAAAGGAAACTCCCAGGGGGAATAGTAGCAACATGGGACTTTGGAAGCTGTCATTTTAGAAGAAACATCCGTCTGCATGTCTATGGAGAGTTGGGGTTTTTTAAATTTTTTGGTTTTTTCCTTTTTAAAATTTTTATTTATTTACTTATTTTCTGGCTATTGACATTGTCTTAGCTTGACTCAACCTTATCAAAGGTGCTGTTCATGTCTTTTGCATGGCAGCAGGGTCAGTTCACCCCTGGGCCACCAAGAAGTGCTGTTTGAGAAGTGGGATGTGCCTTGTCTCCCAGGAAATTTGGAGCAGATTGCGGAGTTGGATCAGTCACTTTAAAGTGGAAGTCTCTGCCCCATCTGAGCAAGATACCCAGTGGACAGCCCTACCTCTGTGTTAGTGAGCCCTCTCACTCTGTAATCTGGGCAAGTCTATTCCACTGAGCTCTCTGAGTCCATGGACTTTTGTATCTGTGATGCATTTCTGTCTCCATATTTTTGCAATTTTATTCTTGGCAGCTCCAGAGAGATGGGCCCAAGCATCCTTCAGCTGATCTATGCGAAGGACTTTGGGGTATAAACCCAGAAGGAAAATTTCAGGATTTATGTAGACAGATTCAATTCCATCACATTCTTCATCCTGCCCTAAATCACAGCTCCAGAATGAAGAACCTCACAGTGAGAGCCTCTACAAGCACTCACAGCTCTTTTAATGCTGTTACCTGATATTGCATATGTGTGTCCCAGCCTGGTGAATACTGAATTCTCCCAAAAACGTTCGGTGCCTTTAATTTGTGCTGTGGCATGGGACAGCAGCTCCCAGGTTTGTCCCTGCACAGCCCATAGCCCCACAACATGCTGGGCTGTGACTGTGTGCTGGGAGCCAGGGCTGTGGGGGGCTTTCTTTCCCACATAAAATGTGTGCACAGAAACCTTGCCAGGGTTCTGGGAAAGTAGTGCCAGGGCTGGATGAGGGGTGGGAAATGGGTGTCAGCAGGCAGAGACCTTCAAGTCAAGCCTGGTAGCCAAAGGGATTAGTGGATACGGGCTATTGGGTGATTTAATTGTGTTTTCCTTCCTCCAGTGAGTTTGCGCCATTTTTCTGAACTTGCTTAGCCCTGAGGAGTTTTTTAGTGTAACCAGTATTTATGGAAGGCTTTTTGCTTTGGTGCCTCAGAGGGAGTCACTGGTGCACATGGCAGCAGCTTTTCCATAGCCCCACAAGCTGTCCCTGCAGTGCCTGAGTGCAGGCATCCCGAGGGCCATATAGCCATCCCAGGTGGATAGAAAGACACTGGCTGAAATTAATTCAGTGCTTTGTGGTTTTGTGTTTCAGCAGGGTCAGGAGAGCCCAACCAAACCCTGGTGTCAGTGTACCAGGTGCCACAGGATCATAAGAAAGGGGGAAAAACAGAGCCTAGCTCTGATGAAAACAACTCTCCTGGGCCCGTCATTTCATCTGCTTTGGGGACTTCAGCTCCATGTGTAAGGCAGGGAGAATGATGCTCTCCTCATTTGTCTCACTCGTTTGTGTTGTCAGATCCTTTTGGCGGGCGCTGCATCTTGCTGGGTGCCGGCACCAAGCAGTGGATGACAGAGGGGCCATCCCTTGGGGCTGCAGGCAATGTGACAGCGTGAGTGCTGAGGAAGAGCTGCCTCCATCCCCTGTGCTGGGATCCTGTGCTTCCCATGAGGAGTGTCTCTGTCAGGGAGCAAAGCGCTTGCTGCCAATCTGTCCTGGGTGAAGCTGATGGGAAAAATCCTCAGGGGAGCCGTTTTCTGTTGGAAATTAAGTCCCATCAACATCCACGTGTTTTACAAAATCATATTTCTCTGTCAGGGGAGATAAAAAAGAGATGAAGCATAGGGGAAGGAAAGGCTGCAGTTTGTCTTTTTGGTACTTCTCAGAAATTGTTAGGTTCTTCACTATGAATTGACCCCCCCTTCCCCTCAAAAAAGCAAATGTTTTGCAAAGCCTTTTGTACAACCCAGTGTAGAAGTTTTGAAAAAATACCCTAAAACACATGGAAACCTTTGGTTTCCTTCTGAAGGAAGGAGCTTGCCTATTTTGGTTTTTTTTTTTTTCCTCTTTAACAGAGAATATTTGTAAATTTGGACTTTTGCCCTGGTGGAGGCAGAGCAGCATTTTCAACTTCAAGGCACCCTGAGCCTGCCCTGGCCATGCCAGAGCTGCGGGAGGGGCTGCAAGCACCGGATCCTGAGTAGCCGGGGCATCTCCTCTCGCCCATTCCTGCTCCCTTGGCCGCTCTCTCGTTGCCGTCTGCAGCCGCTCTCCCTGGGTGGGCTGCAGAGGTTCCTTCTACTGCTGTGCTCCAGTTTTCCTATGCATCATCTCAGGCTGCAGGTAGGGGAAGAGCCGCTTGCTGCTTGTAGCTGCTTTCCATGCATATGTGCACACATTTGCACTGATTTTCTCTCCTTAAGGGCTTTCTCGCATTCCCCCCCTCGCAGGCAGTGCGTGCGGCTGTTTGCAGGCTTCTGCCTCTGGGCAATTTCCTCCTCCTCATTACTACCCTTCACTCCCTCATCTCTTTTCCTCTTCCTCCCTCCTGATGGAGACAGTCTTTCACAGCCGACTCATTTCAGAGATGTTTTTTTCACTGCCGAAGCCAAGATTTTTCTCTCTCCCATTGCACTTCGTCTGGAAATAGGAGGAGGAAGCAGGTTTTGGGTTTGGTTTGGGAATTTTTTTTCAGCAATAAATAATTTCTGAATGCTGAAGAGGCAAGAGAGTGAAGCTGGCGTTAGGCTACATTGAAATACTCCATTTGTTCTGGGAGTCTTTCTTCCCCTTCCTCCAGAAAGCTTCCTCTAGTGTTTAATTTTAAAGCAATTCACTATTATTTTTTGTTTTCTTGCTTTCCAGAAGAGATTCCTCTTTTATTCTGGCTTGTCTGGAGATTTCCATGTGCACTAGAATTTTTTTCATTGGCTTTTCTTTCCTCTTTGATTTCTTTTTGCCGGGGTTAAAAGCCCCAAGTCAGCAAGGTACTTAAACACATGCTCAAAGTTAAGGCCTTGCCTAAGTGCTTTGCTGACTTAGAGCCAAAGATATTTTCTCAAGTCCTTTAAATGCTTCAGAACCTGAATTCAAAATGTTTTACAGAAATTCCAGAATTCACGTATCTCTTGTGCTAATAATAGTTGTAATTCAGTACTGCCTTCAGATGACTGGAGCTCTGGACATGGTGAGCTTCTGAAGAGTCTTACTTTCAGAAAATACACTTCCCTAAAATCTTCTCAAAGATTTCTCAAACTCAAGAGCTCTCCAGAGAGCAGGGCACACTTGTATTTCAGTCAATGAAACATAACTGGCCTTTTAGCTGTTGTTTTGCAGTAAGACAGTCAAAGCTTTTAAACATTGGAATTTAGGAAATAATGCGCTGTTGGTTCAAGTCATACTGAATGAATGTCTGCTTCCGAACATTTGCTCATTGTCCCCAACACAGGGAATAAAAAAAAACACAACAAACTGAGGACTCTCTGAAACGGCAGCATCAGTTATTGGAGGTTAGGAGATGCTCTCAAAGGCAGACTGGGCTCCCAAAAGCAGCGTTGCTCTCTGCTTTTGAGAGTTTAATCAGATGGATGGCAACAAAAGTGGTATGGAGAGGGAATGGCAGTGGGTAGACAGGCAGGAAAAGCTGTGTCAAAGAGGATGAGGAGGAGAAGGAGAAGGTATTTCCAGAAGCAGAGAGGCCATAAATATCAAATAGAAATTACAGCATGTTTTTTCGGGCTCTGCATGATGAAGCCATGAGGGTTCTGCATGATGAGGCCATCAGCCAGCCAGTAGGAGCTGCTCTGGAGATGCTCAGCTGGTTAAGAGCATCTTCTTCACAGGTTTTGGAAAGGGTGCTGGACATTGGTCCTTAGGGCACCAACAAGGGAGCAGGGCTAGGCAGGAACTGGCTCAGTTCACAACCCCTGAAGGACCTCCATGCTCCCTCCTCTGAAAGCACTCTGTGATGCTTCCAAGAATGGGAACAACTGCTGAAAGCTCCTGGATTACTGTCCTTGCCTTAAGCCTCTCTCTTCTGAGGTGGTGTGATCCCCTGTGAGCTTCTGCATTGTGCTTTGCAGGCAGATGAACAGGATGTATCCATTCTGTGATTCTGTGGTACGTGCACATCTGTCCCTGCTCATGGCAGGGAGGTTGTACTAATGATCTTCAGAGGTCCCTTCCAACCCAAACCATTCCGTGATTCCGTGATATGCACAGGAAGGCATGCAAAGGCTCTGTCTGTATGCCCCAAAGCACCGTGCACTTTCAGTCTCCTGCTCTCTCATGGATCTACTTCTTGCTGCTGGAATCATCCATGTTGTGTGCAGAAAACCCCATCTCCTACCTGCCCAGGGACAAATCCAAAAGACACTTCCACCTTTGATAGCTCTCTGACTGCAGAGTAACTTGTAAATACTAAGGCAGCCTCTCTATTTATGGGGCTCCCAAATAGTGCTGACCCCCACAAGGAGCTCAGAAAGCATCTGGGGACCATAACTATGCAGTCATGATGTCCATTGTTCAGATACACATTCCAGCCCTTAACCAGAGTCTCAGCCTCATTCAGCCCCAAGCTGGAGCCTGCTTCCCAGCTCTGCTCAAGGTCCAGGAGCTCTGTCCTGGGGTCCTATTGTGTGGTCTGTAGTGCTCCATTAGCTATTCTCAGCTATTTATTTTGTGTCTCTGGTGTAAGTAGTGCTCTTTCCAGTGTGCCATGGGTCTGATGCTTGCCCATCTTTCCCCCAGGAGGTACTTGCACCTGGCAGATAGTCTGTGTGATGGGTGGGCTGCAGCTCTGCTGGCTGTGACACAGCTCAGCACATGCCGGAGATCCTTTCCAGGTTTGTCTTTGCTTGAGGATCCTTCAGAGTGAAGGGCATCAAATGCAAATGTAGTATCTCGTTATTACCAATGCAAATCTCGATGCCTTGTCTTAGTTGTTAATACAGCCCCTGCAGGGGAGAGAAGATGAGTGCCTTATTTTTAATGTTATTTTGAAATCAGCACCGGGCTCCAGTTATGCAGGTGTTACTTGGAGGAGTGATGGTGACTGGGTCAAAAACCCCTCAGACTTGGGAAAATGGTTCCCATTTTATCCGCATCTATTCTCCCCACCCTCTTCACTGTGCTGCCCTGGAAGCAGCTCAGTTCCTCTGCTGTTCTAGCCATGTGCACAAGAAAAGTCTTGGTGCAGGGGGAAGAAATCCCTCTTTTGGGAAGAAACGAGCCATGGGGTATAACCTTCAGTGGATGTACGGGTGGAGAGAAAAGTCGTGGTGCTTCTGTTGGGAGCCCCGGGGAATGCTCTGCCCCCCGTGTCTTGGTGCTACAACAGGAGTTGCACCCCTGTTTTGATTTCTCAGTCCAGCTTCCGTGATGAGTCCTGTCCCTGTGTGCAGTGCACTCTGTGCCTCCTCCTTGTGGGGCTGAGCAGTAAGGGGGAGGACGAACCTCCTGTACCTGTGGTTAAAAAAGCAGAGGAGTTTTTCCATCCTCGGGCCACAGAAGTTCATGTGTTAAGTTGTAGTTACCCCAGCTTCAAGCCCAGCTGCTGCCGATCCACCCAGGGGCGTGAGCATTACATCTGTAAGCGACAAGCCACTGGCCTACAGCAGGCAGAACCCAAGCCAACAGACAGACAGAAAGAGCCTGAGGGGCTGAATTTTAGAGCTATTAAATGATTAAATGCAAGGGAAAAAAAAGTTAATTTAGCATCGCGGTTGTGATTTTACACACCCAAGAGCCTGGAAATTGAGAGCTCTGCTTCTCACACAGGGATCGTAACTTGGCACTGCACAGATTGTACAGTATGTAAAATTAGACTGGAGAAATAGTAAATATGCTGCAGGGACCAATACTGTCTTGGCAGAAGGAGGATGGACTGAGTGGGACCCAACAGGTCTTTTACGCCTCTGACTTCCATAATTCTGTGCTAATAAAAAAACATTGCACAATGCCTGATGCTAATCCGCAGCCCTGAGTGGGGTGAAGCAGGAGCTGGGTTGTTATGTGAACAAATAGCAGTTGCCCCTGGTGTATTTGAGTGGAGCAAGGCTGTTATTTGAGGGCGGGTGCGTGGGCATTGGCAAACAGGGATGGGGAGGTGAGTGCTGTGCACCGGGCTGGAAAGGCAGGTTGAGGTCGGTGGGGAGTGAGGTGCCCTGATGTCTCTATCCGGCTCTGCCCCCACTTCCCCCTCCCCAAACCTTGTTAAATACAGGCGTCTTCACGCTGCTGCTGGACCACAATGAGCTTTTCTTGTGTTTATGGCTCTGATTTGGGCACCTAATTCTGAATCGTATTGATTTCCCCCTAAACGGCATTGAAAAGCCTGATCTAAGCACTCTTTTGTGGCCTAGAGTTATTTGTCCTGTCTGCATGAAAAAGCAGGACTGAAAAACAAGCCTCTAACTCACCCATGGTGCTAGCACCGGTCGTTTGGCAGCGAAGGTTGAAGGCTCAAGTGAGCCCAGCTTGGAGGATATTGGTGGGGTTTTCCTGCTGTCTGCTGGTTCCCCTTAGTGCCATTCCCTCTGTTCTTCCAAGACCTTTCCCTCCATACCGCCCCACATGCTGGGGCAGCCCGATATAGTTGCAGGGAACTGGAGGAGTTGCTGCTTTGCCAAGCAACTGCACTTCCTCAAGATGAGTCATCTCAAGCTGACTTCGCAAGGAAGCCAAGTGGGCAAAGCTTCATCCAGCCTTGCTTTAGGATGAAAACAGTGTCACAGTTCAGCCAGTTGCAGCAAGGAGAGCACCTGGAATCCCAGGACACTTGGACTAAAAGAGCTAGGACAGACATCCAAGTGGTGGTCATACCAAGACCTTCTGAAAAAGAGATCCCCTACTGGGATGCAAGAACAAAGCCGCCTGTGGAAAAACCCAAAAAGCCAAGATCATCAGCCCAAAAGAATCCAGACCTCTCTGCTATAGAGCAGCTGAGACAGAAAAGCAGAAGTAGCAGCAGAGGTGCATCTTCTCCTGGTTCTGGCTGGGTCAACACAACATGATGCATGATAGAGGTATGTGACCATTGCAGATGGGTGCACACCAGCATTAGCACCCTCGGCCAGAGCTCACTCCTACCCTGAAGCCATGGGAAAGGGCAGCTTCTTTGTGGTATCCTGCCCATGCATGGCTGAGGAGACTCTGTTACAGAGGCAGGATGGATTTGGTTGCTGTTCTCAGCTTTGCTTGTGCCCTGTGACCGAGGTCAAGTTGTGCTTGGGGCAGCACATCGCTGTACAGCTCCTACTACTCCCAGCGAGAGCTGGGTTTGATGGCATGCAGGGAAACAGGGCTGCCTCTGACACAGAGCCTTTCTGGCTTGCAGCCAGGAGCACTGCCAGTGTGGAGCTCTGGGCTGATGTGATTTGGCAGGTCTAAAGGGCTGCAAGAAAGGCTCTGTCCCAACGTGGGGCTGATGGAAGTGCAGCAGTACCAGAAGACACAGTCATAACAGGGCACAGGGAGGACACACTCTGCCCTGGTGAGATCCCACTCAGACCAGACCAAAGCTGTTGATTCAGCCAGTCTGACGATATGGTACAAGCAGAAAAATGACACTTAAGTTACTTGTCTGCTAAGGCAGCATTCCCCATCCTCCTACTGCGTCTGCCAGCCAGGGCTCCCCATGAGCCCACAGCCCAAAAGGCACAGGGAGCTGCAAAATCCCATGGGGCTGAGCCAGTGCTGCAGCAAGGACTTGGCCCTCGCTTCTGCTGTGAGACTGCGTGTCTTTGCTTCCAGCAGCGGGTCTCTGTTCTGTGGTTTCCTGCTGGGATTAGCACCGTGTTTCCTCCACGAAGGGTGCTGATTCTGTGTCGCTGCACAGCCTTGCTGGCCCCTGTGCACGAGCGGTGCAAGTGGCACCATCTTGATGGTGCAGCCATCCTGGCTGCGTCACCTGGAGCTCGGCCTGGGCAATGGCATGTCGAGCTCATAGCAGGGCAGGCGTCACACCTCCCCACTGCTGGACCATCAAGTCCAGGAGGGAGCCCATGGATTGGATTATCATTTGTGACAATGGAACATTTGATGGTAAATGAGTCCCTTCATCCTCAGAAAGGCCCAACAGATGCTGCGTTAAGGTTCGTGGGGGAGGCACCAGCCTTGTGCAGTTGAGCAGCTAGAAGGGCCACGAAGGCCCTTGTCACCCCATGATGGACATCCCCAGCTGGGTTTGGGATGCAGCTTCAGAGGGAGGTGAAAGGTGAGGCTGCTGCAGAGCTGGAGCGGAATCTCTCCTGGGGGCAGCAGGGCTTTGCCAACGCTCAGAGGAGGATGTTTTGTGGTCACATCCAGCCTGAGGGAAGAGGTTTTCCTGCCCTGGATCTTGCCCTGAGCCAAGTATGTCAGAGGGCTCAAGTCCCTCCTTCACAACGCTCCCGAAGTAAACCAAGGTCTGCTTCCAGGCTATTGTGGTGTGATTGAGTACAAGTCCTTTAGCACCCATCTGTTATCTCTTAATTAAAGTTTCTTTCTAATTATTTTTTCTTGTCAAGAGCAAAGCTGCTGACTCCGGGGATTTACCAAAGTAGAGCAAACAAACGCAGGCTCTGCTTTCTGCAACTCTTCATTAATGGACAAAATTAACTTGGAACAGTCCATATCTTTGGCTACATCGATGACACTTAATTATGCTTGTTTCCTTACAAAGATGTATCCAGTTTTAAATCGCTTGTGAAGAAGTGCCTCCTTAAGCATGAAATTTCCTCTCCTTGAAGGAAGATTTCTGCTGGCAAGAAAAGCTGTGCGAAGACCAAGCAGCATCACAGGGAATAGATGTGAGGAGATCAAGAGTGGGGTGTGCTTCAGGAAGCTGGTGTCAGGAAACCCTCTCCAGGGCCAGGGGCTGCTTCATCTGAAGACGGGCAGACCTCAGAGGCTGTCAGGCTGCACATGGGAGTGGAGCCACTGGCATTCCTGGGACACAGTTGGTGCTGCTCAGGCCAGTGGGCATGGGTCCTGAAGCAAGGGAGAGGCCACAGGGTTGTGCCACTACCCTGTCCCATGGCTGGAGGAGGCCAGGAACATCCTCCTCCAGAGGCTAGTCAGGCCACCTCTCTGTCCTCTTGCCCCCTCCATCCTCTGGGGCTCCCTGCTCCTTTTGCTGTGGGCTGATTCATCTCATTTACCATGGGAAGTTGTGGGATGAAAGACCCTTCTGGTTTATATGCTCGGAAAGCTCTTGGCACAGCCCTGGCACTGTGTAAATATTAAATGTGTAATTTATTGTGTACACAGACAGCTAATTAGCTGCTGAGACAATTATTTGTGGCTGGTTTCTCAGCTGTGGGAGGGACATACGAGGGCTGGTGGGGTGATGTGAAGGCCTCTGTCCACAGGCACGTTTGTAATTCTCTGTCCCACTGCAGAAGTGCTCCATGTGCTATCAGAGAAAGTGGGGACCTGGCCTTTCTCACTGCTTCAGTTTCACCATCTGCAGAAGAAGGAAAGAACCAGAAGCTGTGCAACCTGCAGAGTGCTTGTCCCTCTCCCCAAAAATGGTGCAGTGCCTTTCTTTTGCTCGCTCTCTGCTTACCCGAGCCACAACCCTGCAGTGCATTTCAGCAGAACGCTCAGAGGGAATATTTGTCCCAGTCTGCCTGCAAATCGCTGTGACAGCAAGGGTGGTTTTGGCCCTGTGTGTGTCTGCTGGATGTTGTCTTGCCACAGGCCCTGGCTGACAGATCCCAATTGAAGGGCTGTGGTGAGCACTGGTGCCAGGAATGCAAACCATCCTCTCCACTTCCTCTGCTCGCTGTTTCAGGGACCCCTCAGGCGTCTGGGCACAGACCCCCAGTGCCACATCCGTGGCTCCACACGTGCCAGTGCCCAGCAACATTCCTGCCATGGCTGGCAGCTGCCTATGCTGGCAGGGTGGGAGCCTCAGCTGGAGCACAGGCAGAGGAGTGGAGATGGAAGGTCCCAAGAGGAGTTCTGCTCCTTCCTAGCACAGTGCATGCCAGGGCAGTCCTCACCTTTTGCAGGATTTCCCCGTGCTCTTGCCCTTCCAGTTTCGATGTAGGTCAAGATTCATTAAGGAGGAAGATGAGGATGAGGTTTCTATTGGATTTCCAGCTGGATGGGTTTGGGAGGCATCGAATATGTTTCCATGGGCCCCAAATCTCAGCTGCTTTGTCTCATCTTCCCTCCACATCTCTCTGCTGGACTGCTGTCCCATTGGCCCCTGTTGCACTTGCAGGACCTATCAAGCTGTCATTCATCATTCCTAGTGCAGCAAAGCAGCTCACAGCTTATTTCACCAAGCTGCCCCGGGTTCATTGCAGGAAGCTGTGTGTGTTTATCCCACAATGGGCTCCCATCTTCCCTCCACTGCAGTTCTGCAGAGCTGTGGGTAAAGTTGTGATTTCTGCCCCCATTATGCATCATCACTGGCTCCTTTCAAGATGTGGGACTTCCAGTCATAAGCCATGCTGTGCCTGGCAGCTGTGCTGTGCCTGAGAGAGGATGTGGCCCTTGGTGGGCTTGGATGCTGAGAGGCATGTTGCTGGTTGGGTGCAGCATCACAGCCCCTCTATGATGACATCGCAGCCTTGTGATGTCACTTGACCCAAAAGGCAGCATACTTTGGAGAAGCAGGGTGGTGTAGGGACAGGGCAGCATCTTGAAGTGTCAATTCTAGCCAATGATCACATCTGTGTTGCTGGGAAGGAGTCTTTGGAAGTGTCTGGTCCAGTGTTCCACTTGGAAAAGGTCTGTCCTCAGCAGACGACCAGATCAGCCATGGCTTTGTCAACAGAGCCCTGACAAACTCCATGGATGAGGATCCTCCCTGTCTGTGGGTACCTGTCCCAGTGCTCTGTTATTCTCCAGGAGAATAAATTATCCCCCATGTCCAGCTCAAATCTTCCAAGCTGCAGCCCTCAGCCATCCATGTCACCAGCTGATGTCCATCCAAAAGGGCTGGCCCTGCAGCACAGGCACCATTGTGGTCATTGATCTCATGTGTTACCAGTGACATTGTGACCAGGAGTGTGGACAAATCTCCCTTTCCTCCCTGTTCAAGGGAGCTGTGGAGCTCTGAGTGGGCTGCAGGGGCTCCCACCCATTCCCAGCCTGCAGCAAGTGGAGGGTCCCAGTAGAGCTCTGGTCACCCCTGCCCATCCCCATCCTAAAGCAGAACTGATGTTCTCAGTGCAACACAAGGCTGCTCCAGCATTCCAGGGGAGCTGTCCCCATGGTGCCCCTTCCCAAAGGGGCTGCCACACATCTGCACATCACCGTGGTTGGGTGGGACTCCCACACCTGGCATGAGACAAGGGAGGACATGAGGACCTGCCTCTGCTCCAGTAAGATCCTCAGCAAACTCTGCTGGGAGAAATGCCTCCTCTGAAGCTGTGCTTAGGGCTTCTCCTTCACCAGGAACCTTAAATCATTGCCTTGCAAAGGAGCATCGTTTTCCAAGACCTGTCTTCCAGGAATGGCTCCCTCAGCCCTTCTGGATGAATGCCAGTGTATTTGCACTCTGTTTAAGGACAAATAGGAAATAACTCAAGGTGACTTTTTCCTTCCCAACCTAGTCCTTCAGCCACTAGTTACAGAAAAGCTCTCAGCCACAGTCCTGAGAGGCAGAGATGAGCATCCCAGAGCCTTCCCTCATCTCAATCCTTGTCTGGGAATAGGCATTAGGCAGGCAGGAGCCAGGCAAGGGAGGTCGGTCTGTGGGTCCATCACTGCACCGAGCCTTTCTCCACGCAAGGCTGGTGGGTGGTGCATTGTCTCCAGTGTCTGTGCCAAGCAGAATTCCAAGTGTAAGGACAGGATAGTCAATGGTCACGTGTGAGCCAGGGGGAAACGGGAAGACAAAACCTCTTTACCTTATGCAATAAAAGAAATTAGAGGAGAACTTGAGTAAAATGCTTGAATTTTTACTGAAACTCTGATATCTGTATTTGTCCATTCACCCATGTGCCTAGCCATCCATCTGTCCATCCATTCATCATCCAACCAACCATCCATCCAGCTCCAGAGCCATTCAAATAGCCAACCATCCACCCAACACCACTCCCATTCATTGTCCTTCCATCCTTCCTTTCCGCCATCCCATCTGTGCCCATCCCATCTGTGTCCATCTGTCTGTGGTTACACACATTCATCCATCCACTGTCTTCTTCCACTTCTGCCTGTCTATCTGCTCCTGTTCCAGCTACTCCTCCTCACACAGATGCTTCATCTTAGATGTTCTTCCCTCCTTCTTCCTGTCAGTACATGCTCTCAGCTTTTTAAAGACCCTTGAAATGCACTTTTCTGATCAGCACAGTTTCCCAAAGGTGTCCATCCTTGGCTAGTGCCAGAAATGGTCCTGAGGCATCCCACCAGCACCTTACTCACTACAAACCAGTTTCTCCCTGTCCTTAGCACCCCCTTTCCCAGAAGGGATAACATCTCCGAAGTTGCTCTATTCCTCTCAGGAGCAGGTGTCCTGACAGACCATCTGCAGGAGGGCTGAGACCTGCCAGGCACACATCCAGAGCCAGCTTTGCAGATGGGATCAGGATGTGGGCTTAGACACAAGGAATGGCTGGATCATGCCCATGTGGTCCCACCTATCAGTAGGACCCAGAAGCTGACATCTGGAGAGGGAGAAAAAAGAGAAGCCTTGGAGATGCACCATCAGCTGCTTGCAGTTACCCAAGGCTCGCTGGGCAGCTCAGTGTTTTAGGCCATATCTTCTGCTGTGGATTCATTTACTCACTGTTCCCCCCTCCAACGCTGACATCAACAGAATCTGATGGACATAGATTTCTGTGATTTAATCACAATTCATGCAAAAAAAGACCACTTTCTTTTGCTTGTTTTGCTCCCCCTTATTTTATTAAGAGAGAGAGCAAGCTGTCCTTCTCTATTTGTCTTCCTCATGTCACTCATCATTGCTGAGATGTCTGTGACATCTTTGCTTGGTTGTCTCATTTTGTGGATGAAGAGCTTGAGCCTACTAAACCATCCGTATGTGGGATCTGTTTCCAGCCTTAGCTGTCCCTGTTTCCTTCCTCTGCCCTGCTTCCAGTGATGCTGTGTTCCTAAACAGCATGGGGACAGGTTTGTTCATGGCTTTTGAGTTACGCTGCTTTCCATTTTGGGTTTGAGTTCTTGGTCACCACTGAGCTGATGTTTTCAGGGCAGTGAGTGTGATGACTCCAAGGTGGGTTTCCGTGGAGGCTGTGGCACGTTTGGAACCATGAGTGTGTAGGGGAAGCAAGGCTTCATTTTCCCTGCGTGCATTCCATTGTGCATTTATCAACACAGGGTTACTGCCTGGTGGTCTGTGCCATGGTGTCCTTCTGCAGCACTTTGGAACCCAGCTGTGATTTGGCTGCTGTGACAGCCCCAGCAGCACTCCGTCTTCTCTCTCTGCCCTGACCCCTTTTACCTGTGAGTTACGAGGGTGTTGGGCAGATCTGATCTAGCTCAGATCTCTGTCAGACTTCAGCAGTGACATCTTCTACTGCTACATTTGACAGCTTGTTTTCACCTTTCGTCTCGTGACTTTAGCTGCTATAAATCCTTGCAAGGACTTTCCCCGTGTGTCAGGGCTGCTTAGTTTCCTTGGAAGGCACCTTGTCAAACACAGTTTTGAAGCCCAGGAGAATTTTGAGAACTGAACCACCCTTGTCTGTGCACAAAGGCTTGATGAAGCCTTGAAGGAACCTCATCCCCATACATCCTCCCGTGCTGCTTCACCCTGTGTCACGCACATGCACTCACATGGTCTTATCCTCGCTGCATGCAGCTCAGCACAGCCAAGTGTAGCAACACGGGAAATATTCAGTTGCTAAGGACCATTAATGAATGTCAGCTCCAGCTCCTGTCCAGAAACCTGAGAAAATTCAATTAGGCAGCTGGTGCCCAATGAGCTGTGTTACCCCACTCGTGAGCTGCTACATCAAACAGCTCAGCAAGGCATCGTGTTATTGCGGAACGAAAAGAAAACCCAGACAGGGAGACAAACAGCACTGCATGCACCAAGCAGCTGTGCCTTTCCACAGCACAGCACAGTTAGGTTGCAATCCTCCTACCTGGTTTCCTGGATAGGGAGTTGCAAGGAGAGTTACCTGCTTCCCATCTGTGCTTGTAAACACGTGGAGTTTGCTGGTGACAAGTCCTGGGGCTCTGTTGTGTCTCTGCTGGGAGTTTCTGATGCGCCTGTTTGGTTTGTGTCCTGCAACAAGTCAGCTCGATATAGGACTGGCAATGTCTTGTGTGCCTGGCCGTGCTGTGGGGTGTTTGGCTGGTGAGCCGTACTTGCACCCTTGACATGTGTTCTCCATAGCAAAGGTGAGAGAAAACCATCCTGTGGGTGGAGGTGGTCCATGAATACTGATCCTCTGGTATTTGTCAGCTGGTCCACTCTAGACTAAAATAAATCATGGCTGGGGACAGGAGGAGAACTTGGGCTTCCCTGGCCACCAACAGTGTCAGTCCATGCCTCAGTCCTTCTCTTAGTTCACATGGGATGGGATGGTAATATCTTATTTCCAAGGCAACTGTGCTGAGGGGCTCTGAGCTCACCTGTTTTTCTCCTCCTCCTTCCCACAGACAGCCACATCCAATACGAGCGGGTAGGTGCGGACGTGACCATGAAGTGTGGCTCCATGGACTGGGATGCAGCCGTGACCTGGACAGCCAACGGCACCGACATCGATGAGTCCCACCTGAACGGGTCCTACCTGATCCTGAAGAACGTTGACCTGTCGCAGAGCGGCCAGTACTCCTGCTACGAGGGCTCCTCCTGGCACCTCAAATACCAGACCTCCCTGAGGGTGGGAAGTGAGTACCCCAGCATGTCTCATGGAGGGCGGCAGTCTCTGCTCCCATATTGGCTTCTCACAGCCCCCTCTCCTGCCATGCCAACCCCTCTACTTTCCATACATAGGTTTGTCAGCTGCACACCAACATATGAGGTCCTTATGGCTTACTAATCCCAGCTGGAGTCAGCCACTCTGCCCCAAGCTTTAGATCAAAGACAGTAGATTAAATGATGCCTCAGGAATAATTTGGGAAGGGATGTAGCTTCTCCATCCAGCCTTGTGCCACAACAGCCGTCTCTGTAGGTGGGAAGAGGTGTCAGAGATGATTGCAGTCTGGAAGGAGGAGCCCTGGCTGGAGTTACTGCAGTGTGGTTGTTTTGGAGGAGCAGCCAAAAGGTGTTGGTGATCCCTGGGTTTGCGGGATTTGGGTGCACAGGCTGGAGGACAGCTGCTTGTTCCCCAGCGTTCTGCGTATCTTCAGCGCAGGATGCACCGATTCACAGGCCTCAGTGGGGGAGATAAGTGTTGTGCTATATTTCACATGGTGCTGAGAGCTGATAGCAGCTGTGTGTTTTGAGGGCTGCTGTGTTTGTACAGCTGATAGCAACTGTGTGTTTTGCAGCACAGCATATGCAACTGGCAGCAGTGGGTGTCTGGGAGCACCAGCTGGCATAGCCGGCTGTGGGATGGTAACTGTGATGCACCAGCTGGGAGCGCCACCATCCAGGGATGTGTCGTGTAGGTGGCTGTATGTTCCCAGGTTTGGAAGACACAGCAGAGCCTTCCTCTACTCTTTATCTCACCTTCTGCACCTTGCATCAGAGCCAGGGTGGTGTTTCCATCCTAGGCCATGGTCCAGGGACAGAGGGTCACAGGCGGGTCCCTGAAAATAAGGCATGAGAGGTTCACTGCACCTAGAGGAGAGATTTGAATTTTAGCAATGTTGTTCAGTGCCCAACTCATTTAGGGTTATGTGGGATGGATCCTGGCATGTGGGCCAAGGAGAAGGGGTGCTGGAAGGAGCTGGAAGGTGATGTGAGAAGCAGATGAGGGGAAGCAGTCAGCACTGGGCAGGGTTTAACCAGTGAGCAGGTGTGGGGGTTGGGAGCATGGCAGACAAAAAGGCCATTGCCACTGCCTAACAAATGAGTCAGGGGCATTTTAGCGGCATTGTCTGCTCAGGAGATGTTCACAGCTAGTTCAGAGCCAGAAGAGGCAGGAGCTGGGTCCAGTGCAGGCAGCAGCAGCAGGAGGTTGTGCAGCTCCTCTGCTTGGGCATGTGCTCACCAGATCCCATCTAGGGAGGGGTCCCAGGCTGTGCCAGTGCACAGAGGGCTGCAGCCGAGGTCTGCAGGAAACAGGGGGAGTGGGTAGAGGTCTGCAGCCTCCAGCCACCTCCTCTGCAGCCGTGGCACGGCCGTGATTTTGCAATGGCTGGTCCATCTGCTAAGCACCTCGCTAATAGTAATCCTTGTCAATCCACTCAGGGACCCGTGGGAATTGCTCAGCGTTAGAGCCCAAATCCTGCTGTTTCCTATTACTGTGTGTTCCCATTTGCTGGAGACTCACAGCCCCCTGAGCACTGGGCAGCTGAGGAACCCAGTTGGACACTGCTGGGGCCGCCGGCCCCGGGAGAGAGGGTGGCAAATAAATAAACGCGTGTCTGGTGTTGTTAACGCAATTAACCGTGCAAGGAACTAATCAGTTGAGACACTTTTAGTGGTAATTAATTTAATTGGCTGGATGGTAATTTAATGTTCTCTCCGAGGTTTCTTTTCCCACCACTGCACCCCCAGCCCCTGCCTCCCCCACCCCACCCCAGGTGTCCTGGCTCTGCTGGGCATGACTGATTCCCTGGAGGTGCGTGGACTCACGGGAAGGAGTGGGTTTGGGAGCATCCCAGGAGGGAATGGAGATGGGCTTGGGCATGTAGATGGAGATGGGTAAGTTGTGGGAGGTTTGCAGCATGGCCCTGTGGTAGCATCGCTGCTGCAGCTGAGTGCACTGGGAGCCCAAACCTGGGATTTGAGGGATCTTGGACTTGTTTCATTTCAATTGCATGGGAAATTAAATGAAAACAGGCCTGTGCCTGCATTTTTCTCTTTTACTGGGGCAACAAGAAAGATGACTGCAGTGAGAGTGAGGGGCTGGGGCTGCACGTGGAAAAGTGCTGGGGATCTCATTAAATAAATGATGGTACCTGGAATGTGCCCCCCAGGCAAGGCAGGGGTGCTTCTGAGTGTACAACACCAGAGGAAGGATGCGGAGAGGGAGCAGAGAAGGGTCGAGGACCAGGAAAGGGTGTCAATTAGCAGAGCAAGCTCTGGCGTGGGGGTCAGTGAGCACAGGGATAAAGGGAGACCTGCCAGAAGTCAAGCTGAGCGAGACCTTGCAGAGGAAATGAAAAGGGGGGTTAGCCATATAAATACAGAGCAAACGAGGAGAGAAGAGCAGAGCTGGCTCTGCAGACAGGTTTCAGGAGAGATTAAAAGTAAGTTCGGCAGAGCCCGATACCAAATGAACCCCGCCGGGTCTGAGCAGCGATGCTGAGAGCAGGGGCAGCACAGGCTAAGGGAGAGGAGGGAGCATAAAACATAGAGATGATCTGCTGTTGTGGAGGCACCTTCAAAGAAGACAGTGCACTGAAGGCTTGGGGAGCACCTCATCCCCATGTGAGGACATCTGTTCATTAGCAAGGCTCATTAGCAGCTGAGAGGTCAGTGGTGGTACCCAGTGCAACGTGTCTCCTGTGCCTGAGAGAAGGAAAAGTCCTGATCAGACAGCCTGACCCCACAGCACAGTGGGGCCGCGGGGTGCACTTGGAAGAGGGAGCAATTAAAGACGTGGAGACAAATGGAAAATGGGAAAAAAGCACAAGGGTGGCTTGCCAGGGATATATCACAGCAGATTAACCTGATAGCTCCCTTTGATAAGGGAACTGGTTTTCTAAGCCCAGAAATGTGGTCAGTGTAATCTGTCTTGACTTCAGTGAAGTATTTGCTATGATGCCACATGGGAAATTATGAGTTAAACCAGAGAAAATGTGGATTAGTATGAGAACTGGAACACGGCTTAGGAAATAGCTGCAGGGGATCAGATTGTGCTGAAAGGGGGAGCTCCTGGAAGGGACTGGGAAGCTTCGGCACCAGGTTTGGACTGCGTTTGGGCCACTCTTTGTGGCGTTATCTGTAATGGCTCTGGCCCACAAGGACCAGGGGGCTTTGGTTGGATATGCCAGTGGCTATGGAGGGGACAAGAGGATATCTGGGGTGGGGATTTCATGCTGAAGGGGCCAGGATGCTACATAATGGTGCAGGCACGAGTGTGTGAGGGGGTCTCATCAATGTGCTTCAGCAGGCAGGAGGGAGGGCACAGGTAGCTCATCTGGTCCTTGAGACGGGTTTGACACTCAGGTCCACATCATGGGGGATGTGGCTGGGAGCCCAGCAGCACCCTGCAGAGGCTGGGGGTAGCTGGGCTGTCTTGCCCACTGCAGAGATGAGGACACTGGTGCACATGCAGTGGGATAGGGTGCATCCAGGGATGGCGAGAAGGAAGGCCCCAAAGGCTTGTCTGTCGCTAAAGGTCCCAGATCAGCCACCTACAAGGCATGAATCCTCCTCAGCACAAACTGGCCTGGAGAAAGCTGGCACTTCTCCAGGGGAAACTTCTTCCAGGGCACTTTGAGCAGTGATCTGTTGGTCTGCCCCTTTTTTCAGGCAGGTGAGTGTGAGGTGAAGCACAGGAGAGCAACCAGGTGTTTATCTCCAGTGATCACCTGCCCTGCAGCCTGAGAGCCAGCAGATGCCCACTTGTGGCCAGAAGCAGGAGATGGATCCAGGTCTCTTTACACACCAGGCATCCCTGGCCTGAGCCCAGGGCTGAGCACCAGGAGCAGGACAAAAGGGAGGGCAGGGCTCTGGGTAACAGGAGCGTGATGCTGGGCTCCTGGCTGCCCCCACAAGCCACAGCTCTGCATTTGGAAACGCGCAGCCGGAGGGCCCGGGGGTGGATATAACAATGACGTTGGGAAATAATGCACTCTTGAGGTTTGGCACACGGCTCTGTGCGTTACAGAATGTTATAAAAATACTGCTAATGGGCCAGAGAGGAGTGGAAACGCGCGTCGGAAAGGCTGCCAGAAGCCAGAGAGTGCACATGGGAGTGGGGAGGCCTTGTGTGCAAAGAAAGGAGGGCGGGAGGGAGGCAGCCAGGGCAGGCACCCTCCTTCCACTCCCATCCCTCTGTCCCTTTCTAACCTTCTTATCTCCATCCCAGCCCAGCACCTCTGCCCCTTTGCCCTTCTGTCCCGCTCTGGAGATGCCCAAGCCCTGGCAGACACGCATCATCATTCATCCTGCTGCCCAAAAAGGCTGCTGCCCAACGGGATGGAGTGCAAGCAGGGATGGGGTCTGCATGGGAGAGGAAATACAGCAGAATCCCCTCCAGCAGCAGGGGCACAGATCGGGATGCAGGCAGTGGAGTCGTCTTCTGTGTCGCAGTGGTGGCCTACAGTCTTGTAGCCTGGTGCCAGCCCCAGCCCTGCCCCATGGGCATTGCTGCCTCCCAGGCCATGGATGTGGGAAAGGGACTGGCAGAGTACAAGCAGTCCCAGGCTGGCCTGCTTCCTCCATGTCTGTCACTGCAGCGGCTGGCGAGAGAAAGAGGAAAAAACATGCGGTTTGACGGAAAATGACATGGAAAAAACAACCAAATTAACAGAAAAACAAACAAAGCAAAACCAGAGAGAGGGAGGGGGAAAGGGGCAAAGCAACAGGAACCACATGTGAGCGGGGAGGCCAGGAGAGCCTGAGTGTTCTCTGGACTGATTAGCAAGCAATCAAACATTGGCCACTAATAGATAATCAGAGCCTCCCTTTTCTCTGCCTTAGAAGTCTTTTTCCTCCCAGCTGGGCTCCAGCTGCAACCAGAGGGTTGTACTATAAGTCTGCATCTATTTTTTGTTGTTATTTTTAAAACATTTTTTCTGTTTCACCTATCCAAAATAAAGAAGCAAAACAAGGAGGTAGTGACCTCTCCATGTAAGATGTGCACCTCTGGTTCCACCAGGGCAGGCATGAGCATCCCGTGATGGGCACTGGCTAAACAGTGGAGGAAGGCAGTGCCAGGAACTGCTTCCATGGGTTGGTTGGGTGAAAAAACTGCAGAAGGGCACTGATGATGTGCCAGCTTGGGAGAACAAACTTTGGCTGGCTCTGGCAGCCAGTGGTGAAGACACCTCTGCCTCAGATCAGGGTGCCTCTAGTCAGGCTGGTGCTCCTGCCTGGAGCATGGGCTTGGGGTCAGTGTATGCAGACAGTTCCTTGCTCGTGTCCAGCGATCTGTGATGCAGAGCTTGGTTGTTTTTTTTAAAAAAAGCCCTTTTGCTGGATTTTTTTCCCCTCTGAACTCTTCCAATCCCTTCTCGTGACGATGTAAACTTAGGCTATTTCAGGAGCAACAAGTTAAACGTGGCTGTGACCATTCCATGGCACCAGGGCCAGCCGGCAGGGAACAGCACCCGCGCTTTGGATTCATCCCTCTCACCTGCCCAGTGTGCTCCTGCCCCTTGGGGATAGTCCTACACGAGGGCAACCCCAAGGCTGTGCCCAAGCACTGCTTGAGGCAGGACTACATTAACATGGACCAAACCTACGGCAAGGGTGGAGCTAATAAATTTAATCGACTGCTGGTATTCCAGAATCAGGAGATGCACCCCAGAGCTGTTGGGTTCATTACTATGGAGGGGTTTTTTCCCCCCATGTGCCTGCAGCACTGGGGGCTGGGTAGGTGCAGTGGTCCTGGAGTGATTCACAGCCAGGCATTGCCCCCCAATTCCTGAGAGCCGCAGAAAGGGAGTGTCAACAAGCTTGCATGTATGCTTCGTTCATTGAAATTCGGCTTTATTTCACGAGGCATGCAGGCTCTCCAGTCGCTGCCTTCCCATGTTGTGCTCTTTTTTCATGGCTGGGAAAACTCAATGGATGAACTGTGCTGCCTGCGACCAGATTTCGGGTCTTGGCCCAGCTGAGAGCTGGAAAGGCGTACCGGGTAACAGTATGCAAATTATTATCCCAGCTCTTTAAGGAGAAAGCCAAAAAAAACCCACCCAAAAACCCCACCACGCTCTCAAATGCAATTAGCCCTAATCGAATTAGGAGCCGGACTAGAAAAACAAACACGTTTGCAGGCAGCAGGCGACCTTTCTGCCCTGTTCGGGGGGCTGCAGGCTGCATGCCGCGGCGAGAAGGGCTGAATGAAGCCCCGTGGCCCACGTGTGCACACGCTTGTACGCTCGGACCCGCGCCCCGCTGCTTCTCTCCGCCTTCCCCTCGCTGGGCTGGGCAGCCAGCCCAGCTGCAGCATAGCAGAGTGATGCTTCCTTGGCTCGCTACATAAAACATGATAATCTGGGGCAGCCGGTGTCAGAAACAATAAAAATATCCCCTCTCCCGTCCTTACGGCTCCCCCCTTCCCGCGGGGGAGTTGGGGACAGCGAGGAGCGCGCGGTGGTGGGGCCAGCGGAGCGTCACGGGGCATTTATGAGTAGCCATGGCTCGGGACCAGCAGCTCTGCCCTGGCCTTGCCAATGCTGTGTGAGGGAAGAGCATATTCAGGAGGTGGCCAGTGTGACCCACCAGTACCTGAAGGGATGTGGCCCCACACTCGAGCCCACTGGCCGATGAGCCCGTGCTGTGTTGGGTGCTATGGAGAGCTCGTGGCTCCTCCAGAGTCATGGCAGGAGCATAATGCAGCACAAGCGCACTGAGAAGAGGAGAAGGTGGTCACCCCCTTGCCATCATCCTCCACTGGCAGAGTTCCAGGGTTGCCAGTGACCAGCCAGAGCCAGGGATGGAGTGTCCATCAGAGAGGCTGCTTAAGATGCAAGAACCCTCTCACTGAATGTGGGATCCTGAGCTTTGGACCTATGTGTGAAATAAGCCCCAGAGGCTCCCTGTGCATCCTCTCCTGCAGCTGGGCTGGGAATAAGCTGATGGGATAGGACTGAGAGGGAGCCTGGCTCCAGCTGCTGGGCTGGAGGAGAAAAGGGAAAAGGACTTTGGGGCTTGGCAGCTTCCTGGAAAACCCTCCCCATCCTTGCCTAGCACAAATACCGAAGGCTGCATGCAGCACCAACATCCCATGTCCTGGGTGGATGGCAGCACAGCCTCCTTCTGCTCTCCTGAGATTTGTTTATCCTGCCTAACATGACAAAAACAGCTCCACAATTAAAAAATCCCAAGTCCAGTCTAAACAGCTTCCCCCAACCCTTGCTCTGCAGTGCCAGGAATTAGGGATGCCTAGGGCTGAGAAGACAAACCCTCCTTGGCTGGGGGATGGTGGCCACGGGTGGGGACTGTGACTGCTCTGGGGACTGGAGGGGACATGCACTGGTTCTCTGTTTGCACTGGCCTCTGCTTCAGGAAGGATTTTGTCTGAGCTGCTCGTAAGGGCCCCTTGTCAAAATATTTGGTGCAAGCTTCCTGGCACCCACTAGCAATGTGTCCCCAGCTTCCAGAGTCCTGGGGGGGGAGGAACAGGCCTGGATACAGCCACCTCCTGTCACTGCAGCCATGGGGTAGTGAGCAAGGGGGTGGATGCTCCACATATGAATGCTGTTTTCCTTTCTCCGCCACATCTCCAAACGCCTCTGGTACATATATAAGATCACTGTTTGCTTCCCAGAAGTTGCTGGAAGAAGAAACCCCACCAATGTCATCAGCACAGGGTATAACTTTTGCCTGTCACTGCCCACTTGTGCCCATGTTTGCGGGGACCCAGGCCAGGCAGTGTCACCAGGGATGGGAAGACCTCACAGTGGAGATCCTCTGTGGCCACATCCCTCTGGTCTGAAGGAGAGGAGATGGCAGGCAGCAGCAAAGTCTCATCTTTTCCCAACATCCAAAGCTTTTTCATCTCTCTCTGAAACTTCTGGAGGTGGCTGGGAATGACAGTGGAGCCCAGGCAGGCAGTGAGGTGCCAGCCAAGGGCTCAGCAGGGTCAGGGCAAGGTCCAGGGTACTGCAGTGTGAAAGACATTGTCATTAGCTGTGGTTTCCCGAGCCGCTGCGTCTGCTGTAAATAATTTAGGAGATTAAATGTGTGCTAACAGCAGGTCAGGACAGGGAGCAGAGGAGAAGGAGCAGAGCTTTGGGCCTGGGAAGCAGGGAAGGGCACCAGGATAAAGTGAGATTATTTTCCTCCTGTTAGCAGGACAGGATGGTGTCTGCCCCCCGGAAAAGGAGTCAGAGGGTTCCCATGCCCAATGGACCCCTTCTCTCCCCAGTCCCTTCCTGAGCTGTCAGCATCAGTACCAGAGGCAACTGCAGGACAATTTCCAGTTGCTCTTGCTCCAAGCACTTTAATGCTGTTTAAACAATTACGCAGTTGATAAATTTTGACAAGAAGAGATAGAAATAGCCTGGGAGAGCCATGCAGTAGAAATGCTCTAAACAGATGTCCCTTTTCTCCCCCTCCTGTGCTCCCTGGGGGTCTTTATCGTTTGCTGCCAACTGAACAAGGCAGTGTTCGCATGAGTTAGGATGGTGGGGACGGGGAGAAAAATGCCTTATTAAAATGGTTTATGATACCATCCCTAGGGTGACGGCTGCTTGTTTTCTCTCCAGGATGGTCTTCTCTGTGCTGACGGGAGCCACACACAGCCTGCTGAGTGTGGCTAACATCAGGCCGTGTGCCCCTCTCTCCACCAGCTCACAGGGTACCAGCCTGGGCAGCCTGGCTGCTGGGGATGCAGGGGAGGGAGAGGGGTGTTTGCCAAAAGCAAGCAACCAAAGATAAGCCAATGTGCCAAGCAGCATGGGGAAATTTGGTTTTGCTCTGTGGACATGAAGAGCAGAGCCCAGCAGTGTGCGCACAGAACCTTGTGTCAGCAGGGACCAGCAGTGGCTCCCCAGCGCTGCCCTTTGCCCCAGATGGGAGATGTTGGAGGAGAGTGATCACAAAACCATGACTGGACCAGAGTCAGGTTCACAGGGAAACTCGATGTCCTGTGTGGCTGAGTTTGGATGTATAGGAAGAGTAGGTTCACCCCTGGAGGACAGGAGATCACTCAATGGGTCCATGCCAAGAAACCATGAGGAGGTTTGGAGCTGTAGCTCAGACCTTGGTGCTGCAATTTTGTTCGTGTTGGGCTGTCTTGAGCATTCCTAACCCTGGATGTTTTTCTTCTTCATAGCTGGACAGTGTGAGTAGCTTTGTACTGAGCACACCCCAACTCTGCATGTTCCGTGAGGAGCAACCTTGCGTGGCATGGCTTGTCACGTGTCATGGATGCATCCTGTCCTCTGAGTCAGGGAAGAAAGCAGAGGGTTCAAAGCAGCTTTCTGCCTTTTGGCTGCTTTCTGGATGCTGTGCGACCTGTGCTGGTCTGAGCCAGTGCCTGCTTCCAGCAGGCTGGAGCCAAGGATCTGTGAAATGTGTTGCATGTATGGAGGATGAGCTGGAATTTGTCATCTCTTGATGTCGTTGCAGTTGATGTGGCGCCAATTCACTTTTTTGGGGGGAATAATTGTTCAGCCCTCCAGTGCAGAGTTCACCCCTGTTTTCTCCATAAGGGCCCAAGCTGCTTCCCCTTCCCTCTGTGCCTGACCTCCCTGAGTTGCCAGCCAGGTGCAGCTGCCCTCTGAAAAGGCTCTTTGGCCTCACCAGCCTCTTCCTCCTCTTTCTTTCTTGCTCTCACTGAACCCCAGGGACGTGGACTCCAGTGCTGCATTGGGGATACAGGGCAGCCTGTGCCACCTGCCATTCCTCCCCCAGCCTGGTGGTAAACAGGGATGTCAGAGCCTAAAGGAATAAGCAGAAGGGGAGAATAAGACACAGACTGGGGAAGAATTTTCTGAAGCCACAGAATTGGGCTTAAAAACCTGTGTGATGATTCAGTACCATCCTGACCCTACAAGGCTTCCCAAATGGGGTGTGCTAGGTTGGACACCCCCAATGCCCAGACTCCCACCCACTGCTGCCCACTCCAGGGCAACATCACACTCTGATCACACAATTCTACTTGTTTCTGCATCACACCATGGAGTGAGACAGCTCACAGGCAGCCAGCCTGGACGTGTCGGCCATGAGCCACCTCCCCTTTCTGCTACAGCCTCCTCATCCAGCCCTTCCTCCCATCCCTCCTCCCTCTCCTGGCCAGCATATGGCTTTGCTTCTGCTTTCTTCTGCTCCCAGAGCCATGAATTCTTGGGAGAGGGGAATTCCCCTGTCTCCAGCTGACCTGAAGCATTGGACTTAAGTGGCCAGTTAAGGTCCAAAATCAGAAACCCCTACATTCCTGGAGGAAAGAGCATGGAGGGAGGAGCTGGTACTGCAGGCACTCCTGCTGTTCACAGCAGTGCAAAGCAGGTGTGATTACGCTGCTGGGTTGTTCTGTGTGAGAGCACCAGGCTGTTCCTTGCTGCGAGTGTCAGTGGTGATACATGGCCTCTGCAAACCCCACTTGCTTTGCTGGAGCAGCATAACCACACCAACAATGCTCCCATCGCCCTCGAAGGCTCAGGAGGGGAAGCACCACTCACTTTTTTAGCTGCCAAAGCAGTGTTCATGGATGTGACTTTTACCATGGTGGTGTGAGGACTGCTGTGTCGGTCCATCATGGGTTTTGTCCGGAAGCGGCAAAGAGCAGTGGGCTTTTTCATGGGCATTAAAAAACTCACAAAGTCACTGTGAGACACAGTCATTGCAGGCATCATTTTGTGGCATTCCCTTCTCCTACTTCCCTGTCTCTCAGCAAAACTCGGGGATGATTCCCACCTGGACCGAGCAGGGCAGTTGCCCAGGAATGGTGGCAGTGTGAGGTCTGTGCTGTCACACACCTCCAGGGCTTAATTATGACAAAAAAAGCAAAATTGCGGAGAGCACAGAAGACAGCTACTGCAGGAGGGTGCCAGGATGGAGGTGTCCCAAACTGTGAGTTTGTGTTGGGACAGGCTGGCCAAAAAGGGGACTCTTGGATCTAAAGCTGAGCCAGCTCTGCCAAGTGCTGCATAAGTACAACAAAGACAATATTAGGTCCTTGCTTAGTTCCCGTGATGTTATCAAACAAGTTATTTGAGAAGTACCCTGGGAAAACAGAGGAGTAAAAAAGGATGTGAAGGGACCAGGGGGAACTGCCAAAAGGAGAAAGACTTAAAATAGTCTGTTCAGTGACTTCAAGGGAAGCTGGAAAGATGCCTTGACTCTTTTTGGTAATTGCCTCAAAGCAGAGAAGATACTGGGTACTAAACCAGCAAGCAAAGGCATAACTAGAGCCAATAACTGGAAGCTGAGCCACAACCATGTTTGAATTAGAAATGAGGCTCATATTTTTAATAGAAAAAATGATTAAGCATCAGAACAAACTGCCAGAAGCCGTGTCGGTTCCTCTGTCGCTTGTTATCTGCAGAGCAAGGCTGGCTGCCTTGCTGAAAGATTGTTCCGTCAAACACGAGTTATTGGGCTCAATAGAGGGGTAATGGGGGGACGTAATGGCCTGTGCAACCCAGGAGGTCAGGTGAGATGAACTAATTTTCTCCCATGGCCTTCAAGTCCGTGACTTAAGGAAGGTGCAGATCCCTGTCTTGCAGATTTAGCTGGGCAGTTGCTGCTCCTTTCATTGGATAATGTGGCTCAGGTGTTCGGTGGTGCAGATCAGGGCTCCAAGGAAAAACCTGCAGCACAGGAGGATGTGGGGTGTTCGGAGGATGCTGCATGTCCCTAATTAGGGTGCTCCTCACCCTGCTTCATCCCAGCTCCGTGATGCCTTGGCTTTTTATGTGCCCTGCTCCTGGCTGGGAGGAGACAAATGTTGCCTCGGTGCTGGGGTGTCTGCAAGGCACAGGCAAGGCAGAAAAAGCAAATGGGACAAAATGGGATGAGATGGCTCCGGTCTGAGAAAGGGAAGGAAGAAGAGAGGTAGGATGGAGATACTCATGTAAGCATTAGCATGAAGGACAGAAGGCTCTCACAGCCCTCCTTCGAAGGAGGGATTGACAGAGAGCTTTCGATGAGGAGCCGAATGGAGATAATGTGCCATCAAACGGCATGAACTCTGCCTCCAGCGTGCAGACAGGAGCTTGGCACAGCACGCCCAGAAGCACTTACCTTCCTTAATGGCCGGGCAGAGCCTCCCAGGCCACCACATTACGAGCTGCCTCCCCAGGCGAGCTGGCACGAAGTGCTTGGCCAGCCCAGGAGCAGTTGTGCCACAAAGCCGGTGATGCTCCAGCCCTGACAATCCCAGCCCCTCAATACAGTGGGGCAGAACACAGGCTTGGAGTCAGACCTGGTTAGTTTGTCTCTTTTTCAAGCTGTCTGACCCCTCCAGGAGCAGGAAAAGCCTTGCATCACTCGAGGGGGCCATGCACCCTGCACATCCTGGTGTTGACATTGTTCATGGAGACACAGCCCAGGGCAGGAAGAGCAGGTGGCAAATGGTCTATGGTGAGCTTGCAGCTGGAGTTCCAGGGTGGTGTTGCTTGTGGGCAAAGCAGCACCCACTCCCCCAGGCTCTCCACCAGCACCCTGCAAGCAGCAGGCACAGCTGAGCTTATCCTGGGTGGGCAGCCTGGCAGAGACACAAGAGGAGGGGGATGCAGCCCCCAGCACAAGGCTCCTGCTGAGCAGCTTTTCCCCATGAAGGAACTGACACACCAGCAGCTGCTGCCAAACACGATCCGGGGCACGTATCAGCAGGAGATGCTGGCTCCTCGTGCTAGGAGGGGGCCAAGTCGTGTTCACCTACCACCCCGACAGCGCTCCCTGCTTTGCATGAAAGAGGCGCTTTGATTGCTGACATCTGTAGACAATCAGATAAGAATTAGAGTTATTCCTTTAGGCATAAATGGTATTTCTAATCTCATAATCCCTTAATATTGTTCTCACCAGGATGTGGCTGGTGCTAATCCCTGCGAGTTTGTTCTAGGGCAAATTTCAGGGAAGCCAGGGAGGTGCAGGAGGAGGGGTTGCCCACCTTCTCTCCCGTCAGTCCCAGAATCCCTTCTGGGTGCAGAGCAGGCAGGGACAGCAGCTGAGGCTACAGCCCCTCTTGCCAGCTGGCAGATGCTCACACTAGGATAGAGGCATTTGCAAACCCCTTTCACCACTGCTGCAAGGAGCCCCCACAGGTCTTCCTGCCCCTATCACCGCTCCAGGTTTGTCTCTTGGCTGATCAGCTCTGTCACACCAGCACTAGGCTCCAGCCTGGTTTAGCCACTTGGCTGCTTTCCAAAAGCAAATACTCATCCCTGAGGAGCACCTGGGGCCTCTATTTCTGTTCTGAAGAGGTGCAGTGAAGGAAATACCCTACTGCTGCAGTCCAAAGTTCCCAGCCAGGTGAGGGTGATTAAGTGTTTTGTAAGAACCCTGGGCTGCCTTTGGCCCGAATTTTGCACCCTCTTTGGGACAGAGTAGGGAGAACCTCTTGGGTTGCTCCTTACCCCCTGTTCTGACATTGGTGTACTGGATACAGATGTGCCTCTCTTCAGCAACCCACAGTGGCCTTGCATCGTGGCCACCTTGCAGGCACAGTCAGGGTGGAAATGGAGCTGAAAACCTCTCATCATATACTCAGCACAAGCAGGGATTCCCATTTCTCTTGTCTCTGCTGCCTCTTTCGTTCTGCAGCCCAGCCCAGCTGTGTGTGACAGCTCCAGTGGTACTGAACCATTCCAGGGGCTTGCACACAGCTCCCAGTGGGAGCTGGGGTGAAATTCAGCCTGGGTGATATCGGGCTCCCCTGCTGCCTGCAGCCATGAGCATCCCACCATGTTGCAGAGATGGAAATCCTGCTTTGGGCACCAACCCATCCCAATGGACGGGAAGGGGCCAAGGCAGCATTATCTCAAGGAAGCAGCTTGCAGCTCAGAGGGCCTGGTGTGTGCAGACACAAGTCTGTGCCTTTCCTGTCTCCTGGGTTCCTACGCTTCTATAGCAGATGTTGCCTCTCCTGCTGTTTCAAGTTCTTCCCCACTTTTATTCTGCAGACAGGTTGGAGAGGCAGCACAAGTGCTTCAGCTATGTTCTGGGCATCTCCTTCATCCTGGCGAGGTGAAGGTATTGGAGATGGCTTGGCAGCAGTGAACACCCAGCAAGTCTGTGTCTTATTTGTGAAGTTTAGAGAGCCTTATGCTGGTACAACATGCCCATGGCATGGGCGTGCAGCAGGACAGGGGATGTGTGAGGAGACTCTTTCCCTAGGGAAGTGTGCCCATCACTGTACCCTCCATGTTCCTCTCACAGCATCCTATCCACCAGCAACCTTCCCATCTGCCTTGCTGAAACCTGCCCATCACTGCCTTGCAGCTCTGAGCAATTTGTTACTATAGCTACATTTTTCCTTGCAGGGAGAGCTCAGATCTCTGCTGGGGCAAGGTCTCCCTCTCATTCTTCTCAGCTGGAAGGACAGTGCTTAGCCTGGAGGCCAGGCACTGAAGACTGTGCCATGGGAATACTGTGATGGCAGGACTCAGGACAGAGTGGTGTGATGGTGCAACCTGTCCGGGAGTCCCTTAGTGTCTTGTGAACGCTGAAATTCTGGAAAGTCCCTGGGAAGAGAGGGGTGGATGGTGTAGGTTTGTAGTGAGCCAGCCTAACACCACAGTGTACTTCCCTCCTGCACTCTGAAGGGTGGCAGTTGGAGAAGGAGCTAGCAGGAGCCCTCATTGCACTGGGACATGCTAATCTTCAGATTCTTAAGCAGTTTTCCCAGAAAGAAGAAATGCATGGGATTTGCTATTCACTGGCAACTTTGGAAAAATGCCCTGGAAGTCAGAGCCAGATGAAAATTTTTGTTGTATATTGTTAGAGAGTTAAGCACTTGTGTTCAAGATTTTGCTCATTTTATTTTGGTTTGATGAGGTTTTTAATTAAATCAGAGGGAGATCCAAAAGTAAAAGCACTGAAAACTCAACCTTTCATTTAAAATCACCAGAAGCAAAAAAAAAAAAAACCCTGCTGTTGTTGTCCTGTTTCTGTTGTGAACAAACAGGCTGCAAAGCAGCCACAGATGTCTGAAAGCCTTTGGCATAGCCAGATCTGTGGTGTTCCCCAGGGCAAGGTGGTGGTAGGACAGTTTGCTTTGTACCCATTTGGGTGGTCCCTTGGTGCAAACAGGCCCTGCTGGCAGTGGCCGGGGAGGTGGTGGGTCTCTGGCCGTGGGTGGGTGAGAAAATACCATTCTGAGCCCCCTGGGGCTGGTGTGGCTGCAGAGCTAACAGGGCAGAGCAAGGGCTTACCAAAGCCTGAGACACGAGGGTGGGAAGGAGACGGGTAAATGGCACTGGAAGTGTAAACCTCTACCCCTTTCCATGCTTCCCATCGCTGGGTTGTCTCTCTCTGTGCAGGGCTACCATCACTCTGCCCAGAATTTGGCCTTTCCCTGTGTCAAATCCTGGCCATAAAGTTCCTGAGGTCAAGTAGACATCCTAACCTTGCCTGGGCGCATCATACTGAAAGATGCGATAGGGTGTCCGCATCTGCAGAGGGAGGGCAGTGACAGCTTTCCCTAGACTGTGATGACCTCCAGAAGAGGATTGTGCCTGTGTTATCTCCCTTCCCACAAACAGCCCAGTCCCTGTCCCTTAAAACTTGTTTTAACCAGCCTTTTTTCTCCTTGGGGCTGGGATAGCATTGCTGTTCACAGCTGAAGGCCCTCCTGCCTCCATGGTAATCATCTAGGGCTGCACCAGGAAAAGCAGATAATTAAATTCAGGCCCTTGCTTTTCCCCCATCAAGCAGATGCAGCTTGATGGCAGTCCTACAGAGACTTTATTTGGGGCAGGGGGCAGAAATTTCAGTCTTGAACTTCCCTATAGCAGCTGCTGATATGTGTCCTCTGAGGCGGGGACCTGCTCCCCCTATCCGGCCATGCCTCACTGGCTTATCATTTCCAATCCTATCAGAAACAAAACTGCTGCTGCTTAATGCTTCATTACAGGCTGTTATGTGTCTCCTGCACTGCCCAGGAGAGCAGCAAGGAGGGCTCTGACTCTATTTAATAACTGTTTCATGGTTCCTAATTGACAGATAAAAACGCTACTAACTCAGTTTCATCGAACATAAACCATGGGCAGGAGCAGCGGTGCCCTTCTGGAGCCAGGGTGGCAGCACGGGATTTGATCCATTATTTTGGCATGGGAAATCCATAACCTGCCCATCTGCCATCACAACGATGGGTTTATGCCTCACTTTTCCCCCCCTGTTGGTTTTGGCTTTTGCAGCCTGGGGGGAGCTGTTGGGAAGGGATTTGGGGAAGGGTGGCCAGGGAAGACAGAGGAAGTGAGATGGTGGCTGGTGCTTTATTCTGGGGGGGGGTCCATTCCCACAAGGTCTGCAGCACCCCTGGCACGGTGCTTGGCAGTGACGATTGGCTTTGCAGCATGTGCCCGTGGAGGATCCGTGTCTGGTCACCTCAGGACTGTGCCTCACCCTTGCAGGTCCCCAGCCCCAGGATTGTCACCCTGTGGTTGTCAGGCTGAGCCATGCTTGTACCCAAGAATTTCATCTCTGGTAGAAAAGGACTTATGTGTGCTCAGATTAAATGGGTGAGGATTTATTATTGTGATTTGGAGATGCTGGTAAATCAGGGTGTTTCTTTGTGCCCTGTGTGGTTAGCAAGGCTGCATCAGAGCCTGGGGGGGTTCCCCTGCCTCTTTTTGCTGGTGTAGGTGACCAAGTGACCCAGGCTTCTTCCATGCTCTGCGCTGAGAAACTCCAGACAGAGAAACCCCTGCTCTCTCCAGCAATAGTAATGATAAATGTTGGGATTCAAAAGCCACATGCTGGACCTGAAACCTGCTATTCAACGCATACACTTTGGGATTTGCCTTATCGGATCCCACATGGGGCTGGCACTTGAAAAAAAGTATTTGGAAATGAGATTTTTCAGGGCTTTCTCCTCCCATCACAATGTCTGGAAGCTTAAATACAGCTGGGAGTCCCGTAGGTATTTGTGACTGCTGCTGGGGTTGAATTGCACCCGGAGCGGGAGCAGCCTCTCTCCCAGGAGGCATGGGCAGAGGCGGAGTTGCAGAGGAGTGTTGAGGGCTCATAGCTCCACGCAGAGCGAAGCAAAGCTGACCGCCACTGAAGGCATGCTGAGAGGATGAGAGGTTATTAGTAGTGAGCGCTTCAGGGATAACACGGAAGATATTGATTTAAATAAAAATCACCATAACAGCAGCTGTAACAGTACCCTGTGGGTCACTTGGAGGAGAGTCAGAGGCAGCAGAGCTGGCACACTCAGTGCATTTCCTAGCTGGAAATGTCATGCTGGAGAGAGCCAGGACTGCTGCCGTGCTCCTGAGCAGGGACAGGGAAGCAGTCACTGTGCCAGGATGTGCAGCACACACTGGGATGCCTAAAGAGCATCACTGTGGTGAGGTGAGAGGCTGGACCCACCGTGACCCACAAGGGCACACGGTACTGTTTGCGGCTCTGCCGGGAGCCACAGTACCAGGACATGGATATCCATGATCTCAGCCAGTTGCACAGCCTCCGTGGAGGTCAGATTCCCATGGTGTGAGTCAGCTCCATTCCTCCCCAGGGTCAACAAACTGTGCTGAGCTCCAGTGGCCTCAGCTGTCTCCTGCCCCGACGCTTGCAGTGATTAACTGCACTGGGGATGCTCGGTTTGGGTGGACAACACAAGGGCTAAGTGTCTCAGGTCGGCTGGGGACAGCTTTAGCTGCTCATCCGTGGGAGATGAGAGGAGCAGAGCAGTTTCTTGGCCACCCTTCATACCAGAAGTTCTTTTATCAATGGGGTGTGAAGGGGTGATGAAATGCTACCAACTGTCTCCATAGACAGCTAATCCATTGGTATGGATTTGTTGTTAGGGAATCCGGCAGGCCTGTGCAGTTCCTTGTAGCTGGCTGTAACTCTCCTGCCATGGGTACAGCCACCTGCAACACCAGCTGCCCTCATCACATGGACATGGAGCCATGTCACCATGTGCTATCAGCAAACGGAGATGTGATGCGAGATAACAGCCAAGCTGTCAAGATAGAAAAGGTCTCAGCACATAATGGAAGGGTTTCTCCACTCCAGGGATTTTTGTATGTGGAGTTTTTAGTGTGTTTCCTCCTGATGAGTGTGCTTCCATGAGAACTGGGCATTTGGCAGAGGAAATCTCCCATGCCCTTCAGCTTTCCCATTGAATATGGGCAGACCATCTGCTGGACCTGCTGCACAGACAGCACGGGCTGCACCAAGGTGGATCTGCATTACCAGATCTCTTGTCACTTCCTGCTCAAGGGAATTCAAACCACCTGGAGCGGCCCCTCCCTCTGGGAGGACACAGTTTCCCTGGGGCCAGCTTGCAGCCTGGTTCTGGCATTGAGCAGCGTGTGTAAGGCTCAGTCCAGCACATTCATGCTTTAGAGTCAGTGAATGGAGACACCCACCCAGCCTGGATCCAGCCCTGATCCGGCCCACTGGGCTGTCCTGGGAGCATTACACACCTGATCAGCATCAGCTTCTCTCTGAGGACAAGGCAAGATGAGCAAACTCACCTGCCTGGAATGGCTGATGGAAGTGGTCAGGTGCCAGGAGCTGTGGCTGGGAGCTCCCCATGGCCTTATGTGGTACTACAGTCTCTGCTTGCAGTCAGACCCCGCACCAAGACAGTCACTCAGGTTTAATGTCCCTGTAAATGACATGTGTGGGGCTTTTTTCCAAATCAACGCAACCTTCTTGTAGATGTGAAGCTCCCAGTGAAGTGCTGCAGCCCTTCAGCATCACCCCTGTGCTCTACACAACCCCTCAAGGAGCTTATTTCTGCATGGAAAACCCCACATGGGGCAAAACTAACAGAGATGCAGCACAGTCAAAATCCAGCTGTCTGGGGCTGCACAAGCCTTGCCGTCAGTGAGTCCCAGCCAGTGGTAGTATGAACACGGTGTCAGACAGCATCTGCAACAGGGATAAGGATATTTCCAGCACTCTTAGAGGCCAGTTTACAATGCTGGGATTCTCTCCAGCTAAACCACTTGGGTTCAGATTTTCACTAACCCACCTCATTTCCTCATTTTTCTTAATCTCCTAGCAAAAATTAAACCACTGGCTGCTTTGACCAGCTCCTTGCCTGGAATTAAATGACTAACTTCTGGCCACTGATGGTCCTGGGCTAGCTTGTCTTAGGAGGAGGGCAGTAGAGAGTAAAAGAGGGGTAATAGAGAGTAAAAATGCAACCAAAGAGCTTTGGCCAAGCAAGCAGCTTTGTCCCCAAGCATTACAAGGTGATTGACCCCAATATTTTTGTGCCATGGGAAAGAAAAGGCAGATGTGTGCACCCCCTGCAGCATCCCTGTGATGTGGGATGTGAGGAAGGCACAAGGGCCCAAGGCTGCTGCCTGCCCTGCTGTGTGGCCCCTGCAGGGCAGGATACTGCCCTGAATAGATCCCTCTTCGAAGAGCAGCAAAACTGCGAGGAAAGCATTCAGCCCTGGTATAAAGACTTCCAATGGCAGGGAATCCTCTTGAGCCTTTGCGAGCTCTTCCAAATGTTAAAAACATTCACCATTTTTTATGCCTTTTTATCAGGCACTGATCTCTTCTCTGTGGTGACAGTGGCAGGACCTGAGGGAATGGCCTGAAGTTGTGTCAGGGAGCTTTAGGCTGGATATCAGGGAAAGATTATTCACCCGGAGGGTGGTTGGGCACTGGCACAGGCTCCCCAGGGAAGTGGTCAGAGCACCAAGCCTGACAGAGCTCAAGAAGCCTTTGGACAATGCTCTCAGGTGCATGGTGTGACTCTTGGGGCTGTCCTGTGCAGAACTACGAGCAGGATTTGATGATCCTTGTGTGTCCCTTCCAACTCAGCACATTCCATGATTCTGTGGAAATGCTGCAGACAGGTGTGTACCCCATTTAAAAGAAAAGATTTAATCTCTCTTCCCCAGGTGTCTGTCTGTCCCCATCAAGCACGACAAGAGTGGAGACAAACTGCTTGGCCCAACCAGTTCCTTTCCAGGTGGCTAAAGATAGATAAAGGCAACTGAGAGCATCAGCCCAGCCCTTCAGAGCGGTGACTATCCAGCTCTCCATGGCATTCCTGCAAAGTTTCTCACCAGGCTTGGCTCCCATCAGGCTGGTGTGTCTCCTGACTCAGGGCTTGGAGAGGGCAAGATCTGCCCAGTACATCTTCACTCATGACTCAAGTCTTCGAAATCCTGCCTTGAGAGACATCCCACATCTTGAAAGGCTTTTGGCCATGTCAGAGCCAACATCCCCATCTTGCAAACCCTCAGCTCAGGCGGAGCTCAGGTGGTTTTCCTTACCGAGAGCTATTGGTAGCTTTACTTTTAATAGCACATACGTGATGTGGACTGGGATAGACCACTCCAGCTCTGGCTGGCACGTTATAAATCTCAGAAAAAAAAAATGCAATGGGCTGGGAGGCTGGGGGGGGTGAAAAAAAAGCAGAAGAGAGTGTTTTCCCAGAACCGAAAAGCAGACAGGCGTGGGGAGCGGGAAAGGCAGGGTCGTACGACTCGCTGGGGCAGAGTGTGCAGTTGTTTATACTGGAAATGAGTTTCTGTTTATTGCAAGCTATGGTGGGGAGACCACAAAGTGAACGTAAAACAAAATGGGAAGGGTGTGGGAAAAGTCAGGGGAGGGGGAGCGGGTGCCTTTGACAAACTCCAGAAGTCACGTCCAGTAATAAATCAAGCCGGGATCTGTCCCGGGACACAGGACCCAGAACATCTGCTTGGGCTGCAGGGAAGCTGGGCAGGCGAGGAGGGATCTCCCAGCCTCGCCTGGGGCCAGGCAGGAGACAGGGGCTTGGGCAGCTCGGCCACCCAGGGGTTCTGAGCCCAGCAGTGCTCAAATGCCTGCAGAGGTGACTGAGTACCTGGGGTTCACCAGGGAACTGCACTCCGGGCTGAGGGATTTAACAAGCATCCTCTGTCACCCTCTCCATCCTCAGTCAGCCTCTCCATCCTCAGTCAGCCTCTCCATCCTCAGTCAGCGTCTCCATCCTCAGTAGCTGTCCCTTGACTGCTCTGTGCCTCCATTTCCCTGTAAGGTGACGAACTGTAAGGCAACCGTAAGGTGGCACAGGATGCTTGTCTCCCATTTATCACTTTTCCCAAGCCTTGCAGCAAATACCACATGGGCAGGCAACTCCTGCACCATTTCAGAGCTGGGGCATGGTGTGGTTGCCACCAGGAAGAGAGGTCCCCTACCCAGTTCCAGGGCAGCAGGAATTAGTATGTTAACAGGGCTGATGGTGAAACGAGAGACAAATCTCACAGTAACTCCACTGGGGCCAGCAACGCATCCATTCTGTGTACAGACTTTGAAGGTATTAAGTGCTAAGGATTTTGGTTTGACATCTGAATCCAGCTGCATTGTTGTGAGAAGCCCTTGCAGGTTATTGCTCCAGACCAAACTTCCATAAATAATCTATTGCCTTGGGTGTAGTGCTTCAGAAGGGGCGGTGAATGTTTGTTTTGCTGATTTAAGCATTCCCCTCCTCTTCTTCCTTTTCCCCTTCCTTGGAAAATGGATCCTATTAACCAGTGCAGATGACACAACACATGCCAATATATTTGCAACCCATTTGTCTCACAGTGACGGCTGCTTTCGAGCTACAAACTTCCTCAAGGGCCCAAGTGAAGCATCAGCATGGGGGTGAAACAAAGACAGTGCATCTGCCCGGTGGGTCCTGGCCCAGTTCTTGCCTTTCCACCCGATATTAGTGCAGAAAGCAGGATAGACAGCCAGCAAGATGCATGTGTGAAACACAAAAGCCATTTGAGTTTCACTGTGCTGGGCCATGGTTGAGCTGCTCTGCCGTAAAGCCGTGGGTGCTGCTGTGGCATCTGCTCTCCAGAAATGCCTGTGAACAACTTTCTGGGCATGGGACAGGTACTGATGCTATACCTCCAGCATCTCCCTGAGGCAGACAAACCCCAAATCTTCCCATACTGGATCCTGGCCAGGTTCAACCTCATGTCACCACTGGAAAGGACCAAAACTTTAGCAGCATCACAGCATTTCCCCACTTACTCCAGGCCTGTTGCCTTCCCTCCCGTGCTGCCGGTGACTTATACACCATGGGACAGACCTAACTGCATTGGCATTAACCCAGTCAGAGCTGATTTTTCTGCTCCAGTAGAGGATGGCAAACTATCAGGTAAACCCAGACTACTTTGCCCTGTCTGGCTTTTGCCAGCACATCCTTGCACCTCTCACCTGCAGCCAAGCCCTGGCTCTCAGACCTGTCCTGGCTGCTCACCCCATCTCAGAAGGATTCTGAGCCATCTGTGTGCATTGAGAGGAGAGTCCCTGTTGCAGGAGGCATTTGTAGTGTGCTCCTGGTCCATGATAGGAGGATGGAGCTCATGTGAGCCCAGACACCACAGCATCCTTATGCTGCTGGCAAGGTCCAGACCATAGGGCTTGCTCTTCACCTGTAATTTTCTGTGCAACGCTTCAGAGAGCACAGCAAAATCCTTCAGTGACTCTAATAACATTTCTCTCCAAAGCTCTAGGGTATTTCCCCCCCATCCCTGTGAAGTCACGCTTCAGGTCTGCTGAAATCCTAGCAAATGCCTCCTAAAATCCCCTGGAGCCCCTGCAACAGTTTATTGAGAGTCCAGGACTGTTTGACCTTGGAGGGGGTGAGAAGGGGAGGGGAAGAAAGAGCAGCCCTAGGCTTCCCTGCCAAACTACTTGATCCATTGCTGAGCCTCTTGCAGAGACCACAACATGGCCAGAAATCAGTCCCAGACCATCAGAGGGGTATCTGGGCACAGTGCCTTCCTCTCTCCTCTGCCCCAGGTCTCCTGAGTGTCTCCTTCTGTGCTGGGCAGTGCTGCTGCACGAACAGTGTGGTGTGTTCTCCAAAAAAGCAGCAATGCCCCAACCACCTATGCATGGTGCCCATCCCAGCATCCTGGCCCCCTCATCCTGCCCAAAAAAGTCTTGTGAACCTCTGGATGACAGCTCCTTCCCTGCTGTGGTGCTTGGAGTGTGCAGGAAGGTTGCCCACCCTGGGGGAGCTCAGTGCTGGGGGTTCCCACTGTTCCTCAGGAAATAATTAAAACACTGATAACAATATTTTCATATGACAGTAAGTGCTTGTTATTTCTTCTTTGTTGTAAGCAAAGCAGAGGATGCGTGACAGGCTGCTGTCCTCCGTGAGGAGGGAGAGGCTGTGCTGAGCATCCAGGTTATCGCTGTCAGGGCAGACTTGGCAACGATGCTGCTCTTGCCACTGATCCGGTGCCAATGCTCTCAGGGAAGGTGTGTTTGCTTCTGGGGTTTCATTGTTGAAAGACCATCGATAAATTACAGGGAGTCCGGAGGAAAATTGATTAAAGAATTAAAAGATACCGTATGACCTAAAGGGGAGATTAAGGGAATTTAGTGAGGTGCTTGCTGCGGAGCGGAGCTGCGGGGGAGTAGGGAGGGAACAAAACGAAAACAACCTTGCAAAGGTGGTGATTAGAGCAGGTGGAAACAGGCGCTGTGAGTAACTGAATTGGTGCCTCACGTTTTGTTTTGCAAATGCTAGGCTCTCACACACGGTGAGAAGGGGCTCCCCAAGCCCCTTGAGCTGCTGGAGCTGCCCTGGCCACGTATGCCACAAACATCCCCTGGGGTTTGCCCACTGGTGTGTGTGGGGATTTAAGCATCGAGCCAGGATTTGAGGAAGATGAGCGTCATTTTCATAAAGCAAAGGGCCTTTTCTTAGCTCCATTTCTTTACGGTGGGCTGGATAATGGGACCTCCCGTGAAGCCAGCTGAGTAAGGACGCAGCTATTGCTTCCAAATGCAGTGAAGTCTGGAGCTGTGTGACTTATATCATCCCAAGGACCCCATTGCCTTAAGAAAAGAATGAGGCCAGGGTCTGATTCAGGCCTGAGGATAAAAAAACAGACATTAGTAAAGAGAGCAGTGGTGTTAGCTGAGCTGGTATGGCAGCCCAATGCCTCCAGAAATGTCACACTCCTCTGGTTTTCATCTGCTTGGAGGACAAGTTTTGGATGAGCTGCAGAGACTGATGCTCTTCCTGCCTCCACCCCAGGGTACCAACAGCACAGGAGAAGATTTCGGCTTGAGCTGGGACACCCCTACTCTTAGTATTTTCTGACAGGTATTTTTTCAAAGCCAGAGAGTGAGCAGCTAAGGACTGGTGCAGAGACCTCATTTCCTATGATAAATTAGGCATCTTCCCCAATGCCTGTCATTAATGGGCTATCATCACCCCTGAGCAGCCAGAACAGCACCACAAACCGGAGGCACCCCCTGTGATGCCCATCTCAGCTCCATCCCCACCATGGCCCAGTGCTGTGATTTTTCCAGGGTGTATTACGCAGAAGGACGTGTGGGATGGGCCAGGTGGCTTCTCTGGATGTACCAAAGGAGGTTGACTGCTGCTGGATGGACTCACACGTACTTGGGGTGGGAACAGCATGGGGAGAAGCTCCTTCTGGTCCTGTGTCAGTTCCCTACATCCAACTCCAGCATCTCCTTTGGCTTCAGCCCAGCTGTTTTTGCGAGGTGCCTGCAGTTGGTTTCCCAGCAGGACTGCAACAATGACATGAAGGGCAAAGCCACCATCATTACGGGGGACAGGGTTCTCACACACTCACAGCATGGCCCCTGGGGCTGAGGGACAGGCACAGGGTGCAGATCACCAGGAGATCATGTGGGGCAGAAGGGCAGCCCCAAGGATGTGAGTCGCTGAGCAGGGGATGCTGAGTCTGCATGAGCAAACCCAAATGCAACCAGGATGGACAAACACAGGATGAGCAAATGGCTCCTCTGCCTGTGCACATACCTGTGGTACGGATGTCCCCTTTTAAGTCCCCTGTCCTGACTGAATCCGAGGTAAAGCGTCAGTACAGGCTCAAGGGCACCATGGGGTCTGCCTTGTGAGGAGACAGAAGAACAGACTGTAATATATTCCCTAGCAGAACACGTGGGTGAAAGGAGAGGGTGTCTTTCAATAAATGCTGAAGGAAAGGAACTTTTCATGCAAAAGCCAGTGCTAGTGCGAGAAGAAAATAGGTAGGGGATATGTCTGCTTACTAACCACTCCCATCAGCTCCTCCCCCAGACAGGAGAAGCCCAAAAATATCCTCCTGTCCTGCAGAGAGTCAGAAATCGCTTACTTCTTCCTCTCCATTCCCCATGGGGTGAGAGGCCTCTCTGCCAGCAGGTACCTCCCTCTCTGGGGAAGAGGAGAGCAGAGAAGGGGACGTGTCCAGACTGCATGTCAAGAGGGATGAAGAGAGAGGAGGCATTTTTGGAGAGCCGCTGTCTATTAGAGGCAGCCCACACTCCCCCACTGGGATTGATAGCTGGTAATATTCGTGGCTAGCTTGTTGCTCAGTGCATGACAAAGTGCTTGTAGCTTCCCTCCAGAGGCTCCTCCTGGATAAATATACAACTTCCAGGAGTTCTGGTGGGACAGCTTTGCCGAGGATACATGGCTGTTGATGGTCCCAGTTGTGTCTGATCACACCTGGTATTTTCCCTGTCTTCTCCATCTGGAGAGAGGATGGATTGCTCTCTTGCAGCCATTAAATAAGGTGATAGAGGGGGCAGGGGCATTGCATGGTGTAGGTTGTGCAGGGAATTTCTGCCTGGAGCTGGGAAAAGAGGGAGAAGGAAGTGCTGAGTTCTCTTCTGCACACAGTGCAGGCAGGGGACCCTCGGGGTCCTCAATACATGAAGAACCCTTGGGAGCACCATGCATTCCCCCTGCACAACCAAGACAAGGAAGGCACAGCCCTCCCTCTCAGCAGACGAGGATGTTTCCTCTCTGTGGCTTTTCCAGTTGAGCTCCTGGAGGAGATTGTCAGGAGTCTGCAGGCTGCTCTGGTCAAGCCTTTTATCAAGGAGAACCAAGGGAGGCAGCTACTTCTCCCAGGAGACCGGGGCTGTGATGTGCTCCCACATGCACCGACCACAACCTCCTCAGGGTGTGGAACAGTTGCTGGGGAACCCATGTGTTACAAGGAACATTTCCCCTCTGCATTGCCTTGGCACAGTGCATCCAGCCCCATGTCAAGGAGAATAGTCCCCTGGAATGAGAAATTATTCTGGCAGGGACTGGAAAATCCCATGTAATTCATGCCCTTCATCCTTCTCAGCCATTTTATAAGAGACAGGCAGAGCATTTGGGTGGGAGCTGCAGGGGCATGAAGCTCTCCTCTCCAAATCCCAGCTGTGGAAAGCCCTGTGAATGTGCAAAAACCGAGAGCACATCAGCCCCCTGCTCTCCCTTCCCTGCTGTCCGGGCATGGCAGACTGGCATCCTGGGATGCTCCAGCCCTGAGCTGTGGGCAGGGATATGCTCTCCATCCCCAGAGCCTCGCAAGGCTCCGTTTGCCGGCACTTTTTCCTCGGGTTGCTGCACACTCCCTCACCCCAGACCGCTCTCCAGGTCTCCAGGAGCTGGACGGGGGCCCGGCACAGTCAATCCCAGAGCAGCCGGTAACGAGGTTTGGTCATTACTGCCCGGGGCTATGTGCGAACCAGTGACCTGGCTCTGAAATGGTTTATGTTACATGCAAATCCCCTCGCAGAGGTGTTGGGGGAGGAAAGCCGGCCTCGCCGTGAACTCCCTGGGCTGAAGAGCAAACCCCAGCGCTGCAGAGAACTTCCCGTGCCCGGCGCGCTGCTGTGCTGCCGCATCCCGCCTTGCCGGGGTACCCATCCCGAGGGTACCACACCGAGCACCGCGGCCCCGGCCCCGCTCCAGGGCTGGCGGCGCTACTGTTATACACAAAACAATAATCAGCTGCCGTAACGAGGATGCAGAGTAGCTGAGCTGGCTTCCCTGCTGTTGTGCCGGCTCCAAGTGGAAACAGCTGCGTTTGGTTTGGTTAAATGTTTTATTTACTCACAATTATCCCAGATAACAGGTTTTTCGTTCGTTTGTTCAATATTTAATATTGTTTCAGAGCAAAGCTGCTCTTTGGTTTCTGGTGGAGGATGGGAGGGTCAGAAGGGACTTTCTGCTGTGGTGCGGTCCCAGGTGAAGGGTGGAGGTGTCCAGCATCCCTGCTGTGCATCATTCCCTAAGGTGCCCAGCCTAGAATGCTGCCCCATGGGAATAAAGTCACCCCCAGGAGCATAGCTGGGTTTGGGGTGCTGGTGTGCTCGGCAGGATGGGCATTTCCCTGGGACAGCAATGCTACCAAGCACCAGCGCTGCTGGAGGGAGTGGGAACAAGAGGGTCTGTACGTTTCAGGATGCCAGCTGGCTTCTCCTGCCTAAATCACCTTCCCGCAGCATCCTGCACCATGGGGAGAACATCCAGCAAAGGCTGCTGTTCCAGACAGCCAGCCCACCCCATGCCAGGGTTGCCAGAGCCCCTCTGCTCTTGCTCTTTTCTCTCACAGATCAAGGCCCTGAGGTTTACTCGATAATTTTCTGGAGGCTGGAGAGTGGTCAGGTTTGAGGAGCAGCTCTGTTGTGCTGGAAACAGCACTGCCTCATGCAGTGCAGGAAGGAGCAAACTCCAGGGAGCCTGTGATCACACTGGGAGCTTGCCCTGCCACTTTGGCTGAAGGTGGGATGCTGGGCTTTCTCTTCTCTTCTCTTCTCTTCTCTGTGAGTAATGCCTTGCCCAAAAATTTACAGCGTTGCCTCTTGCCATGCTCACTGAATTTTCTGCAAGGGAAATGAGAAAATCCATAGCTTGGTTTATGAGCCCCAATCAGTGTAAAACAGGGCCTTTTAGAAATTTATCTGTTGCTGAGTCCACCTTTTTCTCCAGCACCTTCTTGGGGAATAAATTCTTGCTCTTTGAGGCTGGGGAGATGGCTCTTAGGTGGCAGCAGGGTCAGGGGACTTTGGCTACAGCTGCAGGTGTCCCTGGCCCATTTTGGGAGCTACTAGGTAGGTGCTGCAGTGCTGGGCATGAGGGCTGGGCTAGGTGCTGGCTGAATGTGGGCAACTCTGGTGTTCAGCTGGGATGACTCACACTCCAGAGGGATTCCAGACATCTTCAGTGTCAAATTTCAAAGAAAAGGAATGTCCCCCTGAAAATGTCCACTTGCTAAGCTTGGAGGGGCTTAAACTGAAAGGGAAGAGACATAAAACCTGTCTCCACCACTTGCCCAGGTCACCCAGGAAATCAGTGAGTAACAAACCCATCTCACCCTGTGGCCCTGCACCCCTGGGTTCTCTAATTCTCTCTCAAATGAATTTTGCTGCATTAATTAAAAAAACCACAAAACAACAAACAACAAAACAAAAAAACACCAAAAACAGCAAATCAAAAACAAACCCTTGCCTTATCCTTCTTGAAGAAGTGGTGGTTATGAGCATGATGTTCCCAGAACATAGGGAGCATCACCTGCCTATGTACCCCCAGACTGCTGTCCTCCGCACCCCTTCTCATCCTCACACTTATCCATGAACAGATGGTCGAGGGAAATCAGAGCAAATTCAAAGCTTCACCTCCCTGCCTTTCTCCAGCAACAAAACACAGTTGTACTCAAACATTTGGGTCGATGGAAGGGACCGTCCCCAGCCACAGCCATGCTGCACTCCAGCACAGGTGGTGCATGGCAGACGGATGCTCCCTTGATCCACCTGGCAGTGGAAATATGATTTATTCATCATTGTTTTCTTTGTTGTTTCCTCCCAGCCTCCTGCACACAAACAGGCTTTTAGAAAAGCGGCGTTGGATAAATAATACATCGTGCTGGCAGCCAGCATGTGCATAACAAAAGCATCTGTGTAGAAGCGTGTGTGGACGTGCAGGGTCTGCTGCTCTTGTGCCCACGTGCTCAGTGCTGGCATCTTGTGCCCAGGTGGATTCCTGTTGTGCTGTCCAAGCTTCTGCAGCTTTGCTTTTGGTCACTTGGGTGTTTTTTTTATGTGTTGGTACATACACACCGCCTGCGGTGTGAAAAGTTGTTGGGTGATGATCTGGTCCTGCCGTGGGCACTGGGGTGCAAACAGCAGGAGTTTGGCCGCAGAACAGCGCTGGTTGTGGAGTTGTCCCCCCATGTGGGGCAGCACGGGCGTCCTGCCCATGTGTGAGGCAGGCTGTGTCACAGCTGTACCTCCAGCACAAGCACATGCTGCTGCCACGGACCCTGGAGTCTTTGCTGGCCCAAGACCGAGATGATGAGTTATGCAGGTGACCCCAAAAGCACACTACGGGCTCATTATCCCCCATCAGCCCAGTGCCTGAATGTGCCCCGAGTGCACCAGAAAAAATACGTCCTACAGAAGTGTTTGAGAGGCCTCTTAAAACTTTTATTGGCGCTATTTTTTGTATCCCTCCACCTGTGGAGCAAGGCATCTTTAATACGTTCAGCCCTCAGCAGGAGAGGAAAATTATAACTGATCCATTTCAGAAACCTCTAAAAGTGACCTAAAATAACTTTTCTATATATAAAAGTGTCATGATTTTAATGTCCATTATCTCATGACCTAGCAGAGCTAGGAAAAGCTCTTGTAGATCATTTTTAGTGGTTTCTGAAATGGATTGGTCACACTTTTCCCCTGCACAGTGGGACTGAGGGTACAAGGACAACTGGCCTTTAGAGATGAGGAGGGAAACAAAAATCTGTGTCTATGCTGGTGTATCCAGAGCTGTTTCATCCTTAAGGACCACTCATGATGCTGTCCCCAGCTGAGCAGAAGTGCTGGAGCTGGCCAAGTGACAGCTATTTCCAACAAGCTGGAGAGACAGAGTTAAATGGATGGAAAGCACGGGGCACTGTGTGGTGGGAAAGCCAACTCCATCCCTGCCACTGGTCTTTTCAGGGATCTGCAGAGGTGATGACCCTGGCACCAGCTTTCACTGCTACGGCAGCCCCAGATTTTGCTGGAGCATCTCATGGCTTGTGAGCCATGGGCCCAGATGGGATGTGCTCAGCTCTGAGCTCAGCTGTGAGCCTTTCTTCACCTCACCCGGAGCTTATGCAGCAAGGCTGGTTGCAACCCAAGCCTCTGGGAAGCTGCCACAGCCAGGCACTAAACATGCTGGGTTTTCAGAGGGGACATCAGCAGAGCACATGGGAGAAGTGGCTCCCTGCCATGTGAGAGGTTAATAGACAGATTAGAGAGGGCAGGCACTGTTTGTGGCTAGAGGAAAAGAGCTCTGCCTTTACAGAGTTCAGCAGCTCCATGAAGCGACAGGGATGTAAATATAAGCCAGAATTAGGGAGGCTGTGTGCAGGAGCCCAGGGAGAAGTGCCCAAGTAGCTCAACGTGTTGTTTGGGCTGTTTTTGGTGTGGGGCAGGTGCTGAGAGCTGGACATCATCTGAGGGAGGATGGAGAAGGTTGAAGCAGGACACCCCACACCCAGAAGCACTGCCCAAAACCTCAGGGCAGAAAAAGCCTTTAATGTGCTCCCCTGATGGCTTTGTTTTCCTCCACTGCCATGCTTGCTCTCTCTGTCAGCCTGATGGGCTGGCCCACCTCCAAAGACAGCATTACAGAGCGCCGGATCGATTGGAGCCTGCAATTTTATTTGCTGTCTTTAAGAGCCTTTGATGGGCAGCATGAGCTGTGCCAGTGAGTGCCTTTCCTGGGAGAGTAGGGGAGAGGAACGAGGTTGCAGGCTACCATCTCCCATAGGGAGATGAGGACCCTTCCACCAGCTTGGAGAAGATGTCGTGGTCGGGTGGGCAAAGAGAGCCCTCCTGAAGCAGCAAGGCAGCTGAGAAGGGGCTTGCAGCCCTCTCCTTTGTGGTGCCTGGCAGTGGTGGCCGTGGTCACATGTCATGGTCACAGCCCCACGTGGCACATCGCACTGGCCCCACACTCTGCCATGGGGTGAACTTTCTGCCCATCAAGGTGGAAAGTGGCATAGCTGCCTGACAGCTCCCTCCCAGGACACTTGTGGCTCTGGGACTGACAGCTCTCTGGAGGGGTGGAGGTTGCAGGAGTGTCGCTGTGACACAGCTTGTGTCTGCCCAGAAAGGGAGGACAAAGGCTGGGGTGAGACAGGCTCCAGAGAGCAGCATCCCTTCGGCTGCATCTGCCCTTGGACTCCGCACCAGGAGGGCAGAGATGTGAGCATAGTTTTTGTTCCCCTTCCGCAGTCTCTCCTTCCACCTCTGGCTTGCTAAAAGACACCAGAGGGTAAGAAGTGGAGCGTGGACACAAAGGGTTGGGGCTGCAGTTGGGGACCAGCCTTGAAGCAGAGGACAGGATTTTCACGGCATTCAGTGCTGTGGAAATGGGGCATCTTCAAAGGCTGCTGCAGAGTGGGGATGGAAGCGGGAGACAGTATGGGCAGCCCTCCCTCCTTCTCCCAGCAAAACGAACCTGGAGGAGTGAGCCCGCCCCGGCCTCCTCAGCGGAGGAATTAGCAGAGATCACAAAGAGCCGGGTCCGGCGCGATACTGGAGACAATGGAGATAAATTATCCTCAGATGGACTAATCGTGGCGCACAGCAGTGCAGCATCTGGGGCCGTGCAGGTAGGGCTGGACCCTGCAGGACTTCAGGAACGCTCGAAAAAGCCCCGCCTGCTTCTGCCCGGCTTCCCGGTTCCGAGCGGGACAGCTGAGCGCAAGCAGCCAGTGGGCGAGTCACCTACGGTGGCATCCCCAGTGTCCCCAGCATCCCCAAGAAGGTTTTTCCAGCCTCATCCCGGTTTGCCGGGTGCCGGGCAGGTGCTGTTAGCCCACAGTGCCACCACGCGGTCACCCGGCACCCAGAGACTGTCCCCAAACCTCCTGCACCCCTTCAGCCCCTCCAGGATACCTCCCGACCCGCCATCGCACCCTGCAAAGGGCAATGCTGCGTGTGCTCCCACTTCGCCCAGGGGAGGCACGGAAGGGGTTAAGGAGTCTGCGGGGAGGAGGAAGAGGATGGAGCTGTAGCAGGGATCAGGCCCTTGTCTCTGGCTTTGCGATCAGCCATTCTGTTTTGATGTGGAGGGTCTGCTTGAATAATTTAGCCGGGAGGCTCATTAACCAGGCTCTGGCCTTCGTCTGTCGGCTGAAGGCTGAAATAGCCATTAGGAGGAACACTCGGAGCGGAGCGGCACAGCCTTCCCTCCCGCCGGCCCCTCTGTTCCCTCTCCCTCTCCTCCTTGCTCCCTGCTCTGCTGCACTTGGCTCCCTTATCAACTGCTTGTGCCCTCTAAGCCCTGCCCCAGGGGCGCCGGCGGGTGCGCAAACCGCGTGCCTCTGTTTCCCCTCTGTAGTAGACTGTAGACTCCAGTCGCAGCTGGAGCTCATTGCATCCCCCCAGAAAGCTGTGCCCTCGAGTGTGTCGTGCCAGTGACACCTGGGCTGTGGGGCTGAAGAGGCGCTGAGGCTGCCAGGTCTGCTCGGTTTGTTTCAAACCCCGGGCCTGGAGAGAAGAGTGTGTCCTGGGATATTCCTGGGGGATGGATGGGGATGAGGGCTAACAAAGGAAGAGAAAAAGGGAACACCACAGGTTCAGACAGCCTTTCCAAGGGGAATCCTGGTGCACATCCAGCCCAGGGAGTGTGTTTTATGGCAAGGCGCTGTGCCAGGGTGCTGCTCTTAGCAATCAATGCAAGTGCCTGGGTACCAAGAAGAGTTGACTTTGGTGTCAGATCAGGTAAGATTTTTACCAACAAGGGCAAAGTTTATCAGCTAAAAGGTATCACATCTCATTCTTCGCATGCACTGTCCCTCAGCATTTTGCAGAGTTTTCCTGCAGCTCTGGCTGTGCTCCTGCAAAGAGCAGAGGGCACTACTCATACGTCCAGGAAAGCCAAGTGCAGTGTGAACACTTCGCTGGGTTTAAAATCCTCTTCTGCCTCTAACCTCTAGGATCAGCTGACGAGGCCAGAGGAAGGCTGCTCCCACTGAGTGCTCTCATCCTGGCTCCTGTTGCCTCTGTGTCTCTTTGGAGGTAGTGCAGCAGCGTCAGGGATGCTCTTCCCTATGCCAAAAGTGTTAATACTGTTAGTCCTCCTGCACTAACTAGAGGTGGATTTTCTCAGCTGGTTTCACAATGTTCCTCCTTATCTTGCCAGTGGTCCTTTCTCCTCCCTTTGGTGACCTCTGATCATTTGGAGGATCATCCCTCAATAAGTTTATCATTCCCCAGGGATGTGGCAGAGAAAGCTGTGAGCAGTGTAGATTAATGGGGTCAAGAGAGCAGCACCTCCTCCTCATCAGCAACATGTCTGTCACAGCCTTGAAGACAATTTCCCCCGGTACCTGCAAACCCTCACTGTCACTCCGTCCCTCGTTAGAGGCAGTGAGCTGCCTGAGGAGAAGGTGAGCTTTGCACAGCCCAGCCCAAAGCAAGGTGTCATGGAGAACCTCAGGAGACCACATGGGACAAAGACCCCCAGATAATTCCAGCAGTATAAACACAGGCCAGGCTCCCCTTGCAAACTCTCCCTTCCCAAGCTGGCAGCAGTTGGGAGTGGAGGGTCATCCCCTTGCTCAGAACTTGGTGATGACCCCACCTCAGCAGGTAATTACCCTTTCTCTTTCCCTGGCAGCCCCCCCGAAGGAGCCAGTGCTGATGTGCCGATCCAACAACTACCCGAAGGGTTTCTACTGCAGCTGGCACCTGCCCACTCCTACCTACATCCCCAACACATTCAACATCTCTGTCATGTAAGTGTCTGGGAAGAAAGGGTGCAGTGGGGTGAGTTTCAGTCCCTGCAGCCTGCAGCAGGTCTCAAGTAGTGCCATGAAGTCTTGGGGCAGTGGGTCCAACCTGTGCTGAGCATATGGTATAGGTATCCCAAAAATGGGCCCAGGGAAGGATGTTCCAGGGACACACAAACTGGAAGTTTCAATTTCCCTAGAGGGAACCAGGAAGGTCCCCATCTCCTAAGTCCCCTTTCCTTGCTTCCCAAGACCATCCTCTCTGCACCAATTGTCTGTAGTGGATGTTGTGCCCGCTGTTCTTTGGCACATTTGGCACATCCGTGCTCTTTTCTGCTGGAAGCTGGTTGTGGTTGGGCAGCAGCAGTGTCTCTCACCTAGAACTGGCCATGGCGTGGCATCATTCCCTACCCTGAGCCCAAGTTCTAGCACAGCCCTTATACAGGCTGGTGCCATGCATTATCTTCTGGGGTTTGTGTCACCATCAGAAAGGAGAGCTTGTTCCTGTCATTGGAGGGGCAGACCCAAACCCAGCCCCATCAGGGTCCCATTCTTTCCTTGGGGCCAGCACGAGGACATTCACTGAAGCCTGTGTAGGCTCATGGACAGGAGCCCACACAATTCCCTGTCAGGAGAAAGCAGCCCTTTGGCTGCAGCAGGGGCTGGTGCGTGGGGACCATTGGCTTAGTGGGGATACAGCTGCACGATCTGCCTTCTTCCTCCAGCAGCTTGGGTGCACCCCCAGGTAACAGCTCTTCTCACCTCTGCTTTCCAGACATGGCACAAAAGACATGGTCTGTGAGAAGGATGCCGTTCCCAAAAACAGGTGTCACATCAGATACCTCCAGCTCTTCTCGACAGTGAAGTACAAGGTGACTCTGACAGTCACGAATGCGCTGGGCAAAAACTTCACCACTCTCACCTTTGATGAGTTCGCCATAGGTAACTCCCACGGCAGCAACTGGCTTCTCAGGGCGGTGTTGGGGTTGGCTTGCTCTGCAAACGGTGTCATTCATCAGAGAGATGGGGCAGGGAAGGGACTGGCTCTCCAAGTGGAGGTTCTGCCTACCCATGGAGATGCGGTCTGAGCCACTCTGGCATCCTCCCTGTGCCCCTCTCATTCTCATGGCCCTGCTGGCACCTGAGCATCCCGGGGGAGCCAGGCAGGATGCCCACAGGCAGCCTCCATGCTGGTCACATCAAATGGCCTGGTGCCACTCGTGCTCCCACACCCAGTGGTCCAGATCACCCGTGGTTGCTGAGTTCCTCCCTGTTTGGGATGCTGGGGAAGCAGTTGCCATGGGCCAGGGCAGAGAGCTGTGAGAATTGTGTGGTCCAAATGGTGTTGCCATTCTTATCCCTCAGAGTGTCCCTAAAGGAGAGAGTTGGTATTTGTGCTGGAAGCAGAGCCATGGGAATTAAGATTGGAAGAGATATTAAAATGTCCCATTATCTTCCCTCCATCATTAGTTAGGATAAAGCTCTCTAGTCAAGTTCCCCCAGCCCTTAACTAATATGCTCCTAAAAATTATCCTAAAAATGCTCCTCCTCCTCCCTATTCCTCCTTTCACACCCCTTCACTGCCCCATCAGGACAGCAGAGGCTGTGCCATGTGGGACAGGGAGCAGCAGGCCCTGTGGACTGGGGTATCCATGTCCTGGGCTGTGCCACAGGGGTGCTTCCCAAGCATGTCCAGGCTCACGGCAGAGATGTTCCCCTGACTGTGAAGGGCAAGCGTGAACCGAGCAATCCAGTGCCAAACACAGCAAAGCAGGGAGCTTTTGCCACCATCCAAAGCCGGATTACGGCTGGTGCTGTGACATCCTCAAAGAACGGGAAAAATAGGAGAGAATGGAGTTCAGGGATACGCTGAAAAACAATTTGCTGGTTGCATTTGGCAATTACTGAACCAGAAAAACAAATAAGTGAATCATTGAAGTGCAGCCAGCAGTTGGGCTTTGCCTTCGATGTGCTACCCATCGCAGCGTGGAGAAGCTGGAAGTGCTGGAGTGCAACGAGAGGATCTCCACTGCTATATCAGATTTTCCCTTTGTACTCCAAATCCTGGAAAATATCAAACAAAGCACCAGCTCTGAACAGAGCAGAGAAACAATTGTGGAGCAGGGACTGTCCTGCCATGTGTCTGCAGCCATGGTCCATACCTGAAGCTCATGTTCATCAGTGCATTGGGAATGCTGATAACAAGGCAGGGAGCTTAGCAAGGAAGTGGTGGAATTTCAGTCACTTGGGTGCCTTTAAATGAAAATTGTTGTGTTTGTGGAAGATACACTCCTTAAAAATAAAGGTAACCTCCAGCCTGCATGGCCCAGGACAGCAATTAAGCTACATTTTCCAAGTTCCTCGCATTCCCTCCTGCAGGAGTTCAGGGCACCCTTTTGTAACATCTGTATCCCACCCATGCCCTGCCTGGCTTCCCAAACATCTGGTCCTCCATCCAGCACACAAGGGCAGCTCCCTTGGGGAAGCACACCCAGCTGCAAGCCTCGGGCATCCCAACACCAGCACAAAGCTGGATCCAGCCCAGCAGTTTGAACTCAGCCCAGGTCAGAGGAGCAGTGAGCAGAGGCTAGCACTGCCCCGGGCCAGCTCCTAGCAAGCGTGCTGCCTCTTGCATGAGTGCCTGGAAGGGTGCAGAGTGCCTGGACACATCTCAGCAGTTGCACTGAGAGGTCAAACCACCCAGCATCACCTGGCTCCAGGATGGCACCTGGGGAAGGGGTGATGGGCTGATGCCGATAGGAAAGGCCGTGTCCTGCACCAGCCAACTTCCATAACCACTTGAGTGTCCAATGGCCTTAAAATCTCCGTGTTCTGTACGACTGTGAAATTCTCCTCCTCAGGACTTGGTGCGGGTGCCGTGCACCAGCGGCACAGGCAGGGTGGTGACAGAGTGCTGAAGCAGGCAGTCAGGCTTTGGAGGTCATTACAGCATCTGCTGCTGCTGAACAACAGCAGCCTACCCTGAGCAGAGCTTCTCCCCCTGCCATCCTGGGTTAAAAGACGTGCACTGCATTGCTGCGTTTTGCTACATGCGGTTTTGTCCCAGGTTGCCTGCGGTCCTCACAGAAACTTCAGTGTCTCTTCCAGCTCTCTTCTCTGCAGCTGCAATCCAGGACTGTGTCCCAGTGGGGGGTGGTGCTGGAGGTGTGGATCTAGCATCCAGTAGGTTCTCTGGGGATCTCAGCTGGCCTGATGAGCTCTCATCTTGGAGGTTTTGCTGGGTTTCCCTTTGCTAGATGAAGGGTGGAAAACCTATGGCTCAGGGCAAAGCCACTGCTTCAGCTCATTGGAAAAGTGCTGAGTGGGAACATTGCAACATCTGCACACATCCTGCTAAAATGAAGAGACAGTGTCAGCCAGGACCTGTGTGATTCTTCTCCTGAAATCCCTTTTTCTGTGGTTGTCAGAGCCTGCCTTGTGTTTTCCCCTTAGCCTAGAGAAAAACATCATACGTTCTGCATGGAGGTTAAAGTGCAGCCATGTAGCCCTGATCTCACGCCCTGCTGGGGACAGAGCAACCCAGAGCCAAGGACAGAGCAGCGCAGGGCAAGGAAGCTCTCCCTCTCAGCGCCGTCTGAGCCAGGAGAAAACTCTCTGCTGGGTCAGACCACCCACCCAGCCTGGGCAAGCACAAAAAGCCCTCCTGGGAAGGAGTGACCTCCTTTGGTTTTGCTTCCTCACTCCTTTCTCCATCCCTGGAGCCCCTAGCAGAAAATCCGTTCCCCAGCCGCTCAGAGGATGGTCTCTAATGGAGTGGAAAATGACTGGTACTTTCTTCTGCTGTCCTGAGCCCGTGCCTTGCTGGTGGTCGTGCCGTGCTGATTATTAGCGGCCAGCTGCAAAGGGTCACTCTGCATTGTCATTTTCAGTGATGACTGGAAAAGCTTTTCCGGCCCTCTGGCCCCCATCTCCCATTGGCAGCAGATCTAGACTGCCTCCCTCCTCATCTTTGCTCCTGGAAATTGTTTTCGTAATTACATCTTCTGCAAAAACATTGGTATTAATAAAGGTGAGTGAGAGGAGATCCTGCAGAGCCCTACAGACATCAAGGCTCCAGCCCCAGGGAGGAGGTGGAAAAGGGACTGTAGGGGAGAGGACCTGGAGGCAGAGGAAGATGCCAGGGAGGAGTGAGGTGGTGTGTCAGGAGCTGCCACCTCCTTCATGATGGCTGGCACAGCATGGGGACATTTTTGGCCCGCCCAGACGCAATGCCACCTTCCTCACTTGTGTTTCAGCCCAAGAGCTGTTTTTTTGCATCCCTCAGGAAAGCCAGGACACCACCACCACACAGGAATACCAGCATCCTGCCTCAGCACCTTTCTCCTCGTGTGATCCTGGGGGACGATATGAGAAGTCGCACAGCAGTAAAAGGAGGAAGGTAGCCCTGGACGGGGCCTTGCAGGTGTGGATGCTTTCCCCAAATCTGCTGACCAACCCTTGTGTGACCTTGGGAAGGTCATCTGATCCTTCCAACTCTGGATCTGGGGCAATGAAGATGCAGAGCATCTCAGAGAGGCTGCGTGATGCCCATGTCTGTATGAAATTCAGTGTCTTTGAACACAGGTATACAGTTGCCTAAGCAGAAGGTCAGTTCAATTCATACTACTTAGGGAGGCAGAATTAAATTACCTAGACTGACATTTGGCTAAGACATGGAGTTTAATATCCCTCTGCTCATGGAAAATGCCAGGGGATATTTAATGGCCGCAAGGGATCCATTTTAGTGCTCGCTGGAGAGGCAGGATGGACGATGGGCCGCTCCGTGCCACAGGGTCTCAGCTGCCTTTCTGAACCACCAGATCCATTTTGAGACATGTCTGACAACAGCCAGGGGCCATGGATAGCTAAAGACTCTCAGTTAAGCGTGAGCGTGCAGCGCCTTAAGGAGAAGCTGCTCTCTGATGCTCGTCTTGCACTTCAAGCCCTCGCTTCGACACAGCAGCCAAAAACCAAGCGGGAAGAGCTGCGAGTAGCCTTCTGGCCAAGTCCCCTTCCCAGGAATGTCTGATGATGCTCCCTCAGCTCTGCAGGATAATATTACATCTGGTTTTATAGCCGCTTAACCAGTACTCAGCCTAATGCCCATCATCCATTATTATTATTACTATTACTGCTTTTATTACGTTACTGCCTGCAGGCCCTCGGTGAGGACAGGGCTCTATTATGCCGGCTGATGTACAGCCAGACAGCCCCTGCCTCACCATGTGCAGGCTGAATGGAGGCAGACAAAGGCTGGGGAAGGAGGAGGACTCGTCCCTGTCTGCAGGGCATAAAGTACTCCTTCAAGGTCACATAGAAACAGGGAGCTCTCCCCTCACTCCTCAGCTGGCCCCTGTGGACCAGCCCAGGTGTTTGCCGTGATGAGCACAGCAGGATGAGGTCTGTCCTGAGAGACATAGGTTTGTCCTTTCTGGACTGGCTGCCAGAGGTGTGGTCCCCTCTCCTGGCTGTTGTGTCCCCACTGCCTTGGAAGGACGTGGCAGAAACAGTTTCGGCTTTGTGGTTTTGGAGAGGTTGGCCCTGCTGTGCTCTCTAGCCCGGGCAGGAGTCCTGTGGATGAAGGGAGATGAGGAGCTACCAGGGACTTTTGGTTTTCCCGTTAACCTGCAGTGCTGTTTGAAGGCTCGTAGCAGCTGGGAACATGCGCTTGAAGCCAGGGCAGCCTTCTTCTGTGCACCAGCAACAGTGTCCAGCTCACAGGAGAGGGGCTAAGGGTCACATGCCTGCAAAATAGGCAGGTGATTCCCACCTCAGCATCAGGGCACTTTTTTTTCTGACTTCCTGTAGCAGTCACAGTAGTATTTCTCATTGCTGCCCAAACACATTTGCCATGCCCAACTGAATTCAATCATCCCTTCAGGCTGGCATACTAAAAACCAGGGCCAGGCCCCCTGCGTTACCCCAGGGAGTATCCATTGCATCCATCCCTAGCCCAGCACTTTCCTTCCCACTTCCTCGCTGCAGAGCTGCAGTTCACAGGCATCTGCATTCGTTCAGCCAAACAGATTTTTGTTTTGCAAACCCAGCCTGCTGAGCCAACGCTGGATTTATACTTTTCCGTATGCATTTGGACTCCAAGTCCCTGTCGATGGAAGCTGATGTCCAGCCCCAGCCCTGGGATTCAAAGCGAGCGGAGGAATTGCAGAGCCATCTGGAGTAGCTCAGCACAGCACAGCCCCAGCAACGCGTTCCTGCTGCCGAGGATAAAGCTGCAGATGGAAAATTGTGCCCCATCCTGCCAAAGAGAGGAGCCTGTGGGAGCTGGGAGGTGGCACTAGGCACCCGTGGTCAGGCTCACCAGCCACTCCCAGAGCCTCTGAGAGCATCCTTTGAGTGTGAACACGGGGAAGGAGGAAGCTGTCCAGCCCTCCTTGCACTCGCTGTGACAGAGGGAAGATGGCGAAAGCCAGGGTGGCGGTGAAGATGATGGTGATAAAGGACTGCAGCAGGGTATGTGCCAGGGTGCTGAGCAAGAGGAGGCTGGGGAGAGAGAGGTAGTGGTGGGCTGTGTCTCAGGGGAAACATGTCCCACCAAGTTAGCTGAGCTGTGGCTTCATTTCAGCACCCTCTGTGCCTCACCTGTGGACAAGAAAGTGTGTTGTCAAAGCATCACAGGCTGGTTTCTCCTGAGAGGACCAAGCAGTGGTGGTGCAGGGACAGTTGCTGCAATGCCACCATCATTCTAGAGCAGGGGTGGCAGCTTGCATGTGACTCCACTTGCAGCAGACTGGCCACGCATCAGCACCTGATCCCATTTGAGTGAGGGAAAGATGCCCTTCACGCAAAGGGCAGGGCTGCAGGCAGGCAGGCAGGCAGGCAGGCTAGTGAGGGAGCAGCTCACTCACCACCACCTCCTTCCTCTCTCAGGGTAAGCAAAGCCCCTCTGAGGACATCACTTCCCACCCACAGCAGGTGAACCCTGGAGTCAGCATGGAGAAGACCTCTGACTGCAGGGCAGGAGCTCTGCCAGGCAGAAGGGGGCTCCCCACAGCCCCACCATCCCTCCTCCATCCTTGGGAGGAGACTTTGATGCTGACATCTTGACGGGCTTCTGCTCGAGGCAGTCCGAGCCAGGAGACCATTGTTCAATCCAGAAATTTTCATGTCAGGAGGGATCCATTTGCCTGCATGTGGACTTGGAACGGGATTAAGGGCATTCCCAGGACATGAGGACTCAGGTGCATTGCTATTCTTAGAGTGCACAGAGAGCCCTCCTCCACCTCTGGCACAGCTATGTGCCCAGCTCCTTGTGTCCAGCTCCTTCCTGTCCATGATTAAAGGATAAGCAGGGGTGTACACAAATTTTTTTAGCTTTGCTATTGCAATTGGGAGTTTGAGCTGTCAGGATTTGATCAAACCCTTGGCAAGGAGCAAGGACTGCTCTGCAACAGGCAGTGACATTCATCACAGCCTGTCTATGATGAGCTTCCGGCACTCTGGAAGTAGCTGCAACATCAAAGCACGTTGCATAGCTCACAGACAATTAATATTCACCTGAAATACATGTCAGGTAGCAAGAAAATATCTCCGTATCCCAAAAACAGAGCAGGGCAGTGAGGGAGAGAGCTGAGGTGGAAGGTGACCAGGGCAATCCTTCCCCCTTAGCAAACAGGATGTGCCAATGCTTTGAATCCTCAAAACCCCAGCCCTAAACCCAAGGGCCAAACTCTGCCACATTACTGTGAGGTAAGTGGGCTTGAATGTGGGTCAGACTCACAGAAATCAGCAGGTGCAAGGGAAGTGCAGGATTTGGGCTTGATGGGCTCCTCACCCTGATCCGATTACCCCTGTGTAGGAGGGATGCTCTCTGCCCTGGCCCAGTTGTTTCCATGTGTCTCCAGTGCTGTCACCTCCTTAATGGTGATATTTTGAGCCAGGACAGCCATACCAATGACCCGGACAACAAAAGGTGATTTGCATCTAATTAGTTTGGGAAAAGGAAGTATGTTGGCTGCTCCTCTTGGAAAGCACATGGTGCAAAGCCCAGCCAGCTTTGCCAAGGGGCATGAAAGAAGGATGCCACATGCAAAGCTTTGCCAACCACCCTCTTTTCTTCTCTTCCAGTAAAGCCAGACCCTCCAGAGAGTGTGGTGGCCAAACCCGTGCCCAATAACCCTCGGAGACTGGAGGTGTCATGGCAAAACCCCTCATCCTGGCCTGACCCTGAGTCCTTCCCACTGAAGTTCTTCCTGCGGTATCGGCCTCTCATCCTGGACCAGTGGCAACACGTGAGTGATGCTGCACTGCCTGGGATGGAAGAGAGAGGGGCGAGCTGGTGACTGGGAACAAGCTGCATTATGAACAAGTGTCCAGGGACAAAAAAGATGTATATTTACTGCCCAGGCAACCTGGACCCTGTTCCTCTCCTTCTCTTTCTTGTTTCTTTTCTCTTCCTCTCCATCTTTCTGGTGGCTCACACTCTGCCTACAAATGGCTCTGCGGCCTCTCCCTGCTCCGCGTTTTCATCCATGGCCCCTATCTACTTTCCATACATATGTTCTATATAAAACTTGCCAATGAGATGTAAAAGGCATTTAAAGTATAAATGTCACCACATTTAAATGTGCCTCTGCCACATTTAGATTTTGAACTAGAGATAAAATACCGCTCACCATAACTCAGAGCACAGTCGCAGAGCAATTGCTGCGATGTTATCGTATTTCTTACTTTTATTTCTTGTTTCTTTAAAAAAAATAGTCAGTGAAATCCTTGGCAGCCTGGAGGACAGATTTCATTTGTTACTGCAGGAAGATAACAAACAGGCTTTTTTTTTTTTTAACCTCTGTGTGCCGCTTGTATGCTTGAGTTGTGCAGGAAAAGCATTCTGTGGCTGGAGAGGAGGTGCTGCTACTCTGGCATAGCTTATCCAGCATTCCTTCTGTGCCCAAGCTGGGCCAGTTGAAAGCCAATTAGGTGCTTTGCTTGATAAAGAATTTTCCCAAAAAAAAAAAAAGTCAAATAAGAGGCAGCACTGGGTCCCTGGGCACCTGCGTCAAAGACCCAAGTGGGATTTTCTTCCAGCCAGCTCTTTCTGGGGAGAGAAACATGTGGGACAGGGGATGGGAGGCTTGGCTTATGGCTCTTCAAGGTGTCTTGGTCACTTTTTGTTTTTGGTTGGGTTTTTTGATGAGGCAGCACTACAGGTTGTGTTTCAGATGGCAGCATTTGGCTCTGAAAACCAGAGGGTTTTCCTGCTTGCTTCTTTGCCCTTTGCTTCCCTCCTAGGAGTGGGAGAGCATCTGTGGAGCATCCAGAGGGGTGAGAAAGCATAAGTGGAGTTGTTTTCTGCAGGTTTTTTTCATCTGGGGAAGAAATGCTTGAACTGCAGAAGCTCTGTAAAAAGGGGAAGGTTCAATGGGAACTGCCAAACACAACATCATTTTTTTCCCAAGGTGTGCAATTGTTGTGGAAAAAGCTGATGTTTTTACCCTGCCCCAGCCTGATCCAGCCAAATACCCTGGTTTGCACACAAAAATGGTGGGATAGCCACTGGGCTACCTCCCACCTCAGCACTCTGAGAGTGGCTGGTCCCACCATCACTGGGTGTGGGGTACCATATTTGCAGGGTCAAGCCATGCCAGTCCCCTCTGGCAGAGCCGTGAGGGGATGGTGTTGGCCTCTCCATCAGTGCTGTCAGGCAGGCATTGATGGTGGGAAATACATGGAGGTGTTGGTGAGACTGGTGGCAGGGCCACCCTAGTTGGAAAAAGCAGTTCTTGGGTGGTTAATTTCTTCTATATAAACATACCCTGAGGTGCAGAGAGAGCTTGAGGTACCAGCTCTCCTGATGGGTACAAGGATGGCTGGGAAGGGCTCATCTCCCAGCATTTCGAGAAGGCACAGCAGTCCTGGGTACTGCTTTTAATCAATATCCCCTTGCAAGTGACGTGTTCCTCATCACTGATGGATGGAGAAGAGTGTTTGGGGAACAATTTGCTCAGTGAGCAAGTGCAAGCACTCAGTGAGTGAGGTGCCAGCCTTGTTTTCTGACTCCCTGCCCTTCTGGCTGGGTAATGAAAAATCTGATATGTGGATGATTTGAGGAAAACTGCCACTATTCATCAGATGAATTATTTGCGAAGCCTAATTCAATCGTTTCCCAAACACCAGAGAAAGGCAGCGCTGCAGCAGCTGGAGCTGCTCTGACCCCAGACCCCATTGGCACATTCAGCCTGCTTAGCCCAGCTGGGCACCCTGCAAATGCAGGTGTTTGTACCCAAAATTCACCCCACCGATGTCAGCATGCTGGGAGCATGCCCAAGCCTCCCTGCAGTCTTTGTTTGATTTACTACTTGTTGTCATTTTCAAGGATGTCCCTGTTCCCCCCAAATCCAGACAGAAGAGAGGAGGACATGGTTCGGTAGGGCCAAGTCTAGCTCATCTACCCCTCTTGTCCTGCAGTGGTGGTTTTGGGTCTCAGCTCAAAGGGACATCCTGAGAAAGGATGAGGTGGTCACACATGCCGCACTTGCATAGAGGAGTCTTAATTCTTGTGGAGGTGCAGGTCTCTTGTCACAAGCTGCCCCCCATCTTGGCTCTTGCTGTCCCCACGGGCTGTTGGCACAGAGAAGCCCTTGCTTTTTATGCCCACACAACCTGCGTGCTGGCAATGGGGCAGCTTGGAGCAGGGTAGGGAGAGGGGAAGTCCCTGCCAGCAGTCAGGAGGAGTTGGGTAAGCTCCTGTTCTGGCAAGTCCCTGTCTGCCCAAGGTCCACAGGCTGAGCTCTATCCCTGCCTCCTTATGGCAGCCCACCTCTGCACCAGCCGTGGGTTTTAAGCATGTTCTTGGCAGCCCCGTGGGAAGCCCAGCATCCCGGCAGGAAAAAACCCACAAAGGAGCACTGGAGGCTGGCCAGAGACAGAATATCCATGCAGGCCCTGCTCACACGTGGTGTTTCTTGGCAGAAGAATCAGGTCCTCTTTCACCTCTCCACCTCCCGTTATCTTTGCAGGGTCTGATTTATGCACAGCACCTCGGCAGGCAGGACCGAATGAGCACTAATAGGATCAGATGGATGTCGAGCTGTCGAATACCATAGGGCCTGATTCAATCAGCGTCTGCTTTCTTCCAGGCTCTTCCTTTCAGGATTTTAATAATGCCAGGGCTTGGCACCAGAAGATGAAGCCATCCGTGGCGGGAGCAGTGGATCTTATCGAGACCGCCACTGTGTGAGCTGGCCATAAATGAAGTTTCCCCTCCACCAGAGGAAGTCAGGTGATGCTTGCCCCAAGCAGCCCACACCATGAAGCAATGTCTGGGGCTGACCCAGAAGTGGAGGAGACACCCTCATCCCCTTCCCAGGGCTTTGCAAATTGGGTTTGAGCCCCAGTGCGCTGTTTGCAGTCCCTTTCCCCTGCTCAGCAGTGCCTTTCCACCCAGACCACTTACCAGCTCTCATGTTGCAGTTTGCTCTGGGAATTACGGTGGTGTGCTCTGGGAATTATTGTCATGGAGGGATGATGATGATGATGATGATGATGATGATGATGATGATGATGATGAGTTTCCTCATGGGCATGCAGTGAAGCATGTGCCAGATTGTCCCACCTCACAGCAGCTCCCTTGAACCTGGGCATTAGCATTTCGTAGCTGTTGGGGACGCAGCCGTGTCACATCATGTCACATCATATGGCCAAAGACTCCCCTCCACCCCACCAGCACTGAGCTCACTCTGAAACTCAAGCAATTTTAAAATCACACTCCTCCCTTTCTGGAAGGGGGGCTGGTGGTTTCTCTGCTGCCAGAAGAGAGATGGATATTTGTAGCCTAAACAGGTTTTTTATTCTCTCCTTTTGGCAAAATCTCCCCTTCTGTCTCCTAAATATAAAACATTAAATGTTTAGGGTATCCTTTATTTTTCTCCCGCTTTTAAGTTTGTAATTCAAGCCAGATTAGCGTGGTTTCCTCTTCTGTTTTATAGCCCCATCCTGGCCCCAAGCGAGCTCTCCTAATGCTCTCAGATGTTCGTCTAATGGCTTACCTAGGCTGGAACTGGATACCCTTTCCTAATGGATTGCTAATAGCCTGTTTCTGGTTTTACAGGCTCCTTCAGTTAACTCGCAACAGCAGCGACTGCCGCACTCACACATGCGATCTCCCTGAGCACATCTGCACACTCACCCCTACATGCAGACGGGTGGCCAGACACCATCCTGAGCATCTCTGGGGAGCCCAGGGCAGGTCTTGCACCCAATTTGCTCCCCTCCCATGGCATCTTCTGGGGCAGGATCCCCCCTTTTCGCAGTTTCTGGAGGGAGATCACGTGCACTGAGCACTTGCCAGCTCGATGCACATACCAGGAATGTGGCAAGGCTCAAGGAGGTATTTCTTATGCAGCGTCAGAGCTGGTGGCCAGATCGAGGGAGGATTTCCTCCTGTGGGTTGCCAGCAATTTGCAGATGCCGTCGTGAAGTCTAATTGAACCCATTGGCCGCGCTGACAACATGAAATGTTAACGAACCGTGAGGCGGGCTGCGCCTCAGATGTTGAGATTTGCAGTAAAAGGTCATGAGATATTTAAAGCTAATAATGTGGTTGGGTTCTCTCCTTCCTCTTCTGCATTGGAAGCATTAGGGCCATGTTCGTGAGCATTTGCAAAGGCTGGAAGCGTTCTTCTCTGGGAGTGCAAGCAGAAGTGCTCCCACCGTCACAGGATTTTAGGATCTGGGGCAACAAAAAAAAAAACCCACGCAGACATCTGTGCCTGCTCAGATCCGGGCAAATGATGGGGTTTTGGGGACAGGAATGGAAAGTTTGTGGGTACTGCCAAATATTTAGTGCTGGGTTTGTTGGTGCAAGGATGGCATTGCCCTCTGGACTGGCCTCCCTCACCCATATTGGAAGTGGCTGCCAGGGTGGGCTCAGGCTCATCTCCCAGGGCAAAGCAACATTTTTTGGTCAGAGAGGTGAATCTCACAGGCTGTCGCTGGAAGTTCCTGCCTTGGAGCAGCCTGGAATAGCCTGAAAGTGTGAGATAATGCATATATCCTGCCTGTGTCGGGCAAGGGGAGGGATGGAGCAAGCTAGCGGGGAAGGCGATTAGTGCCACTGCCTGCCACAGCCATGTCCCCGCCGGCACGGTGGCAATGTCACTTTGCAGCGGGCATGCCTTTTTGTGTCCATTTGCATCCCCCCGTGCCTCTGCTGCTTTGCCTGCACTCCCCCTCTTTGCAAGGCAACCTTGGCAGGGAGGTCACCCTGAGCAAGCTGGGTTACAACTTCACGCCTGGTAGGTTTTATTGCAGCATTTCTCTCCCTTCCCCTCCTGGCTGCAGAGTCAGTGATTAAAAAAGAAGGGGGAAAAAATCCAAGGAATAATTAGGTGGGAGCAAAATGTTGAGGTTGTGATAGTGTCACTCGCAGCTCAGCATGGGGCAGGCAGGGCTGGAGCAGAGAGTGTTTCAGAGGAGACTGGGGGTGGGAAATGCCCAGAAATCACCTTTTCTGGGACAGAGCAGGTTCAGGACCCTCGGCTGGCATTGTCTGGGTGCTCTCAGTCCCCTTGGAAACTGCTGGTGACCTAAAAGTACTGAGCACCTGGCAGCTGTAAAGGTGCCACTGAGCAGCAGAGCACTCACACGTGCATGTCCTCACCTCCACGCTCGCACAGCTATGAGGAGGTAGGAAGGTGCTGGCAAGCCTAACTTTCCCTGCCTCCATGCAGACCACACCAGGCAGGTGTCTGTGCCCTGCCATGCCCATGCACAAGCTGCTTTCACCCCCAGCCCACTGCATCAGCATGGTGAAGGCATCTGCAGGCAGCATATGCCAGTGCCCAGCGGGTTAGACCTGTTGCTGAGCGCCCTCAGCACCCCTGATCCCATCTTCCCCATAGCCACAAGTGAAAGTGACCTCTGACAGTTGTCATTTGGCAGGAGGGGGCCACCACACCTGGAGAAAATTTCCCATTATGAGTGTGGTTACAGCCCCCGCTTTCAGAGATGGTGTTTATTTTGAGCCAGAAGGGATCTGTTCAGCTGCATCTGTTCTGCTGCCTGGCACAGCCCAGGCTGCAGAGCTCATCCTCCCAGACCCACAGCAGGGCTGGGCTCTGTGCAGCACCACAGCAGCCTTTTCAGGTGAGGGTGACAGCAGAGAGCACAGCTCAGACCCTGCTGGAGTGGTTCTTCCACTACCTGGCTGGCAGAGAATAAGAGAGGGTCGTTCACTTTTCCCAACCTTTAGTTATTCCAGAGTCCAGGTAGAAAGTTTTGTCTGGGGTCATACCAGCTGATTCTTATGGCTCTGCGGAAGGAGGAGGTATTTGGGGGTGCCTTTGTTAGTAATCAGTGTCAGACCTATTTCCTCTCCAGGCATGGCTTTCAAAGGGAAAAAGCGAAACATTTCTTTTCCGCATGGTAACATCTTTTCTCGAGCTGCACTGGCTGTTCGCAGTGACCATCCCCAACTTCCCAGTGGTGAGGCGGTTTGCTTGGGGATAACTCCTGCTTTTGGTTTATCCCGTTCCCCAGGACAGGTGGAAGCCCTGCTGGGATCCCCCTGCACTCGCAGGGACTGAAGGCACCTGAAACAGCAGCTGTTTGTGTAGCTGAGTCCCTGCAAAGCTCGTTGCAGCCCAGTGACAGGATCTCGCCCTTCCTGTGGGGAAACGTGGCTGTGAAATCGAGCCCACTGGGGTGTCCCATCCCTATCCCAGTTCCAATTTCCCCCATCATCCAGTAAAATTTGAGTAGCATCCAGAGGAGGAGGTGGCTGCAAGGATGCCAGATGTTTGGCAGAGCCAGGCTGTGTTCTTAGAAGGGTTTCTCTCCATGTGTGCTGTGAGTGGCAAAGGCTGTGTGAGCACATCAGCTTCACCCTACAATAGCCAGGGTGCTCCTTTTATTTTGGGGAAGGCAGACTCATCTAGGCTTGATACAGCACCTGGGACAGGTGTGTGGTTGCTGTCCTGTCACACACAGAGATGGTGCATCCCTGCCTTGGGACAGAGGGGTGCCAGTCCCCATCCCCATATCACCAGTGGAGCACACCCTTCCCATACCAGGAGCTGCACTGGAAGGCAGGAGGTGTCAAGGAATGAAAAACAAAGCCACTGCCACCACAGGGGAGCCAGGAAGCGCATTTTCATGTGGGATGCAGAAAAGGAGGCATCTGATCCTCCCTTCTCCCCCTCCACCTCCTTTCAACACACACCAGCCCCCAGCCCAGCTGCCAGAGCAGAGAAAGGTGGGGTTTTTTTCCCTTCCCCCTGCCCCATCCCCTTCCAAAGGCCATCTGGGCTTCAGAGCTGCCCATGCATCACCCTGTTCACACGTGATTGCTACCTGGTCACCCTGCACCAGGAGCAGAGCCTGGGTGGGAACAAAGCACAGTGACCTTTTTTATTGGCAGGGCACCCTGGCAGGGTGGGCTGAGGGCCATGGGAGCAGGATGAGGGGAACTCAGAGCGGGGAATGGCTTCCTTAACTCATGCTATGCCGAGCACTGCAAGGCAGGGACACCAGTCTGCGGGCAGGGACTGGAAGGAGGGCACGCAGGGTGCTCTCTGTTGGGGTGTGTATGGCTGCTGTGGATGTCCCCAGGCCTCCAGCACATGTGCAGAGAGGACCAGCATGGACAGGGGCAAAGCCAAGTGCTGGGCAATCCTCCGCTCAGCCTGCCTTAAGTGCCTGTCCCCGTCCCATCAGTGTGGCACTGGCCCATGTGCTCATCCTGGCGCTTGGGACTGTGGGTGGGCACTCAGCAGCTCCATAATCTTTCCAAGCAGGAATGTAGGGGTATGTGACCATGGCAGGGAATGGGATCCCAGCCCACGCTGTCCTCAGCAAGCTGTCATCTGCATTACTGGTTTCAAGGGCTTTTTTCATTTCTCTCTCCTCTCTCTCTCTCTCTCTTTTCTTTTTCTTTCTTTTTTTTTTTTTTTGCAATGCTAATAGCTCTGCATTGCACTGGCTACTGATCCCTCATTAATCTGGGCAGCACTTCACAGCCAGTCGGAGTGACTTTTGGCAGGTGCACAAAGGCAGGCAGCGACACGCAAACCCCCAGCCCGGCCAAAAAAATTACCATGCACAGCCTTCCTCCAACTTTGTCTCTGTGTGGCGAGGACGCAGATTAAGGAATTTCTCCCTCTGCCTTTGATGCTGTGTGTCCATCCATCCCCTCACAGCCTCCCCAGTATGTCTTCCCCCCGTTCTGTCCCTCCCTGTCTGTGTCCAATTGGACCCAATCCCTGTGTGCTTTCCCATTTGCTGTGGCACTTCTGTGTTGGGTCACGGGCACCCACCCAGTGGCTTTCCCCCCCACCATGAAGAATGCTGGATATGTCTCTGGCTGCCCAGCTCAGGAGTTCTGCATCCAGAGGCTGTGTGTGTGGGGAGAGATGGATGATGTCGTCTGTACTTTCTCTTTTTATCTGCTGTGTAAAGTGGAGTTTAGGGCAACATCCTCCCAGGTCCCAGAAGGAAAGTCCTCCAGATCCTCCAGTCTGGGTCCTGGGGGAAGATTCCCCCTGCCCAGGCAAGGCACAGACTTGACCCCATTGTGCCTGTGACACCCCACCTACAAACACTCAGCTGCTGGTTGGTTGTGGGTGGGAAGAGGCAGGAATTGCTCCCAAAGGCAGGCTGGGAGGGCTCTTGGGATGGAGAAAATGCTCCTGGTGGAAAAGCAGCCTGGCCAAGTCAGCAGGACCTTAGTAGGGCTGGTCTGCATGCAGCCTGCTTGGTTCAGGTCGCAGGGAGGAGCCGGGGGTTCAGAGGATGATGAAAGTCTTGGAGAGAGTCGTACACCAGCTGAATAAGCCCAGCATCTTTCAGAGCCCTGTCCTCATTCTCCAGTTCCAAGCCACCACACAGCCAGCAGAGAGCAAGTTAAGTCAGCAGGGAGTTGGCAGCTCACCTCATGAGCTTTTGTTTCATTTAATTATCATTAGGAATTAATGTAACTTGATTCCCTTGGCATCACCATCCACATTGGTGGATGCCACCAAAGAGCTCCCAAGGTCTGGGTGGCAGAGAGAGCCTCACTGTGCCACTACACTGCAGGGAGATGCCCTGCCAAGCAGACCAGATGATTCACAACCTGGTGGGTCTCCTGCCTACCCATCCCAAGGTGCCTGGGCCATGAAGGTGTGTCCCTAGAAGAACTGGGTGCAGAAGTTGCCTCCTCAGCTCTGCTGGGTGCAGCGGTAGGTGCCAAGAGCCCATCACCTCTGGGGACCCTGGTCCAGCTTGGGCTTTGGTTCTGGGCTGAGGAGGGCTGGAGCTTGGTGGGGCTGGTGGGATGTGCCTTAGCCAAGACCCTCCCCTTGTTGGAGGATCCACAGGAGGAACTGGCATCCTCCTTATTTTTATCCCATCCTCCCTTCTGCCCAGACTTCACAGGATTTCAGTTTTCACCTGAGAGTGAAATGGCCCAAAACCATTTTCCTGCAGGATGGGCTGTGCCTTGCTCCAGGATGGGACCTGCCTATAGCCCCCCACGGGTATAGACTTCTGGGGAACAGACCTGTGAGCTGACCCTGTTATTCAGACAAAAGAGGCAGCACCTGTGACTTCAGGGCTGACTCAGTCTCTTCAGCTTGCTGGAAACTCAGGGAGGCCCTGCATGGAGCCCCACTGGGGTCACTGTGTTCATCTGCCCCCCATGTCAGGCTCCTTCCAGGCAGGCTCTGACCTCAGGTCCCCTTGGCAGACACTGAGTAGCTGTCCCCATGCCAACAGGCCAGACCTGATGGTGACACCCATGTCACGGTGGAGAAGTGTCCCCTGGATGGTAGGGATGGGCTTGGGCTTTGGCTGTTGGTGAAGTGCTCAGGAATGTCTCAGCTTGGCACAAGCCTGCAGTGAAACCACTGGCATTCCCATTTGCATCCCACCAGCACCGTGGGGGTCAGTGCCGAGTTGGTGGTGCAAGGAGAGGCAGGACTCCCATCCAGCCCCCAAAACAGCAGCAGTGAGATGAACACACACCTTTCTCCGCACTGCTGAGGTTTGGTACCACTTCAAGCCTCGCTGGCGGCAGGAGGCCCTTTGCTCCCAGTGGTTGTGGGGAGACCAGTCGGGCCTACCTCCAGATGTGCTCCAGATGTGGGGCTCGTGCTGGCTCAGGTCAGGTGGCAGGAGCAGCTGGGAGTGCAGAGCCCAAGGGCTCTGATATTCTGGGCAGAAGGCTGGATGCAGCCCTGGAGGTGAGAATAGGGAAGGAAAGGCTTTCACTTGGAGCAAGAAAGTCTCTCCTCCTGTTAGGAATCCCCCCAGAGTGACTGTAAAAGCCTGGAGGGGGCTGCAGCTTTCATGCCAAAGGGATTACATCTGTGGTGGAGTGTTGCGTGTGCTGCACTGAAGGGACTGGAAAAGGGCTGGTTCTTTCTCAGGGTGGGTTCCTGCTTTTAAGGTACACCTGCAAGCAGTGGGGTAATGGCACTGACCATCTGGTAGGCACACCAGACCTCGTGTCTGTACAGCCACACTGCCAGGGCAGCCTCATCCCACAGGTGCATTGGCCCAGGTACCTCCTGGGAACCCCAGTGATGCACTTTTCCTTTTCATTTCCTCTCCTCTCCCCTCCCCCCCTCCTTTCCCTTTCCTTCTTTCTTTCTTTTTCTTTCTTTCTTCCTTCCTTTCTTTCCTTTCTTTCTTCCTTCCTTTCTTTTCATTCCTTTCTTTCCTTCCTTCCTTTCCTTTCTTACTTCTTCAAGGACGAGGCAGAAGTTTTGATCTTCCTCCTGTCACTGAGCTGTTGCTGCTGCTCAGGACAGTGTGAATCTGTGCCTGACCTTCTCCTGGGTGGCTGGGGAGATGTGGAGGACCCCACATGGGCAACACCATGAAGCTGCCCCCACCCATGAAGTGATGCTTGTTCTGCTTGAGCGTGAGCCCCTGGCTGGGCGCTGGTGCTTGCGGATGGGCTGTGTCAGGCCCGCACCACCCCTCATCCTGCAGCATCTCTATTAGAAATGTGTCTGGGCAGGGTGCAGGGCAGATGAAGCGTCCCCTGTGTGCGCTCCATGCCATGCACAGCAGCACAGGGGGGTACTGAAATGAGCAGCATGTTGGTCCTCAGTCTCAGAGATGGGGTGGAGGGCAATATCCCACTTAGCCTCTGCCTGATACTCGTGCCCCGGTCTCCTCCATACCCTCAGGACACTGAGGCCAAGTCTGGCTTCATCCCTGGACTATCACTTGGATGCTGAGCCCTCCCCCTCTGTCAGCCACTTGTGTTCACTCACCCGTGTCCGTGCCATGGGGATGCATTTCTGCTGAGCACCTGCATCCCTCTGTCCTTGAGCCAAGCTCCAAGTGGAGCAGAGATCCCTTGGAGGGTTAAATGGGGTTAAACTATTGCACTTTGCAGCAGAGAGGATGGCAGGATGTTCTGTGGCTCAGACAGCAGTGACAGTGGGACAGAGGGAATGGTTTCTAGGAAAGACGTCTGGACACAACTTGATCCTTGTCCAAGGGCCCAGCTGGAGGGATGCAAGCCAGAACAACGGGATGCCAGCAGGCACGGGAGCAGGCTGGCCAGAGGTGTTGCTGGTGGAGACGCCTCCTCCCAGCACTGGTAGTGGTGTCCTGAAAGCACCTTGCACACCCCACCCACTGCCTGCAATATCCAGCTGCCCTAACATGTCCGAGGGAGCCCGCACACACATCTGCTAGTTTCTGGTGACCTCTAGAGGAAGCTGGTCCACTCTGACGCCATGAGTCTGGGAGTGGAACCGGGTCTCTAGACCTTCAGCATAGCTGCAGCTGGAGCATCTCCCTCCCCTCTTATCCCTGCCCTGGGCTCATGCCTCTGCCCACAATGCCCTAGTGTCTCCAAAAGTGCTGCAAAAGTCTTGTTATCATCTTCTAGCCGAGCTCAATATACTGATTGTCTTACACCTCCCGGGGGCTCCTCTGACCACCCTCCTCTCCCCACTGCTGCCCTCAGGTCGAGCTGTCGGATGGGACATCGCACACCATCACGGACGCCTACGCTGGCAAGGAGTACATCATCCAGGTGGCAGCCAAAGACAATGACATCGGCACGTGGAGTGACTGGAGCGTGGCTGTTCATGCCACCCCCTGGACAGAGGAGCCCAAGCATCTCACCACAGAGGCCCAGATCACAGGTAAGAGCCCCCTCCCAGTACAAACAGGCTTCATCCAGGAGGAGCCCAGGACTCCGGGCTGAGGGATCTCCTCTTTGGCTCCATGCAAGCTTTGTACCCAGCCAAGAACAGCCCCCAAACACCCGGGGAGCTGCAGCCCTTCACCCTGCAATTTGCCCCCACCTGTGTCCCTGTCAGCAGGTGCAACCATGGCCTGAAGAATGCTGACTCAGCTCACCTGGGTCCAGCATCCTTCTCACAAGGATACTTGGGGTGGGACAATGAAGCTGGGCATTGTATTACAATTGTTGTTGCTGTTATTGTTGCTGTTATTGTTGCTGTTGTTGTTGTTGTTATTGTTGTTGTTATTTTTATTCCCTGGAGTGCTGTCCCCCTCCAGCCCTCCCTCCCCTCTCCAGTCCTACCCCCTCCACACCTCTGACCCCTCACAATGGCTCAAAGGGATGCCAATTCAAAATAAAAGCCACCAAGTTAACAAGTCTCTGTTTCTAGGAAAGAGCTGGGACTGTGTCCAAATGGGTGTTATCAGCCCTCCATTTCCCAGAAGGGATGGAGCAGACCCTGCACTGGTTTCCTTGACTCCAGGGATTTGCAGCCACCCCTCAATTCCAGGTGGATAAACGCCCACAAGGAGTGCAGGAACACCTTGCAGCAGCGCTGCTGTCAGCGTTTTGGTTTTGCTTCTATTGCCACCGGCATTGTGCTAAATGCAAATGCCCCTTCCAACATCACCTGCCCGCTCCCTGTGCAGGCACACGTGTCCCTCACACCCATGTTCCTCGCACACCCATCCCTGTGCGTGCAGCCTGGTGCAGCCAGGCAGGGCTGGTGTGGGACACCCCAACCCCAAGGCTGCGCCCCACTGCAACACCTCAGTGGAGTCTGAAAGATGCTGAGACACTCCGTGGTCCCCAGCAGTCAGCCCAGACTGTCTGGCCAGGGGCACACTGGGGCCATCTGGGTATGGCCAAAGCTGCCCCAGCCTGACTGCCCATCCAAGCAGTCCCTGCAATCCTGCAGCCCTCTGCAGGGAAAGACAATGCATCTGGTCCAGTACAAAGCAGGACAAAGCCTGTGAGCCAGCCCAGCAGATGCAGTCTGCTGTGTCTGGGATGTTCTGTGGGCAAGGCATGCTCTTCTGCTGAGCGCTAGTGGCTCATCATGGCTTCTTAGCTAAAATCCCACGGAGCTGGTGCATAGAGTGGCTCAGCTGGTCAGGATGGGGGTGAGAAGGGATGCTCAGCTCTGCCTGATGGCACAAACATCTCCAAGCAGTAGGTCCACGGTCACAGCAGGGAAAGTCTCATGGATCACACTATTCCTTGGATTATCCCAGCCTTCCAACTCAGCCTTAGTGTTGTATAGCACTGAAAAGAGCAATTTGGGGCCAGCTTCTATCCACACCAGCAGGAGAGGAGGGCTGCTCCTATGGGATGAATCCCAGGGCATCCCAGCTCCCCTCACCATCCACTCTCCTTCCTTGCAGAGACAACAAGTGCTAGCACCTCCTCTTTCATGGCACCACCCACCACCAAGATCTGTGACAAGGGGGCCGTGGTGGGCAGCGGGGCCGTGGCAGTGTGTTGGACAGCTGGACTGGTCGTGGCTGCCTATAGTGTCCTCTTTATTTAGTGAGTATCTCCCAAATCAGAGGCATAAGAGGCAGGTGGGGGGTGCTGGGATGTAGCAGGGATGTGGGGACCCTCAGCACTCTAGTGTGGTTGGGAAGGGGATGCTCCTCACTCAGGCTGTGGGTGAAGGGCATTGAGAACAAGTCATTTGGGGTTTTCTTGCCGTTTTTTGTAAATGCACCGAGTCTGACTGCTTTTCCAAATGGATATTTGGCTGGAGATTCCAAAAATGGCTTTCCAACCTAAGCTGGCAAAGTGGTCTGTCTTTGATGTCTTGTTCTCAGCAGCCCTCTCATCCTCACTGCTGACTTTTTTAAGAGGCAAAGAAACCACATGGAACTCTAAGGCCTTTGCTTAGTGATGAAAGAAAAATTGTCCGAGATCAGAAAATTCAGGTTGCATCTCAAAAATGTCATTAGTTTGGCTTAGAATGGAGCTGGCAGCCTGGAGAACCACAAAATGCCCCTCTCCTCTGCAGACCAGGGCTGCTGTCTCATGGGTGTCACACCCAAATGCCCTTTCACTGTCCCCATACTGCCCAAGGACAGGGATGGAGCCTGGAAGCAGCCACATGTGTCACTTTTGGGAATTAAAGGATATGCCACGCATCCTTTGGTGCCCAAAGAGAAGCCCCTTGTGGGCACGGGGTTCTTTGCTCCCCTCTGGCAGTGTCATCTCACGTGTGACACTACTGGTGGCATCAGGAGAGGTGGTGGCATGCAGCCAGGGGAGGGTGGGCAGGGCCCAGCCCTGGGAGGAGGAGGTAGAAATGATGCGTTTGGGTGCCCGGGTGAATTTCCCCTGTGGAAAAAGGCCAAATTCTGCTCGGTGTGTCCCACCAGCAACCGGGCACAGCTGAGTTCGGAGCGAGATTGTGACCCTTCTGCTCCCTGCTTGCAGATCTCCATCTGTCCATCCACTGCAGCCCAGCGCAGACGCCTCCCCACCGCCCACCGCCGCCCCCGCCC
>VZTE01002477.1:718395-743228 GCA_013397775.1 Eulacestoma nigropectus
GCCTCCCCGCCGCCCACCGCCGCCCCCGCCCCGCCGCCCCGCTCCCGGGTTGAGTCTCTCAGCTCTTCGATTTTGCACACATTGAGGACGTATCACGCTTCTCGCCGTCACTTCGGAGGAGGACAGAGCTGCTGCCGTCCCCTGGGGAGCCGCAAAATCCTCTCCCAGCCCGGAGTGAGGAGACACATCCCCGAGCCCCTTTCTTTCCTCAGCGAAGTGGAGCGAGCCCGGGCCCCGCGCCGCAGCGGAGGGCCCCGCTCATACAGCTAAACCCCCCCACGCCAAAGACGTGCCCGCCGCCCGCCCGGCAGCGCACCGAGAAAAGGGGATATGAAAACGGGGGGGTGGTGAGGGGAATGATGCTCCAAGCTGTGCACCCCCTTATGGCAAAAGGGGGTCCCCCAAGGACTGGACTCGCTCCCCTGAGCTCTCGACCGTGCGGCGAAGCTGGAGGGGTGCACGGATCCGGGGGGAGGGGGTCTTGGTCCCCTCCCAGGGGATGGTGGAGGGGGGAACTGGTGGCTTTCACAAGTGCGATGGGGAGCAGGGAGCTGGCAGGGTTTTAATGGTAAAAAACAAAAGGAAGTGAAACACCGGTAAAACCCTCCTGCCCCTTGCCGAGCACCTGGGAGAGCTGTCCCTCCGCCTCCCCCTCCACAGCACCCTGCAGGAGCCTTCGCCACCCTCAACCCCGCCCCAACATCACCCTCAAACTTTTAACCATGTTGGATACAGGGAATCACCCCCATTGATGTCTTTGTCTCATTCTCCAACAAAAGCAGAATAGCTCTGCTGTTGCCTTCAGAGCTGGAGCCCTGCAGACCTGTGTCCCGCTGTCCCCCACTGTCCCCAGCTGTCCCCGTGCCTGCTCTGCTCTCCTCCCCATCCTGCCCGAAGTCCTGTTTTGTAAAGACACCTCTTCTTGGCCCTGCCTGGACCCAAGCGCAGTATTTAATACCGTACGTCCTAGTATTCCCACTGTTGACATGCTGTATTTGAATTTTTTATAGATGTATATATATAAAAAAAAAAAAATAAAAAAAAAAGTAATAGAGGGGATAAAACTAAGCTCACAGAGACAACGCACACACACACACACACATGCACCAGGAGAGACTGTCTTCATTAAATGTTCATTTCATGATGACTGGCGGCTCTGGGTGTTATTTCCCTTCCATCTGGAGCGGGTGGTTTTGGCTGCCTGCTTCCATGTGTGGTGCTGGCTGAGCCAGGGAGGACATGGGAACAGCACTGAGGGGGACACATACACACCCTGGAGCCTGCCTTGAGGTTTGAGACCATAGCACCATCTTCCCAGAGGGGTGGGAGACCTGAAAGCTGGCCTTCAGGACATGCTGAGAAGGTGCAAGGGGGATGCCCACCCTGGAAACTCCTGGTGAGGGAAAGGGGATGGTTGTCACCACCCCATGTGACACCCGTGCTGTGATGGTGAGGTGCCCCATCTCCCCATTCACGGCCTCTGGAGGGTCCCATGTGTCCCCAAGCTCTGGCTGCACCCTGACATCTCGGGCAGGCAGGAGAATGGAGATCTGCCTGTGCCCCACTGCAGCCTGGAGGCTGGAGGTGGCACACAGTCACAATTAATGCACTTCCCATGTCTGATTAATAATTTCATGTTAGGAAAATGTCACTGGCCCAGGTGCTCTGAATTAAACTTCCATGAGGGCAGGGCTCACAGGGACCCAGTGTGGGGGCAGTGGATGCAGCAAAGCACATTGTTGGAGGCTGTCCTTTCCCCATGCGCCTTGCTTGTGAGCACCCCCTGGAGCAGAGATGCCATCAAGCAATGCCTGGGGGAAAAGCTCCATTTTTGAGAAAATTACCTGTCTGGTGCCCCAAGTCTCTACAGCAGGGAGCTGGGTGTGTGGCTGGCTGGCTGGCTGGCTGGATGCACACGTGCATGGGGTGGATGGATGAGCGAGTGGGTGGAAGGAAGGAAGGATGGAGGTGAAGGAGCCACAGCCTCGGCTCTGCAAAGCCTGAGGGCAGCACCAAGCCAGTCACTTGCTCCTACCAAGCACTTGCTGTGATTTTAACCGTGTTGGGGCTTTATTTAGGGGAGAGCTCAGTCTGATGCAGACCTGTCTGTGGCTCGGCCATGCCGGCGGCAGCGCTGACTTGGTTCACTGGTTAATGTTCCATTACCAGACAACATGCCTCCGTCATTTATTAATGTTTCATTAGTGTTAAAAACATCTGGTAATTAATTATGCACTAATTATGGATTCACAGTGCTAAAAGCTGGGGTAATCTACCATAGCAGATGGCTCTTTGGGGCAGGGGGAAGGGACAGCTCAGCAGAGACGAAAATGTCAGGCCCAGCCCTTGCCAGGGGGAATCATCCCAGACAGACAGATTGCCTTCATCTCCACCCAGGACTTCCGTACCTGGTCCAGAGGCATGCTGTCTCAGGTTATTAAGCAGAAGAAACCTGTCCCTCTCAAGCTGTTCCAGGGACCAGGGGAGTGGTGCTCCCCCTGCCAGGGGCAGCTGTGTGAGAAGCCATCTGAGAGCAGCAGCTTTCACACAGAGCCCCAGGCACCATCCAGCACCTGGAGTTGGTACTCGGCTTTCCCCCGGCTCTGGGATGCCATTTGTCGGCCCCTCCGTGGTGCCTGGCCACGTTAAGCAGCAGTCCATAAAGCAAGGGGTGTCGTAAAAGCCCATTCGTTAAGTGCCCCAGGAATATTATGTACAGATGTGCAGAGATGTTTCAAACTGGGGAAGGTCCCAGGGGAGCATCCCTGCCAAGCAGAAAATCCATCCACTTAGCAGTATAAATCCATACAGGAAGAAAGAGGGAATTACAATGCTCAGAGAGACCTGTGCATCACATAACCTGAAATCCAATACATCACCCGGGTGCAATGGGTCCCTGCATCTTCCCAGCACATATGTGGCAGTAAATCCCACCTTAGGTGTTGTTTTGGGCTGCTGCTGATGCGAGAGCAGCCTTGCACCGAGCTCCCCAAGCTCTGCAAGAGGGATCAGAAGTGTGACTGGAAAGCAGGAGCTATTTCCTGGACTCGAAGCCTCGGAGGAAGCAGAAACCCCCCTTGCTTGAGCAAGGGGCTGAACAGTGGAATGGGACCGAGTCACTGCACCTCCTGCATCCTTCCCTGAGGCGAGTGCTAGCAGAGACCTCATTCTTCCTGACCCAATAGTCAGACAATCTACCTGTTCCCACATCAGCCTCCCAGGAGCTTGGAGCTCCCAGAGGATAACAGCCAGCTTATTTATCACAAATTAGGCTGACAGGAATGCGTCATGTAGCCTTTGATGGGGTGTCATGCTTTGGTGGATGAAGGAGGAGCAGTGGGTACCATGCTGTGCATTTCAGCTCTGGCAGAGCATCAGTCTGGCACAGTCACAGGTGAGAATGGGGAATGAAAGCAGGCTCAGCTGTTGAGAAAGCACACCCATAGCTGCACTGCCAGACCCGAGCTGAGAGTTTGCTGAGCTGCGTGGAAATGCCAGGTGGGATCTGTTGAGCCAGGTGGCAGAGGAGAGCTGCTGCTTATTTGCACAGGAGTAGACCTGGTCCTTCAGGGGCAGATACCCTCCTGCATCACAACCAACAGGAGAAGTGTCAGGTGGAGGTGAAAGAAGCAGGAGCTGGTGGAGAGGCAGTCCCTGAGATGAAAGTGTGAAGGGCAGCATCTGTGAAGGGTGGGGGTTGTAAACAGAGTCAGCTTCACTTGGAGGAGCCCAGACTCTCCCAGTCCTCAACCTGCAGTAGTGTCAAGTCCAGCAAATACCAGAGCCCACCCCAAACCACAGGGTGTTGATTCAGAAAAAGCTTATGTCTCCCGTACAGAGCTTATGTCTCCTGTACGCTGGATGCCTTTGGCAGATTGTAGCCTTCCTCCCGGGGCTTTCTTCCCCAGTGGCAGGAGGGACAGCTCAGGCAACAAGGTCCCACCATGAGGACAGGCTCTCCTCTGATAGCTTTGGTGCAGGAGTGAGCCCAGGAGCTTGGAGTTAATCAGCCACCACCACACAGAGAAGCAGATGGAGCTGCAGGTGGGGACCCTGGGAGTAAAAACTGCCTTGGGCACCCTCACAATGCTGTAGGGCAGAGGTTTGTAGCAACAAGGGGTGACAGATGGTCACAGCAGACCACAAATGACAGTCCTGGACCATCTTATTCCTTGGTGGCTCCAGACAAGGGCTTGATTCATCTCCAGAAGTGACTGCCTGTTGTTTGAAAAGCCTCCAAGCAGTGACGCTCTTCTTCCTTATGTCCATCCTGACTGGCTCCATGTCTGTCCTGGCACTGTGTCCCTGGTCCCCAGACACCTCCGCCTGCAGCCTCATGCCCTCCCTCTCCACCAGACCAGCCCTGGAGCCTTCTCACTGCCCAGAAGGGCAGCTCCCACCACTATTTTCCCATCTCCCATCACTGCCCCAGTGCTACGACCTCCCGGCTCACCTCCAGTCTGACCCAGACCCCTCACCACTCTGGCCAGGGTCACCCATACAGATTTTCTGCTCACAAACCTCTCTACACACAGACACAGAAGCCAAGCACAGCCCACCCAGCTCAGCTGCAGCGTGGAGACCAGACCACACCAGGGTCCTCTAATAAGCAATTGACTCTTTTTTTCCTCCCTTTCAAGAAAAAGCCAAGCATTAATTTGGCTTCTGCCACTCTGTTTATCTAATAGCATCGCTGATTGATTGTCTTATTTATAACCTAGATCCGGTGTCTGGGCTGCTCGCGGAGACGGGGTGATTGATGGAAAGAAGACAGCCAGAAAGGGACTTAATGGAGCCATGTGGCTGAGCAGCGGAGTAGTGGCTTAGGCATGAAATGAAAAGTGTCTCCCACAAGTCTGGGCTCCTCTCCTCCTTTCCTGCGTGGTTCCCAGGGAAGCTGCTAAGTGCTGGGAGAGAGCAGTGTGCTCCCTACGCCCTGCCAAAAGCGATCAGGGACCATACTCAGGTCTCCTCCAGCAGCCTGGCCAAGGGGACACAGCCAACAGGGACTTGGACTGCTTTCTGAGAAGGCGTCATACAGTCTCTGGGAAGGTTTCCCCCTTCCAGGATGGAAGGGATGGTTGAAAGGTGTGAGACAGCCTGAACCCTGCCCAGCACCCGCCTGCTGCCAGGATGCCCATCCTGCCAGCTGGAAATCAGGTCCTTGCACAAACAGATGGTGCAGAGAGAAGCCTTTCCCAAAGTGCCCCCCTGCAGGCTGGCAGTGTCTTCCAGAGATCTCAGTTTTGTCCAAAGCTGGACTGAGATATTTCTACCTCCCTAGGGAAAGTTTCTCTGTTCCTCACACCCAGTGGTCACAAACCCCAGCAGAGTCACCAGCTCACATGTGAATCACCCCACAGAGCCCATTGCTGCCACAAAGCACCAACAAATGGGGAAGGAGATGCAGTCCCAGGAGGTGACATGCCATCATTCAGGGTCATGCTGGGGATGTGTGACAGCCTGGATATGCCCCAAACCTCCAGCCTGCAAATTCACCCCAGAGCAGCCTGTCCCCTGCTGCACGATCGAGTCGTGGTCAGGGTATGGCTGACAACTCCAAGTCCCCAGGAAGGCATTTGGCTTTGATCTGAGCCAGAACTAAACCCTCATCTTGTCCATAAAGACCAGTTTGGGAAGAGAAAAACAACATACTGGTTCAGTCAAAATATTTCATCGCTGTTTAATGGTCTGTATTTCATGTCTGATTGTAACAGATAATCTAATACAAGCCTCAAGCAAAGCCAAACACAGTTGTTTTATTAGGAAGGACCCCATCAGCCAGCTTTGACGTGGCCAAACCCCACTCCTTTCCTTTTCTTGTTTTTCTTCCTTTATTTTTTTCCCACATCTGAAATTTGAGGAAAACCAAAGCAACTTCATGAACACTGCTGTTTCAGTGGACTGAAAGAAACCATCCAGGAGACAGGTCTCCAGTACTGGACATATTGCTGCTCCCAGGACCAGTGCTTGGCAAACACTATCCAATGCCTTATGACAGAGTTTTACTTCTTCCAGGAGAAACCCCTCCTTGAAAAGTCTCCCTGGACCAGCAGATATGGGCAGGTGATGAACTGTCCCTTTGGATGCGGTGTCCCCAGTCATGGTGGTCCCTCTGTGGGTGATGCCCCTGTCACCTCACCATGTGTCCAGGGCTGCGAGGAGAAGGGACCAGGACAGGGAGATCCTTGCAGGATGTTGGAAGATACAGGGGCCCCTGAGCAGTGGGAGCGGAAACAGCCTTTGATGTGGAAGCTCTCCTTTTGCAAGCACAATGAGTTGCAGAGAAGTTTTATAAACATGGCTATTGTTGCTCCATCCCTTTGGTGGGAACAGATGGTCCGAGGGCTCTGTTCGGCCCCCCTTCCCTCCCCTCACTCCCTATCCCCATTAATAAAGCCCCGGCAAGCCCAGCACCGCTAAGGTTTTCCCAAGGGGGATCAATAAATAAATGTAATAACAACAAAGGGGCCCATGCAGACGAGATTGGGTTACAAAGAGGCCTCGGCCCCCCTCCTCCTTTCCGGGTGAGAGTCACTGCATGCAGGCACTCTGGCCAGTTCGAGGAGAGGTTCCTCCATCCCCATTGTCTGTGGGAAGCGAGGATGGGATCTTCCCACTGAAAGAGCCAGGCACCACCCTGCAGTCATGGATGGCACGGTGTGACCTTGGTGGTCACTTTTGCAACCTTGGCCATGGGACATTGATGGCATATGGCTGCCAACTTCCCACCTTTGGAAGTCACCTGAGGTAGCTGTGGCAACAGGTTCAGCCACTGACCTCGGCTGTGCAGCACACAAGTGCCTTCTCCTAAGATTTCCTGGCTAACAGATTGCTCCAGGTCTTTTCCCAGCAGGATCCCACCCAACACAGTGCACTTGGGAGCAGGCATCGTGGCTTCACCTGGGCTCGCTTTTTGCCTTGCCCTTGCCTGACGAAAGACCAGGCAATTTTCTGGCCAGCTGGAAAGCACTGGTGATTCCAACCTACTCCTCAATGGTGTGGTGAGGTTTAACGCAGGTTAGCTGAGATTAAACCACGGCAGAGCAATCTGCAGACAGGGTTTTCCTGTGGAAACCACCAGCACACACCAAATGCTGCCCATGAGGCTGCAGGGCAGGAGAGCAGCATCTGCAGGAGCATCAGGAGTGTCTGAAAGTGGCCACAGCATCTTGCCAGATTCTGGATGTTGAAGAAGTCACATGGAGGCACTCCACTCAGTGGCTTCTCCATTGGGGAAGGATGAGACCAGCTCGACAAAGCTTTCCAGGAACTCATCTACTGAGGAAGGGCTCGAGGCTGGAGCAGCCTCATAAGCAAGGCCCAGAGAGGACTTTGGTGATGTGCAGGAGGGACTGAGCAGAGGGTTTGATCCAAGAACCGACTCTGAGCCCTGCCGACACATCCCTGTTCGCTGCCATTGTCCAGCCTCCTCCCCAGCTGGTCCCTGCTGCTCCGAGGTGAAGGGATGCTGGTTTTATCTGTGCGGGACTGCTGCAGCTGGGGGTCTGTGGGATGAAACGTGTTTCACACACGCACATGCACTCACTGCCACCTCCCCTCTGAGCCGGCCTGGGAGTCCCTGCCTCGAGTCCTGACCCCTCGATCATAAAAAAATTAAAACTCTCGATATCATCTCTCACAAACATGGATTTTGAGGCCTCGTCAGTCACCAGACACGTCCCACAATCTGCACTGGCTCCAGACAGCTGGAGGGGTTTGCTGGAGGACCAGAATGACTTCATGCCGCCTCCCACGTACCGGGGGTTACCCAAAGTGCTTGGTGTGGGGAGGGGAGCTGGGGGCCGGGAACGCACAGTCCCATCCCCACCCTGCTGCCACCATGCCGTGCTCTGGACCCAACAGAGTGGGTGCTGGCCTGGGGAACAACCTCAGGCACTGACAGAAAAACTCCCCCGGGGTGCAGAGGCTCTCCCTGTGGGTGTGAGCAAGGCAGCTGGCCCGCGCTCCAGTGCCGGAGAGGTTTATGAGGGCTGACCCCTTGCACCGAGCGCCTGGGGCAGGATAAATCCCACTCCGCCTAGGAGTGCAGGTGCACGGGGCTGCCGGGGAGGGGAAGGGACTGCAGATGCATGGGGGATCCAGCAAGGGGGAGCTGGGGCTGGCCTCAAGCTGTGTGCTGCTTTGGGTCCATCCCAGCGGTGGGAATGGTCTCCTGGCCTGCTCCAGAGCCCTCTGCGTTGCTCTGCGGGTGCCCTTGGTAGGGCTGCCTGCACACAGCCTGCCATGGCAAAGCCCAGGGGTACAGGAAGACCTGCACCATGCCAGTAGATGTGGTGCAGGATGCCCAGAGGAGACTCGTGGCATTGTGGGGGTATCCACAGCATCCGCTGGGTACCCCAGGCGTTTGGAACACGGATCCATAGCTTTGTGCCTCGCATTCACCACTGGTTTAAATCCTATCCAGGACTTCCTAGCCACTGTAACGAAGGCAACAGGAGATCACTTAGTCCCTGTTAGGCCTGATGTCTCAGACATGGTGGCATGAAAGATGCTGTGCCAAATGCCTCAAGAGAGGATACTAGTGATGTCCCCAGCCATGAGGGCTCCTGGCCTTCTTGCAACACTGGGAGATGCTTGAGGCCTACACTGGAAAACATACCTAGGATCAACATAGCCCTCAGTTCTACAAGCACCACCCTGGCCAGTGGGTCCTGCCGGGCCTGGGACATGGGGAACATCATGTGCAGGGCTGACAGCGATCTCTGTAAGAGCAAAAGGAATTTCAGCCCATAGCCCACCATTTCATGTAGCACTGATCTGAATTCTTGCCTTAGAAGCCAAGCAGGGGGTTGGGAACCTTTCTCCAAGTGAATTATAATCATCTTTTGAAAAAAAAAAAAATAACACAAAGCAGGTGGCTGAGCTCGGAGGTGGATAAATGCCCATCACAGAGCACCTGACTGAAGCCAAGTACAAGCTTAACTTTGGGCTCTTTGAAGTCAGCACATCCTCGTGCTCTCTCAGTTTCGAGCTTAAACCCTCCGTGCGTGCCTTCTACCAATGCTTGGGTAATTTATAGACGTGAGGCTATTCAGCAAACTTTTCTGTGAACCTCCTGCATCAACCCAGTCCAGCTGGTCGGGTCATGTTTGCCTCTCATCAACAGCTCAGTAGAAGCACTGTACAATATGAATCAACCCCAAGAGTTAATGCTAAGACTTGGTGTCCCAATCACAGACCACATCTCTCAGGCATGCCATCCCCTGCTGCACGGCTACCTTACCCTACCTGACAGGCAGCCCATTGACTAACAGATGTGCACACCCTTTAATTACAGCACAGTGAATCCACTTAGTGCTGTTTCATTAGATATCTTGTCTATTCAAGTAGCTGGAGCGGTACTCACTCAGCTCAGCAGCCCAAGTCTCAGGATTTTCAGGCCCTTAATATTCACTCTGATCTGTTCATAAGTTATTCATGGGGAGTGGGAAATGCCTTACAACAGAACTCACTCCAAACTGCGAGTGCTTCTGAGGCACCTCGCAATCTGCTTGCACAGGGAAAGGAGGGGAAAGTAATGAATAAATGATTGTTTACAAATTATTTACTTGTCTCCACTAATTTCCACACTGTTTACCTGGCAGCATGCTGAAGTCAGGAACAGTTAGAGAAGACTTCATCCTGGTGTATCAGCGGATGGAAGTTGAGCAGCACAGGGGGAAGGAAGCCAGTGTAGCAGAAGAGCAAGGAGCTAGCTTTGGCAGCCAAAATTGTCTATGGAGTGCAGCATTGCTTGGTCTTCACATTCCAGAAGAAATTGTTGTGCAGGGCTGTATTTCTGTCATAACTTCCTAGGATGCATGGAGTCAAGTCCAAGACCATCCAGGCTGATGAGGGTTGTAAAGTCCTTAAGAGGACTACACTCTGCAGAAGATCACCAGGCCTTGCTAGGAGTTCACTGTCTCTTCCAGGGAGCCAGGACTTTGTAGGGAAAACCAGCAAAAGGTCCATGCTATGAACTATGCAGCAGAGTAAGACCTGGCAGAAAGGCTGAGCTGTTTTGGTATCAACAGTGTAAGGTTTGTGAATGTGGGAATGATGATGCTTACAGCCCTTGGTTACCTAAGGCAGGCAGCAGAATGAGCCCCTTCTCCTACTTAAAGCCACTTTAGGCTTCTCAGTTGCATCTCAAGATAATTTCCCACAGCAAACCAGAGAGAGAAAATCACAGTGAAGAGGGATGGGCACCAGAAAAATTAATGTGTGTGTAGGTGTCATTCAGGGAAGGAAAGGGCAATCTGGCTATGTCAGGAGAGCAGGACAAGCTGGGAACTGGTCAGTCTCAGCTGGGTTGATGTGCCTTCCAGAATTTCCCATGCTTCATTCCTCTCCTGTTGCTCAAGGGTTTGTGAATTCCCTTTGGCTGAGCATCCTGGGAGGCATGAACCTGGACTGCCACCAACTGCTGGCAAAGGTCGGGTGAGGGCTCAGGGCTTGGATAATGCAGTTGCACAGTGCGTGATGAACCCACCCTGCAGGACGGCGACCCACAGGAGGCAGAGTGACGCTGTCGATGAGGGACTGATGAGGTGCACAGAAAGGACAGGTGGAATTCAAATTACCCAGCTACAGCCTGCTTTCAGTAGGCTGCATGAAAAACACATACAAGATGCCAGCAAAACCCTGTCCCCAGTGCTCACAGCTGCCTGTGCCTTGACCATACCCTGGGGACAGATAACAGTGTCCAAGCCCTCAGGCTGCAGGAGACTGAGCAGGGCTGCAGGTACACCAGGGACAGAAGGGGGATTTGGGATGCTTTCACCTGTAGCACAGAGAGAGAAAGCTATCTGCAGACTGCAGGACACCTTTGGGACCTTGTCTCCTCTGCTCCCTCCCTGGTCTCAGCTATTTCTCACTCCCTCCCACAACCCCTCACACTCCTCCATGCCCCAACCTGCTTAGCAATGACCTTGCTCCCTGCAGCCTTCCAGCTCATCACTCCCTGAGAGCAGCCTGTAAATCATCCTTGTACACATACCTCCCTAGGCCTTGGGGAGACGGAGTTTATCCCCTTAGCTCAGCTGTCAGAGACCTCCAGCTGCCAGGAGTGATCAGCATGCTCTAAATTCATTGCAAAGGGTGCAGGGCTCTGATGAAGGCTCCCATGCCTGCTTCCCTGCCAAACCTTTGGTCCATGCCTGCACCCAGGCCGTGGAAACTTTCTAGGAAAATTGCCCAGCATGACTTAATTGCTGTGGTCCTTAACGAGGGTACATGAACACAGTGAGGAAGCAGAGAGGCAAGAGGGGACTGCAGGCAGGACATGCAGCTTGGGAGACCCAGGCATGCTCCGAGTGGTGAGTATCTGCATGGTGGAGACTCTCCCAGCTCCCTGGAGAGTCCTGAAGCATCCAGACCAACAGACAGCAGGCAGATGATTCAGGACTGCCCTAACCCTTGCCAGTCCCTTGTCAAGCCCACCACAGAAGTATGAGCAACACATCCAGATGCAAACATCTGGGTGTGCAGCCCCTCTTGTCATTGACCTGAGGAAATGGTGTGGCTGAGGAGGTAGAAGGGAGAAACACGTGGAAATGCCTGCAGGTCCCTTGCCCAGTGCACGGATCCAGCAGGGATGGGCTCACAGCTGGGTGAGCTGACTGGGAGCTGGCAGCAGCTCACTTGCTCACACCATTCTGCTGATCTCGCTCCAGAGCCCCCCCAGAGCCTGGATCTCTGGTGTGAGATGAACACTGAGCAAATACCCCCATTTTCTTGCCACAATTACCCTCTTTAACTTTTCAACTTATCACCTGCACAGAGGTTTATAAAATTTTAAAGCTAATGGCGTCTCCAGTAATGATACTGCAGATGTACAAGCTGCATCCTGGGATGAATAAATTATAGGAGGCCTAGTAAATTGCAATGGGAAGGACAGCAGCTGCAGGATGGAAACAGATGGCTTCACCGCACGCCGCAGCTTGGTCTCAGTGCGGGGTATGTTCCCAGGGCTGGCCGTTTTTGTGGTGGCTCTGAAGAACACCTGGGCACACCTGAGGCTGCAGACCCCCGGAGCATCAGCAAGTGCTGTAGCAAACGTGGGGATCTGTGCAGCTGGTCGAGTGCTGCTGTGGGACTGGGGCTACAGTGACAGTCTGTGGGCCAGTAGTAGGAGAGTAGGAGACCTGTCTTCCTTCTGCTGCTCACTGGGTTTTCATGCAGGAGGAGCTCACAGCCTCCAGGAGCTGACAGGACGCTTGGCAGCTTTCTTGGGAGGAGGTAGCTTGTGATTTTATTTACTGCTAAATTTCTCCCAGCAAAGCCTTTGCTGCCTTTCTCCACCCCTGCACATGCACACAGACACTTTGCAGAGCTGGGTGGCTCAATCTACTCCTCTGCCCTATGGCACGAGGCACCCAGATGTATGACGAGGATGCAGGTGGAGCTGTGCATCAGGTGCATGTTTGTGTCCTGTTGATGTGACCAATGGGACCACCACAGAGCAGTACTTGGGCTCCTTCACACTGAGGGGCAGCACAGCCCAGCTGAAGTCCAACAGTGCCACATTTCCTGAGCTCTGGCTCCAGCAATGCTGGCAGCACATTTGTCACATTCAGCATGGTGAGAGGACAGGGCTGTCTCTGTCCCAGACAAGTTAGCAGAGTTAACAGCTGTTAACAGCTCAATTAAGCCGCATATCCCCTGGCTGCTTCAGTGTTCACCTTCCCCCCCCCGTGCCCTGGTTCATATCCCAAACTCATCCTGAGACAGGGTAACTCCTGTCAAGGCATGTTCAGTGCTCCTCCGAAGCTGCTGCAAACATGGCCTCAGAAATTAACCAGCCTGGGCTGACCCTCACTGCAGGGCTGGGGTCTCAGCCACAAGTCTGCTGTCCCCTCTGATTTGTTGCTGGAGCAGCTCAGGCCCAGTGACATTGAAGGGATGCAAAGTAAGACACAGGTGGCAGAGGAGCTGGGGACATACAGACAGGCAGTCCCTAAGTCACTCTGTTCCCTGCTTCTCCTTGTGAGAACAGGGTCCTCTGGCCCAAGGCATATGCTGTGGAGCCTACCTCTGTCGTGGGGACGGCAGTGAGGCTGATTAAAGGTTGGGGCTTTGCTCCCAGAATTGTCAATGCCACCAGAGGTTCTCTGACAAAAATACAGATCTTCAATATGCAACCAGCCAGCATGGCTCCATCTCTGAGGGATCCACTGTTCATGCAAACCCACACCCTACATGCATGGGGTCCAACCAACCTCAGCCCTCCTGAATGCTGGCTGCACCACAATATTCCATCCCACTCCTCACAGGTGTCTTTGGTCCAGGTTGGGAGTGTGCAGGAGGAATTCACCCTCCTCTGGTCCTGATGCAGGGGTGGCTGGAGGGCCAGAGGATCACGCTGTCATCCTGATAGACCTCGCAGGCTGGAGATAGGGGCCAGCAGGAACTTTACGATGTTCATCAAGGACAAGTGCAAAGTCCTGGATGTGGGAAGGAACAACTCCATGCATTGATGGATGCTGGGGGCCCCTCAGATGGAAAGAGCTGGAGATCCTGATGAACACCAAGCTGAATATTGGCCAGCAGTGTGCCCTTCCTGCACAGGACTTTTCCTGGGTTGCATTACAGAAAGTGCTGGCAGCAGGTCAAGGGAGCTGCAGTGGTGAGAACACAGCTGGAATCCTGTGTCCAGTTCTGGAATCCCAGTACAAGGGAGATATACTGGAGAGAGTAAAACAAAGGGCCACAAGATGATGGAGGGATTGGGTCATCCCTCTTGTGATGAAAAGCTGGGAGAGACTTGTCCAGTGACAGGACAAGAGGCAATGGGCACAAACTGGAATGGGCACAAACTGGAACGGGCACAAGCTGGAGCATAGGACACATTCTTTTATTATCCGAGTGACCAGCCACAGGAGCAGATGGACGAAGGAGACTGTGGATTACCATCTTTGGAGATATTCAAAGGCCTCCTGGATGTGGTTCTTGTCAACCAGCTCTAGGGGGCCCTGCTTAAACGAAGTTTAACTCTGGAGGTCTCTGCAAACCTCTGCCACTCTGTGATTCTGTGAACAACTTTGCAGACATTACAATTTTTGCAGCACATTACAAATTTTACATGCATTACAACTTTTGCACTGTATTTTTTTGTGTGCCAACAGGTTGGAGGCTGACAGGGCTACACTCAATTACCCAGCAAGAAGAAGTTGGGCACTTCTGGAGATACAGCCAAGCCTTGGCAGAAAGGAAATACTTTCTCAAAGCCTGTTTACATCCACGGGCTAAATGAGCCCACCAAGAGCAACACCTGGCACCAGCACTGGTGGGGCTCACTCCTTTGTCAGCAACCCCAAATACCACCTGGTCCTCAGAGCATCCCCAGAGCAGAGCTGGGAGGGGACAGGGCAGCCTTTCTCTTTGTCTGGAGAAAGCTTTACTGCACTGGGTAACACCATCTAACTCCACTTTCTTTCACAGATTCATTGCCTCGTTCCAGAGCGATTGAGCAGGCAAATGTGTCCAAAAGCAGATGGATCCGCTAAGCGGTTCTTTCTTGCGCATTATCTCATACAGTTTGGGTGCAATAAAACTTCCAGGCAGAACAAATCTTCAAGCTTGTGCCGTGCCTTATTTTTAGCTGCAAAGTACGTCTGTTTCAGTGCTCCTAATCCCTAGCTTGGTAGTAATTTATGGAGCAAGCTTTTGGCTCGCTTGGGCCAGAAGATTTGTAGTAAAACTTTTATAAGTTGCAGAGATAAAACCCATGGACTCTTGCAGTCTCGGGGGACTCTCCTCCAGAAGTGTGTTTTGCTGAACACTCCCTCAGCATGGGAGTATGTTCAGGCGAGAAAGCATCAGATGGCTGAGAATAAACTATCCTGGGTGTCATCACGATCTGCAAATCACCTGGAAGGAGAGATCAGGAGAAGCCATGGATTCCCCAGTCTCAGACACTCAGCCAGACTTTTGAGAGTACCTGCTTAGTAGGAGCTGTTTGCCCCACGGTTCGGTCCTTTGAACAGTGCCTGGCAAACCTTAGAGATGAGCAATGTTATCAGGCCATGCCAGGCAGCGACAGGCCTGAGGGAAGAGTGGTGACTCTGGTTTTAATGGGGTAATTGGGGTGATCAACCACTTGCCCATGAAGGGATACCTGCACATGTATCATCTTGGCGCTTTCAGCATAGACAAGGCTGTGGTTTAAGAACAGGGACAGTAGCAAATGTCTGTTTTTCCACTGCCTTGGGCTCCCTCAGGGGACAGCTTTGCAAGGATGGAGCACTACTTTATGCTTCAGTGGAGCAGGGGTTTGAAAAAAGTCAAGGAGAAGAGAAGGGGAAGGGGATCGAGACATGGGACCCCACAGCAGCCCCTTCCGGACGCCAGAGGAAACACGGGCCCATAGTTGTGCTCCCAGCTTACCCATCCAAAGGCTATGTGTAGCATCAGACCTGGCTTTCTAGAAGCCCAGATATTTTCTGGAGCTGGCAGCTCCCAGAGACGCCCTGTGCCCTGTCCCTGAGCCTCATCCCTGAGCCCAACAGCTGGGGCAGGAGACTCTGTGTAATGACCATGGCACGTCACAGTGGGGAGGACAGTGATTCACTATCTGCATGCCACGCTGCAAAGGGCTGGTATTTGCTTTGCAGATGTTTTTAGATTCACACACACCCATATCCTCAAATACTTCATATTCCCAAGAGCACTTTTTCTGAAGAGAGGGAATATTTCCAGAAACCATAAAGGAAGGAAGGTCAAATCCAGAGAGGAGCTGCCGCAATTCTACACAACTTCATAATCCAAGCAGGTACCAAGGTTATCTGTGGCTGATGGGTAGCTGATCTCCTGGTGTACTGGCTCCTCCAAAAATGGAACAACCTCCTCTGTACTTGGCAGAAGGCTCATGGAATCATAGAATGTTTTGGGTTGGAAGGGACCTTAGAGATCACCTCATTTCAATCCCACTACCATGGGTAGAGACATCCTCCACTAGAGCCAGTTACTCAAACTCCTGCCCAACCTGGCCTTGAACACTTTCAGGGATGGAGCATCCACAGCTTATCTGGGCTCCTGAACAGGACAACCTTCTGGTGCTGTTGCCTGCTGTTATAGTGGGGAGAATGGGTCTTTCTCAAATGTTTCCCAGTAATTGAGTCAGGGATAAAGTCATCCAATGGCCAAATTTAGTGCCTTTGTTTGGTGTTCTTTGGCAAATGTGGAGAGCAGAGTCAGTCCCTTCACAACTTGTTGGGACCTGATCAGTCTGGGCCGAGCAGGGGGATGGCCCTGAGAGGTATCCCCACACAGTCCTGGCTCTTCTTCCAGAAATACAGTTAGTCCAGTTCCAGTGGCCACGAGGGATCTTTTCCTGGGATAAAAGTCCTCCAGACACTGTCTGGAGCTGGGAAACACTGGAAAACCTCCTGTGCTTTCCTGTGTCTAATGAACCGTGTCTCCAATGAGGAATACCTGCCAGATTAGCAGCAGGATCCTGCACAAACGTTTCCCTTCTCACCCTCCTGACTGCCTGCTGATCCAAAAGCCTGCTGCTCCCTCTGCAGCTCACAGCCCACGCATCTTCTGCCCTGTCGCTTTCCCCAGCTCCAGCCTTTTTCCCCACCGTTGTAGGAGCAAAGCTGGTCTCCTGTCACACTGGAGAGGCTTATGCCATCCTCATTCTCTCCTCCCTCCACTGGGCCCTAAGGGGGCACCAGGCTGAGCAGATCCCCCCTCCCAGCACCCTCAAGGTTTTTGCCAGCATGGAAATGGCAAAAACTTCCTGTCCCCAGTGTCATGCAGAGACATGGCCTGTTGGTGCACAGGGCAAATTCTGGGTGATCAGGGCTCCCCATGCAGCTCCCAAAAAGCTGGCATCCTTTTTTCATGTGTTTTCCCATTTTCAACCTGATTTCCCCAGTGAGTGAGCAGGATTCACATAGCCTGAGGCAGGTGACACACATCTCGAGCGACGTGGACCCAACCAGGATGTGTCTCATCCACCACAGGGAAAGGAGATAAAATGTCTCCTGAGCCAGCAGCAGGAATCGCAGCAGCTCCACTCAATCCAAGTGAGCACTGACCTGGTGAGGGGGGGAGCACCGGGCAAGGTCCTAAAGGACCTGTGCAGAAAATTGTTGGCAAGCAGGTGTGCAGGCTCTGGTCTACTCCTGGTGCTCCTGCTCCTGCTCCTGCTCATGCTCTTGCTGCTGCTCCTCTTCCTGTTGCTGCTCCTGCTGCTGCTCCTGCTCTCGGCGGTCTGTGCTGCCCTCGCACGGCGTTCTGGGTGCGGTGCAAGGATCCTCAAAATGGGCCAAACGCACCAACAGACGCAGGCTGTGCTGCTCGGCTACTGCCAAGCCTGTAGGACACTCCGAACAGCCATGGATTTACTAACAATGCCACCCTGCCGTGAGATGTCTGCAGGGACCCCCGCCTTGGTGATGCTCCCTGGCGGCTGCAGCAGGTACTCTGCACTGGGGAGGATCACGCAGCCCCTCAGGGAGGGACAGACAAATTCCCTAAGGGGTGTTTCCCCCTCTCCCATGCCACCCTCTCATCCTGATTCCAAGAAAGAGGCCGAGACCAGCTTCCAACAATGAGCTCTATTCTAGGGACTTACTTGAGATAGTGGGTTTCAACATACTGCACAAATCCCTCTTTCCTGGTCACAGACTGCTTCATCTGCCCTACCGCTTCCGTCCTCCGCATGTACACCCCTGCCACGCTGCTCCTGCCACTGCAAGCAGCACCCACTGCTCCACAGGTGTCACTTCTCATGGGGAGTAGTTATGAATCCAGTGACACACAGGGAAACATCAGATTATCCTGGTGTCTCATATAAATCTCCAACCCACAGGATTACCCCCTGATTCAGGGGTGGCTGTTGCTCCCTTTCTTGTATAAGTGGTCTGTTCTCCATTTAGACCTGTCCTTGCTGAAGGGATGCTTACTGTTAAATATTAAACTCCTCTTTTCTCCTGGTGCCTCTAACCTCAAGGTCCATCTTCTCATGACCCTGTGCCATAGAGGCAGATGTCCTGGATTGTTATGCTCCTTCTCTCCCAGGGGTCCCACTGGATGCTTATCCCTTTTTAAAGATTGGAAAGCTGTTGCTTGAAGGAACAACCTTGGAAGATATACCAGCAAAATTCAAAACCCTGGTGAAGTTTTGAATGGGGATGGGGTATGGCTTGGCCCCTCTTAGGAAATCTCTGTCTCAGAGACATCCTCTGTGCTGGCTGCCTATCCCTGAACCCAAGCATGTTTCTGTTCTGCCTGGGACAAGAATTACACCTGACACAGCCCACATAGCACCACTGCCCTTTACACCATAGTTTTCACGATTTTTTACTTCCAAAACCTTCGCTTTTCTGAGGGTTGTTGTTTGGGTTTTTTGGGGTTTGTTTTGGGAGGTTTTGGGGGAGGGTTTTGGGGGTTTTTTCCCTCAGAATAAAAAACTCCTAACAGATGTCTCCAACATTCTGACTGTTTCAGGGTTCCACTGCACCCCTGAGCACTGCTGGGCCCCTGAGCACCAGGGAACCAGGAGACCTGGAGCATGGAGGAGAGATGCACCTGTCACCTTCTGCAGAACAAGCCACCACGACATCACTGCTTAAAGGGAGCTTGGCTTATGAAAAGGGGAAATTTTCACAAAGGCAGATAGTAACAGCACAAGGGAGAATGATTTTAAACTAAAAGAGAGATTTATATTAGATGTTACAAAGAAATCTTCAATGAGGCACTGGCACAGGTTGCCCAGAGAAGTTGTGGATGTCTCGCCCCTGGAAGTGTTCAAGGCCAGGTTGGATGAGTTTTGACCCCCTGGTCTAGTGAAAGGTGACCTTTCCCAGTTGCAATAGGGTCATCTTAAAAGTCCCTTTCACCCCAAACCATTCTGTGATTCTATGACATCCCTGGCATTAGGTATCCCAGTGCTTTTAGTCATCAAGTGGAAGGAACAGCATTTGGCCATCTGAAGACTGATGCTGTTCTCGCTCCTGCCGTGACTTTCTCAACACTAAAACTGGGGTCACACAACGCCCAGGAAAGCTCCAGTTTGACAGGCCGGAGTTGCTGGGCACTAATGGTCCTGTGGAGCGGGGAAAGGGGACAGAGGGTTGTGAGCCGCAGGTCTGCAGCAGCCCAGGAGCCCAAAGGAGGCGGATGCTGCCCGGGAAGTGAAGCTCAGTCCTGTTCGGCAGCCGGGAGAGGGCAGCCGCAGCCCGAGCAGCGCGGCCGGCAAGAATTGCCTGCATCCCGGGCCTCGCCCGGGACTGCTCCCTCTCCCCCCGCAGCCGCCCAGCCCCAGCTGAGCACGCCGTGGTCCAGCCTGGGGGCTGCTGATCCCGCCGGGATGTGCGCACAGCAGCCCCGTGCCCATTCCCGAGGTAAACCTCCTCCTTCAGCAAAACCACTACGTGATGGAGCCGGGGAACCAACGGGACAGAGGGTTTTTAGCACGGGGCTCCCAGCGTCCCCATCCTATCCCTATTTCCCAGCTCTGTCCCATGCTGCAGCATCACCCACATTCCAAAGGCATGGATCTGGGCTTGTGAGGGCAGGAGCTATGGGATTTTTCGTATCAGCATAAAGACCTTTCCCATTCCATGTGAGCCACAAACCAGGAGCAGCCTCCAGGAGCAGGTGCTGAAGAAGAGACTCTGCCCTGCCCTGATTCACAGATGTCAGCATGTACCAGGGATGGCTGCATCAGCAGGAACAGCAGCATCTCAGCTGTGCTGAGATTTGCTGGAGAGATGAAGAGTTATTCTGCCACGGGACTGAGGAGCAGGAATGTGGCTGGTATATCCCTGGGTCTGAACAAAGAAAAGACAGCCTGCAGACAGTCACTGATGGCTTTGGGAAGCAGCCGAGCCTTGCCCATGGGCAGGGTCTCCTTGCACAGTGCCCAGGAGGTGGCTCCATGGGCAACATCCAGATGCTGAGGGCTGGCACCAGGGAGATGCTGCTCAGAGCCAGGAGAGAAATCCACCCTCCAGAACATTCCTGTTTTTCCTTTGTAAATAAATTCTTATGTTTCACGTCTCTGGGTTGGTTTTGCTTGGTTAGCTGGTTTTTGCTTGCTATCTCACTCAATAAATTTAATGTCTTCAGAAAGCCAGACTCAAATATTGCCATGGTCCTTCAGTGAAAGGACTGGACTTTAGTTTGGTGAATAACACGGAAACTTAAGATGCCTAGATACAACAAAACTAATATCAAGCTCTTAAAATCCTCTTTAAAAGGCAGATCTCTCTCTGCCCTTCATAGATTTAACTCTCTGTGACTCCAAACACTGTGTCAATGATTTCAGACCAAATGTTTAGTCCCGCTTAGTAGGCTCCAGCACTCGGCTGTCTGTTCTAGGAGTAGGGCTGCCAAGTTGCCCATGGTTTCAGGAGCTGGCTCACTTCCCCCTGTTTATCAGCTCACTAGCACTTTCTCCCTTTAATAGCAATGCAATCCAGCAAGCCATGTGACCCTGTGGGGACCAGGAGCTCTCTGAGGGCTGGGAGGTTTTGTTCCCCAGGTTGCTGGCTGGTGGTTTTGGACTGCGCTGCCTAAATGCCAGCCCAGCCCTTGCTGCTGCCAGTCAGGTCCTGGCAGGAGGGCAGTCCCTATAAATAGCCATGTGTATAAGTCGCCTCTCTCTGCTTCGCTCATCAGCTGCGAGTGTGCCCGTGTCCCTCAGCATGCAGTGCTTCACATGGTGCCTACCAGGTGCTTGCACTGCACAGGGGTGGGAGCAGCTCGGATGGCTCAAGTCCCCACACAGGCATCTGTCCCCAGCCCCACACAGAGGGACTCCCAGCCCTCAGCAGCCTCCAAACCTTAAACTCCACCCTTAAAGCAACCAGAGTCACCACCATGGTGTCCTCTCTAGGATGAGGACCTGCCATGGCAGCAGGGATGGAAAGGGCTGTGTGAAGATGCTGGCCATGGGCAACAAAAAACTAGGGTTCAAAAAGCGAGCCCAGGCACTGCACATTGCAGTGGCGGCTGGGCAGTGTTCCCCACACCTCTTTTCAGGGGGACAGAGATGGATGAAAATCCCTGGAGCAGCAGCTGTGGAGACCTAGGGCAATGCTCACTACTGTTTTACAGAGCAGAAGTGAAGAGCCAGGGAAGATGTAACCAGGCTGGGACACCCAGGTGTTAGTGCAGGTAATGATTGTGATGGAGCATTGGTCTGGGCATCCATAAGAATTTCTCCTGGGGTAATGTGGCTGGACACATATGGGAAAATCCACCCTGCTCCCAGGCAGGATGATCTTTGCACAGCACTGAGCATCCTGCCATCTCACTCCAGGACTGCTCCCAGCTCCAGGACAGCAGCGTGAATCAGAGCAGAGCAGGGCTGGAACTGCGCTGCAGCGCTTGGGGTTTTTGCTACCTTCATTTCACAGTGTGGGCAGCCCAAGCTGTGACCATAATAAATAAAGTTACAGCCAGGGAGCAGAGCTCTCTGGTTTCCTGTACACCTCAGGCTGGCCAGGGTAAACACACAACAAGCCTGCACTTCAGACAGGGCCATGCCCACAGCACGTCAGCCAGAGCCTGGACTTGTGCCAAGCCAGCCAGAGCAAAGCCGCTGAGCAGGAGGCTTCACAGGGCAAGTCCTCACTCAAGGCAAATAGGCTGGTGCTGAAGGGCATGGCCCCATTGCCCCAAGATGCCCTGCATCCAGCAGGCACCTGCACCTCTGGAATGATCACCCGTGTCTCTGGATGTCAGGGACAGTCACTGAGGTTGGCTTCCAGGGCATGTGTATGCCCCGTCCTTGCCCAGGCTGCAGGGTTGTGGAGCATCCTCAGACAGGCAGCACTGAGATGGGCACCAGGAGAGGCTTCACGGCATCAGCCAGGCCTGCACATGAGGAGACACCCCTCTGCACAGAAACCATGAGAGGACACCACAGATTTCAGATGCACTCATTTCCAGTCCCCATAGTCCTCTTAGATCCATCCATCTGCTCCCCTCACATCATGCAGGCAGAAATCCAGCAAGTGCTAACTCAGCCAGCACGGCTGAGGACCAGCGTCCCCGTCCCTCAGCACATCATTATGAGAGGGCACCTGTACATCAGCATGACACATCTCACTTCAAGTCTGGCCCAGCTCCAGCTCTCAAGCTCATGAGCCCAAACCACTCAATCTCTTCACCAAACCCAGCACGTGGGAGCACAGTCCATGGATGTGACTGCTTCCTCCTGGCAAAAGAGCTCAGGACACCTTTGAGAACACAGCCGCAGTGAGTCAGGCGAAGCTGCAGACAGGGAGAGAGGGCAGCACACAGCTCTTATGGCCCAGTTCAGCTTGTCCTGCATGGGTTTGTGGTACTGTGATATAACCCCCAGACATCTGCTCACGTGCCCAGGTCTTGATCTGCCTGGACAAGAGCTGTCAGCTTCCTCTCTGCTCAGAGGAGAGGGAAAGGGAAGAGAGACCCTATGGTCCCTAAATTCAGTCCTTTTGGGCTGCTGAGAGGGAGACCAGCTGCTGGACAGGATGCTGCAGACAGCCTGAATACGTCCTTTTGCCATGGCAGAAAGGAGGAGCTGGAACACGTCCTTTTGGAAACCTTTGTGCCATGGCAGAAAGGAGGAGTTGGGAGGAGTGTGGAGCTCATGATCCTCGTCTGAGCCTGAGGATGGAGCAGGGGAAGAACTGCAGTATCAGAGCTGCCCTGTGCCAGGGAGGTCCTGCCCCAAGGACCACCGGTGCATGCAGCCCCATCAAGTGCCCTGCTCATCCAGCAGACCCCACATCACTGTTGAACCTCCTCCTTCTTCACCCATCATTGCAGCCCTCTAGCTCTGCTCAGAGCTGGTGGCCCAACCTACTCCAGATCCCCACTACATCCCTCCACCTGGCACACCACCTACAGCACCAGCTCCAACCTCCTGCACAGAGACCCCTCCAAATCAAGTTCTGCTCTCAGATTCCCACCCCCAAGGCTCACCCCAGCCCTGCAGAGCTGGGGGATTCCCCGGATCCTCGGCTCAGCTCAGCTCTCCAGCACTGCAGTGGCGGAGAAAGCAGCGTGTGGCTCCCAGCCAGCGCTGGCGCCAAGCAGCCCAGCTCCCGGAGCACTGCGAGCACCACGAGGCATTTAGGAAAGCTCAGGGTCTGCTCCCGGGGGAGGACCCAGGGCCAAATGAGTGTTGCAGCCCGCCCAACTCCGCTCCTTCCAGAGGAGCTGGCCAATCCTGGAAGATGCTCAGCGTCCAGCTCACGCAGGCTGCAGAGAGCAGAGCAGTATCTGGAGCTGGGAAGGGGAAAGTTCAGAGCCGGATGCAGGATACCTCTCTCTGCCCAGGACCAGCCCCTCCTACATCCCCAGGCTCCCAAAATCCACAGGAGCCGCCAGCTGAGAGCAGATGTGAGCAGGCTGGTGGAACCAGACTCCTCCTGCAAAGCACCTGAGAGGCCACGTGAGCTGCCTCAAGGAGAGACATCCCCAGCTTTGGCACAGCCCCAGCTCTTGTAGTGCAGGCAGGATGGCTCTGGCCACATGTGGCTGGTGAGGCAGTACCCCCAGCCATGAGCAGACGTGCCACATTGGGCTATTCCTTGAGCAATGTGGGCACCAAGCCTCAACCATGGCCGAGCACAATATTCACAGTGCAGCCAGAAGCCAGTACAGGCACTGCTCACCCCACACACGGCCTCCACCTCTCCCAAAGTCTGATATGGTGGGGTTGCACGGGAGAGCTGGGATGAAGGAAAACACTAGTTTATTATCATATGGATACACAGGAGGTGAGATAGCTCATGGGCGTGTTTTTGTGATTTTGAAGAGATAGGACGGGACAGCAGCAGGTAGTTTTTTGTTACTCTGGGGTTCAGAGATGTGCCTGGATATGGGCAAGGATCAATTTGTCACTGTAGGATTGCAGAGGGAGTCTGTGACCCCGTTCACTCCTGCCAGCCTACAGAGCCTTCTGTTTTTGCAGCAGAAGTAGAGCTGCGTGGGTGCTGCACACAGCTGGAAGATGTGTCCATTATCTCTGCACAGGCAGCTTGCCTGGTGGGGAGGGAAACAATGGGTCCATCCCAGGGCTCCAGCAGTGCCAGCCTTGATGGCATCACAGGGGGAAACCCCAAACCAGACCTGGCCTCAGGTGCCACCGTAGAGGAAACTTCCCCGTGGGTCTTCACCAGTCGGTTTCCTGTTGCAGACTTTCAACAATTGTTTTTCCTCTTGAAAATTTTCACCGTGATAAAAAGGCAAACCAAACCCATTTCCAAGGGAAAGCAGCTTGGCTGGTGGACATGTCCTGCAACAGAGGGATACAAACACGCACCACAAGCTGCGAGGAGGAACGAGCCTTTCCTTCAACTCAGGGTCACAAACCCCGCGGCCAGATTTCACCCTGCATGCTCCCCATCAAATAAACCACCACAATAACAAACCCCAAAGAAACGGCCCGCCCAGGGGCCAGGGAAACTGAGTCACAGGCAGGACCTGCCTGCCTCCACTCCTCCGGGATGCAGGGATGGGGGCAGGCACGGTTGGTGAATGCAGGAGGTGCTGACTCCCGAGAGCACCGGGGAGGGTTGTGCACTCTCGGGGGGTTCCTGAGCCTCGGGGGGACACCCGCGCTCCAGAGGGCACGGCACATCAGTGTGCCACGGCGGGATCCCCATCCCAGCGCTCCGGCCGGACTGGGACGGGGAACCCCGGGCGGAGGGACCGAGAACCCCGGGCAAGCAGCGGGCAGCGGGTTCGGATCCCTCCCGGTCCCGGGGGGCGGCTCACAGGCAGGAAGCGTCCCGGGGTGGCGGCGGCAGATTGGCAGAGCCCTGCTCCAATGGAGCGGCGGCGGCAGCCCCGGCGGCTTCGCACCGCCTGCGCTACCG
>VZTE01002477.1:752718-770728 GCA_013397775.1 Eulacestoma nigropectus
TCCCCCTCGTTTTTTTGTGAGATATGTTTTCTATAGCTCTAATTGGACGGGCTTGAGCCCCGGCCAAGGCAAACACACCTGGGGGAGCCTCGCTTTACAGACCCCATCTGCTGTGTCGAGGGCTCTGCTCCCCACACAGCCGCTGCCTGGCCCCTTTATAGGGGAGGGGGCTGCTGGGGGTGGGGGGGTAGGACCGCTCCCACACCAAACCACTGAGCAACCTCTGTGGAGGAGGAGAACCCAGCAAGGCGGCGCAGGGAGATGGTGCAGAGGCAGCAGGGGCACCCGGCAGAGCCCCGTCCCACAGCAAGATTCCAGCCCGGCGTGGAGCTGAGGTATCTCCCCCCTGCCAGTGCTGCTGTGGTGGCACAGGGCTCTGTGCTCACCAGGGTGGGATGCTGTGGGTGGGAGGTACAGCAGGTACCAGCAGTGTTTTGCCTTCCTGGGGTGACAGCATGTTCATCAAGGGGTTGCAGTCCCCAAAATCTGCATATGCCCAGAGAGGGAGGATGTGGGGGTTCCCCAGCATGTCGGGGTGTGTTTTCGGCTGCAGGACCACCTACTCGGTGAAACCCATTCAGAGACTGTTCTGGAAAGCAGGCAAGGGACATAAGCATGCCAGGCCACTCCAGTGGCTTGCATTGACATCCAAATCCACGCTGGACTGAGCTTTAGGTGTTTCTTCCTGCAACTGTTGGCTTTCTTGTGGGGCTTTTTAGCTGGGCTCTTCCCCTTCCAGTTGTTGCAGGGTCTACCTCCAATGCCCCCATTACCAGCAGGCTGCGCAGTGCTGGCACCCTTATGCAAGGGTCTCGTGGGTTTCACCTCATATCTGTACTTAGCCAGAGCCAAGAGAGCTTTTTGAGGGCTCTGCTTGACCACGCTGGGGTCCCACCTCCCAGAAGGGACCAGGGTGCGTACCCTGACAGCACGATGCGTGCCAGGGAGCGGCAGCACACATAGGTGGCACCCACCACTTGGTTCGTCCTGGAGTACCTTTCGTCCTCCCTTCCACACCCCATCTCCCAGGGGTGTGCAGGGCACAGTGATGTGCCCCAGCTCCATCCTCGGGGATGTACACAGCACACCATCCCTTCCTTGTCTGCCTGCCCATGCGGTGACCCAGCAGCACCGAGGAGGCACCACTGCTGCAAAGTGCACTCCTGGTGCTCAAGGTGCCACTGACCGCTCCCAGGAGGAGCTCTGGCACCCCCTGCACGCCCTCTCCTCTGCCTGGTGCTATGGAGGTGCTGCCTGCAAAGGGAAATACTGTGTTTTCTTGGGGTGCATTGCCACACATACCCCCCTGTGCACCCAAGTACTTTGCACCAGCGCTGCTGACTTGGAGCAATAAGAACTGAAGTGGCAGCTTAAAATATGAAAAGGTAGGATCCAGCCTCACCAAGGCCTGCTGTCTCACTTCAGGTGAATGGGATGAGCTGTGGGGAATTATGCAGGTTGGGATGTGCCTCTGTCCCTGTCTGGCCAGGCCGGAGGATATCCCTGGGCATGGCGGGGGGCTTTGGGGCACAGCCGGAGCTGTGGCAGTGCACAGGGCAGCTCAAGCATTTCGTGAAGAATTTTGGAGCTATCTTGGCCTCCAGTCAGAGCAGGCTGCAACGGGAACATTTCGAAATTCTTTTGGATGAGGAAAATTCCACGGGCAGCCCCCCTCCAGAGAAAGTTTGGGATGGCTGAAATGTTTGGAGTGAGAGGCTGCTTGCTTTTGTTTACTCTGAACTATAACAGGAGGGGGGGAATCCAAATGAAAAAAGAGAGACAATAGGAGCCTGTAAACAGAGCTAGCCCCGAGTGGAGCTGGGGCTTCTCTCCAGCACTGGGGAAGGAGATGTGTCGGCACACTCATTGCATGGCCCTGCTTTCCCCCTCTTGGATACAATTGCACTTAATCTTTCAGAACTTGGCTGGGTTTTTTTCCCCTAGAAAAAAAAATGAGCCGGACGGTGTTTTTCCAACCTTCTCAACTTAGGCAGGGCTCAGCCCCCATCCCCTGGCCCTGTGCTACAGCCCCCAGGTTTTCCCCGTCTTTCCGCTTTTTGCCACGTTTCCATCTCCTTTTGGCCTGGGGACTGCCATCTGATTGGCTTGTCAAGAAGCGTGGTGTGGGGACACAGATGCTGCCCCCAGTGAGGTGTTTTCCCAGCCCCTGTTCCTGCCATGTGCCTCTGACCCTGCTGCCTCCCCTGAGCTGCTTCCACGTAGCAAATTTGGTGATCTTAGAGATCTGTGCCAACCTTAATTATTCAAAGATTCTATGAAAGCAGGTAGGGTTGACTCCAAGCTTGGAGAAGACAGGTCCTGGTTATCCCAGCAGGTGAAGGACACTGGCACCATTATCCCCACATCACACGTTGTCGGGAGTCTGCAATTTCCATCCCCCTGCCCCGCTCCCACAGGGACACTGCTGGTGATGTACAAAAGGTTAATGGGCCACCCTTTGGTGGTGGCCTTATTTGGGCCACCCCTTGGTGATGGCTTTATTTGGCTGCCCAGGTGGTCCTTAATGACTCCTGAAATCCCTCTCTTGCCCAAAAGGGATTTTGTTTTGCACAAGGAGTGACAGCAAATTGCTAGCTGGGGGAGCATTTGTGTAAGGTGAGCTGTTTATTTTGGCCCGGCTGCGTTTTGGCTGACCCGTGTGCCTTCGTGCCTCAGGCATGAAGCTGAGCCTGATGGCTCCTGGGCTCTGGCCAGCTTTGGAGCAGGGGGAGGGAAGGGGGAGCATCGCGTATGGGGGATGCTGCGGGGCCCCACTCCTGATCAGAGTTGCCAGCCCCAGGCTGGAGTTCATCAGGAGCATCAGAAGGAGCTGAGTGTGCCTGGGGCGTTCACAGGTATGTACACGTTTGTCTGTCCCCTACATTTATGGATGCATGCGCCCTTGTATCAGCTCCAGGGCCAGCTTATGGGGGAACTTTGTTCTGGGGGATGCAGATGGTCCTGGAGGGCAGGCTGCAGGCTGGTAGCCGCCCGCTCTGCCGTACTGGGAGCTGTGTGTGCACTGAATTCTCTGCCAGGCTGGGCTGACCCCAGGAGCAGAAAAATGTCCCAAATCCCAAAATGTTCCTGGGACAGGAAAAGCCTTTCCCGCCCTGCTGTAATCACAGGGTGGCCCAGCTCTCTGCTGGCAGGTCCCACCCGTGTCCCCAGCACTGTGCCCATCCCTGTCCTGGAGCCATGTGCCAGGGACAGTGGGATGCAGCACCCCCTCCCACCAACTTCCATGCCTCCACCCTAAAAATAATCTCCAAACTGTAGAGAAACCCACCAGCACTACAGCTACAGCACTGGTAGGTTTCTTTACAGCCGGGAGATTATTTTTAGGAATGTCTCTGGCACGTGGCTTCGGAGAGAGGAGTGTGGGGATGGGGATGGAGAGGGGGGCGCCCCTTCTCTCCCCCCTCGGAATGCAGCACTGCCAGCTGGCGCAGTGTCAGGGCTGCTGGCTGCTAACAGAGCCCTCGCTGTTTTGGCCCTTGCCAATGCCTCCAGTTACAACCGGGAGCCAGAGACTTCTTCCCGTGGGATGGAGCAGAGGAGAGCGGAAATCAGGGCGTTGGGGTGGGAGTTTCCCGGCTGGGGTAAGAGCAGAGCCTGACCTCCATGGTGCTGCTGGCATGCTGAGGTGTGTAGGGGCCCCCCAGCCCCATGCACCAGGAACTGCTGGCGGCTTCTGGCTCCACAGAGGAGAGAGGTGACCCTCGGCTTATGGAAGGGTTTGGGCTTGGCTTTGGACACCGGTGGGGCTGTGGTCAGCTGCGTATCACCAGTGGATGTTGGAGGGGGTTGGTGTAGTTTGGATGGAGATGTACATTGTATCTGGCTCTGGAGATAACTGGTTCCCTGGATGACGCTGGGGTTATCCCTGTGTTTGGGCTGAGCTGGGGTTAACCCCACTCCCAGCTTGCGTTTGGTTTAGCCCCACATTTGAACTGTGTAACCCCATCACTGGGCTATGCTGAGGTTAACCCTGTGTTTGAATTGAGCTGCGGGTTAACCCCTCTCCTGAGCTGTGCTGAGTTTAACCCCACATTAGGATGGCATAACCACATGTTTGACCTGTGCTAGGTCCAGCCTCACATTTTGGCTGAGCTGGGTTTAGCCCCACTCCTGGGCTGGCCTGAGTTTAACCACACATTTAGACTGTGCTGGATTTAATTCTCCTCCTGGGCTGTGTGGGGTATAATCCCGTATTTGGGTTGCCCTGAATTAAGGCCAGCATCGGGACTACACTGGGTTTTAGTCCTATATTCAGACTGTGCACAAGGCTTATTGGACTGCACTGGCCTCACAGGGAAAGACTCCAACTGGTTTTACTGGTTTAACTGGGGTAATTCCAGTGTGCTGGGGTTGTACTGGCTGCAGCTGTGCATGTGTGTGTTCTGGCACAGCCTGGCATGGCATGGTACCCCCCCACAGCAGGCGTGGGGGCCCATGCACCCCACCGAAGCGGTGCAGAGGAAAACAGCCCTTTTTGAGGTCCCCGAGGCACTGGGGGGGGGAGAGTGCAGAGCATCACGCCCGCAGTGGGCAAGGTATTGCCTCAAGTGCTGCTGGTAGCCCTGGAGGTGGTGGGGGGACATGCTTCCCTGCAGCACCCACTGCTGGGCTTTCTCTGGGCACCCAGGGAAGGTGCCAGCAGCATTCAGGGGACAGGGGTGGCTGTTGCAGGGGACCATCCAGCAGTGGAGTTGATGCTCCCCCACCTCACAGGCGCGTGTTCGTGCAGCGATGATGAAAGTCACCAGTGCTGCGGGGATGGGGCGATTCCAGGTCCCTGGGCAGATCGGTGGCCACAGGGACATACTCAGACCATGCCATGGCTCCTCAGAGCGGGGCATGGTGCTTCTGCTGGCCTGCCAGGAGCAGAGGGATTAGCAAGGCACTGCTCCCAACCCAGCAGGGAAATAAGGAGAGAGGAATTCCTGCTGCTTTGAAATGCTGCATTTCAGCGTAGGACATGTTTCCTACAGCAGTCACTGACAGGGAGGAGGGTTTGTAGAACAGGGCCAGGGATGCTCCCCCAGCTCAGGAGCAGGAGTACAGAGTGATGCCACCTCTGGGGCATTAGAGCCAGCTTTGGGCCTTTGCCCATTGCTGTTTGCAGGTGGGTGACTCCATCAGGGCCTGGTACAGGGCAGGCAGAGCTGCCAAGTGCTCCTGGGTTTTTTGCCATATCTCTGTTGCAGCAGTGCTGCCCCCGACCACCCTGGAAAGAGGTTAGCAGGCACCCCAGCTTTCTGTGCTCGGTGGGGAGCATCCCACGTCTCCACACTGCCATCTGCAGCCCTGAGGCACAGTGTCATCTGCTCCTGTCCCTGTCCCCACCATCCCAGCTCTGTGTGCGGCCCATTTGCTTTGAAGAGTGACTTCAAATGAAGCAAAACAGAAAAACACCAAGAAAACAAACCCCAATGTCTTTCAAAGCACCGAGCACAATGGAAAGCTGGCTTCCCCCAGGAATCTGTGCTGGGCTTTGCCAGGCCATGGCAGGGCATGGCACAGAGCAGCTGTACCGAGGGGACTGTCACACCCGACGTGGACATTGGTGCCGGTGCACATGGCCATGATTTTGAGGGAAGTTTTGGCTTACAGCACTTCAGTTTGCATGCAGGAAGGGGCTTATGTCAGGATTTCTCCCCACCGCTGCCCAAAAACTTCTGCATGAGCTCAAGTGGTGCCCAGCAGAACAGCAGTATCAGGGAGGGATGGCGAGTGACATCCTGCATTTCTGGCTCACATCTACGGGTGCCACAGGCTGCCACAGGTGACCCTGGCCATGCCAGTGACAAGAGCATCCCGTGCTGAGGGAGCAGGGTCTGGCACTGCCGACCAAACCACACCCCCAGGCTGAGCTGGGTCCCTCTTCCCTGGCTGTGGCATCAGGATGTCACCCAGCCCCGGGCTGGCGGCAGGCGTCTCTCTGGCCAGGATTAGCATGAAGGGAAGAAGAAAAGCTCTGATTGTTCCCTCTGTCCCGGCTTGGCTCCAGGACCTCTGCGCCGGGACTCTGTGTCCTCAGAATGTGTCACTGCTGGTGCAAGCATCAAGGGATGTTTTCTCTGCCTGTGTGCCCATCTGTGGGGGCGTGGAGCCACCAAGGAAGGTGGGCCTGGTCACTCACACGCTTGTGTTCATTTGCACACCTGTTTTTCCCTTGGCCAGGGAGTTTGGTGGCAGGAAATAAAGGAATCCTTTCTGGGCAGACTGTCTTGCAGCATCTGGCCCCCTGCCCTGCTTCTGCACCTGGGGCCAACAAGGGCTCTGGGTCTTCTTCGGCTCTGTGGCTCTTTCCCCTGTTGTTTGTGGCCTTTGGGCAGGCAAGGCAGGGCTTGCCTTGCTGCTTCTCTCTGCAGTGATGCTCTGTCGGGGGTAGGTTTTGGCAGTGCTCATGTGGGTCATTTACTGAGTCAGTGTGTGTCTGGAGGGGCTCGGTGCTGCCTTCCCACCCTGTGCTGGCAGGGGTGCCCCGCTGAGGCAGGGGAGCTCATGGGGTGCTGGGGTGAGGGTGGGGAGCTCCGGGAGGACCCTGGGACAAAGGGTGATGAAGGGTGGAGGATGTGGACTGGCTATCAGGATGAGTGGTGTTAGGGTTAGGTTTAGGCTTAGAGTTAGGGACCACGAGGGTTAGGGTCTAGCTTAGTGGTCCCTAACTAGACTTAACCACTAGGGTCATTATGGAGACATGTTGGATACCCTCTGCAGTGTTTGAATGAAAAACCAGGGTGGTCAGGAGAAGAAATTGTTTTATTTTAAAGCAGTTTTTCTCTCTGTATATTAACACACTCTCCCTTCTTCCTGACATACACATACACCCACTCCCCTTCTCCCCCCCCGCCGAACTATTCCTTCACTCTGGCCCACGTGGTTTTTGGAGTTATTTTTGGTTGCTGCTTTTAAGACAAAATGCACTCATTTTTGTCTTCTTCTTTTTTTTTTTTCCATCACCAAAATATTTTACTTTCAGGCCAAATGTTCCCAGTTACTTACCAGCATAGTTTTGGCAGAGACCTTTTAGCTGATATTTCTTGGGAACGTTTCTAGGGTGGTTTGGTAGGAAAAGCTTATGACAGTCTCATGAAATTATTTACGTTTGGGGCTTGTGTTTGAGGCTGCCTGGCATGTTCAGAGCAGGGTTGATGTGGGGTGCCGCACGCCTTCCCCCCTGCAGCAGATTGCCTTGTAGCTCTTGTTTCCTTCGCCAGGCGGTTTGGTCTGTGGCCATGGGCAGTCAACCACAGGAGGGGAACCGGCTGCTGCTCTGGGGTGCTTTTCTGGGCAGGAGCATCCCTCCCTCCAGTCTCTCAGCTGTTGAACTCAAGGGGACACAGATTTTTTCCTACAGATTTATGCTGCACTTGGGGCTGGCAGGGAGCTCACTGCCTTACGTGCCCTCAGCCCCTGCCTGCAGCTACGAGCAGAGCCCAGTGGTGTGGGTGTAAATAAACAGGCCTGTCCATTCATGAGGGGTGGGCAGGGGGGTCTTCTAGGGAGAAATGATTCATTTCTGACTGACAGAGACAGCGTGGCACTGCTGGTAGGGATAGCGTGATGCTGGCCGGGATGGATGCCCTGGGGTGATGCTTGCTGGCACAGACAGGGTGATGTGGCTGGGATGGACAGGGTGACACTGGCTGGTATGTCCCACTGCTGCAGGACTCTGCAGGAGGGTCCAGATGCTTTAGGGTAGTGCTGGCTGGCATGGAAAGGGTGGTGGCTGGGGTGGATATCGTATCCTGCTGGCTGTGATGGACAGGGCAACGCTGGCTGTGTTGGCCAGGGTGACACTGGCTGATGTGTGCGCAGTGGCGTAGGTTGGGATGAAAAGGGTGATGCTGGCAGGGAGTCTCCAGTCTGTGGCAGGGGTTGACCCATGAAGCGCTGGGTGCACATCCCTGACTCTGCATCCCCTGCCCCTCTCAGCCTAGACCTACTGGTGATTTCTGAGTGGGAGAAAGGGATTTCAGGGCCATTTTCCCACAAATGGAGACCTACAAGGACCAGCCTCACAGTGGGTGCAGGCCTGGGTAGTGATGTGAGACTTGGTACAACCTGAGCTATCACAGCCCTGCTCTCCCTGGCTGTGTGAGCCTGTTTAGGTCAGATTGCTGTCACCTGCCATGGAAATACAGGCCAGAATTTCTCCCCAGTCCCTTCCCACCCCAGCTGCACGTGCACAGGTCTCTGGACCACCCTGGGGCTGGGAGCCCGCCAAGGTTTCCAGCACAGGATTGCAGTGGCAAAGAACCCTTAATCCTGCCAACCCACACAGTCCCAAGCTCCTGGTCAGTGTTTGCCCTCTGCGTCCCCCCTCCAGGCATGGGGACTGCTCAGCAGCCAGGAACCAGCTGTGACTGTGACACAGACACTGCCAGATGTCCCAGCTGGGGTCCTGGGATTCAGTCCCTGTTCTGTCCCCAGCAGCATGGGATGAGATGAGAGGGAGATGCAGGATCCATGGCCCTGCAGGAATGCTGTGGGCTGTGGACCATGCCAGCTGTCCCACTGCAGGGAATAACACCCTCTACTCCCCTTCTCTGCCTCCTCCAGATGCGCAGTTCCATCCCAGGCCTGGGCAGGGTGATGGTGTTCCTCGCAGCAGCCCTGGCATCAGCCTCCTTTGCCATCCCTGGAGACTGGGGAGAGGAAGGTGAGATCCCCACCAAGCCCCCCATACAGCAACCCCCCACACTGTCCCAGGCATGAGGACCCTGAGGGCACCCCATTCCCCCCAGACAGGAACAGAACCTACCAGGGCTACCTGAAACACAACCCTACACTCTACAGTGATGGCCAACCTGTGGCCAGTGCTCTCCTGTATCTGCTCATTGCCCAGCCCCAGCTGAGACCAGTCCTTACTAGACCCCCATGGTGGTACCTGTGTGAAGCAAGATCCCATAGCCAGTGCTCACTGTGGGGTACAGCCCCAGGGGCTCCCCCAGCCCTGGCATGGGGTGGCCTGGAGTACTAACACCCATCTGGGGCTGTGTGTCCCTCCAGGTGTGCAGTATGGACAGCTGGGGACAGACGTGACCCTGTCATGCCCTGGTGTCCGTGCCGGGTAAGTCTTTTCCGTGCACATCAAGGGATTTCTCCAGTAGGATGGTTTACAGGGTGTGCCTCAGGTGACCTGCCATCCCTGTCCCCTAACGCAGCCTGCCTGGTCTCTCCTCCTCAGCTCGCCAGTGCAGTGGAGACGAGCGGGTGCCATGGCGCTGCCAGAGGGCTCAGCCATCCAGCAGGGATCCCTGGTGCTGCCAAGGACCAGCTTGGCCTCCATGGGAACCTACAGCTGCCATGGCGAGGACAGCAGCCTCCTGCACACTGTGTCCCTGCGTCTGGGGCGTGAGTAGCATGGGCTGTTCTCGGGGGAGGGTGGTGCGTGCACCCCTGCCAGGGGTTTGCCAAAAGGGGGCTTTGTGTTGACACGGGCATCCCTTTGTGCTGGGTGAGCTGCAGGATGGGGGACTCCTCGCTGACTGCTGCTTCCCCCGGACCCCAGACCTGCCTGGAGTCCCCTTTGTGTCCTGCAGAGCGTCTGACTATGAGAATTTCTCTTGCTCCTGGACCTCCAGTGTGGAGACATTCCTCCCCACCAAATACATCACCACATACAGGTGAAGTATCCCCCCAGGGCATGGATTGAGGGTGTTACAGTGTGAGCTCTGGGTCACAGCCAAGGATAACCACCAAGTCCATCTGGCCATCCCACACATGCCCTGGGTTCACCTCCTGCCCCAAGGACCATGCTGCACCCCAGAGCAGGTCCTGTTTTGGGGTGAGCAGAGCACCAAGCATTTGCTTGCCCTCCGTGGGGGTCTCAGCAGCACTGGGGGGCTGGCACAGGCAGGCTCCCTCCCTGCTGACAGCTCTGCCAGCACCAGAGGGGCAATAAAAGAGAAGCAGGTCATCTGCAAGCCTCCACGCTCCGGCATGCTTTGGGATGAAAGGAGCCCTGACAGCATTGCTGCTTCTAATTATCCCTGCAAGCCAAATTAGCAGGCGGCTTTGAAGCCCAACAGAGCTCATAAAGCACAGCCCTGCTGAAAGCTGCAGGAGCTGAGGGCTTGGTGGGGAGGGGGCTGAGTGGAGAATCAGGGGCTCCACAGGGAGGGGGAGTGGAAGCAAGAAATTTGGGGGGCTGTAGGGGGAGGGTGAAGCCAGGCACAGGGGAGCTGCTTTTATCAGTGTCTCCTTATCTTTGCTGCTGTGTGATGAAACCTCAGGAAAGGAGGTCCCATTTCTTTTCCCTGAGACCCCCAGATCCTGCTGCCAGGCTGTTCACTGGAAGAGCTGGGCGTGGTTTTAGCTCTGTCCCCCATGCTGTCACATGTGTATGTCAACGTGGGAGTGGGGGGCTGCTTCGCAGTGTGGACCCCTGTCCCTCCTCTGGGTCATGGTGGGGTTCACTTCGTGCTGCCCCCTCATCCTAATCATCTGATTTTCCATCTGTCTCCATGGCAGGAAGAAATCGCTGACAGGCGAAGAAAAGCGGAGGTAGGGCTGACTCCCACCCTGCTCCTGCTCCCCAGGGACTGGCCCCCATCCCAGCGGCTCTGCTGCTGTCTTCAGCAGGGACCCCAAAGCAAGAGCTCGGGATCCCCATCAGGGAGCCAGCTACCCAAGCCTGGGAGTCTGGGAGAAGGGTTTTCCTCAGGGAGGGACCCTCCCAGGGGAGTGTGGAGCTGGGATGGGGGTCCCTTCTGTCATGCTCAGAGGGACATGCCGGACTCTGGAAGGGTGAGTGCAGCTGAGCCAGAGGGGCTGCCTCCCCCACCAGGGTCTTGGCTTGGGGGTCTCCCATGGCTCCTTCTTGGCAGCCTCTGGGAACTGTGCATGGTGGGCGGGTAGGACGTGTCACCACCCCGCCTCCCTGTCTGCAGGAACAAGAACGGGCACATGGGGCTGTGCCTGCAGGATCCGTCCCGCCCCGGCACCTGCACTGTCCACAGGTCAGAGTTCTGGAGCTCCTACCGCCTGAACATCACCGAGGTGAACCCCCTGGGCTTCAGCTACCGCCTCCTTGATGTCACCATGCAGGCCATCAGTGAGTCCCCATCCGCCCACCTGTCTGTGCCGCTGTTTGTCCATCGCTGGGCAGTTACCTGTGGGTGGCAGCGGAGAACCCTACACCCCTGTGCACAGCAGCGGGGAACCCTACAGCCCTCTGCATGGCAGCGGGGAACCCTACACCCCTGTGGGTGGCAGCGGGGAACCCTACACCCCTGTGCACAGCAGCGGGGAACCCTAGACCCCTGTGCACAGCAGCGGGGAACCCTAGACCCCTGTGGGTGGCAGCGGGGAACCCTACACCCCTGTGCACAGCAGCGGGGAACCCTAGACCCCTGTGCACAGCAGCAGGGAACCCTACACCCCTGTGGGTGGCAGCGGGGAACCCTACGCCCCTGTGCACGGCAGTGCGGGATGACAAAGGCTTCCTGTCCTCTCCCACACAGTTAAGCCGGACCCTCCAGAGGGCTTGGTGGTGGAGCCCATCCCCCTGGCCCCACGGCGGCTCCATGTGAGCTGGAAGTACCCTTCCTCCTGGCCCAAGGAACCCCACTTCCAGCTAAGGTTTCGGCTCCAGTACCGACCCGTCATCCACCGTTCTTGGTCCGTGGTAAGAGTGCAAGGAAAGGCAGGGCCAGCACAGGAGTGGGGTGTGCATGGGGCCAGGGAGGGTAGTGAGGGGTGCCCCTGCCTGCCCCACAGCTCCCCTCTGCCTGGCACAGGTAGAGACGGTGAATCTGTCTGAGGTTATCACGGATGCCTTCGCTGGGCTGGAGCATGTGGTCCAAGTCAGTGCCAAGGATTTCCTGGATGCTGGGAATTGGAGTGAGTGGAGTGCCGAGGCCCGGGCAACACCAGTCAGAGGTGAGAGGGGGACAGGCTGCAGCCCCCAGCAGCTTACCACGTTGTGCCATCCCTCCCCAAAGTCCCTCCAGCACCCTTAACTGCCCCTCCTTAGTCCCTTCCCCATGGCAGTCATTCCCCCAAATATCAACCAGAGTGAGTCTCAGCTCCTGGGCCACTTAAGGTTGGGAGGCAGAGCTGCAGGACAAAACATCTCCCAGCCCATGTCAGTCTGCAGCACTGCTAATGCCATTTGGGGACTGTCCCTGACAGAGAGCGGGGCTTCCAGAGCACCATTAGCACCTTGGTGACACCCTTGGGCTTGTGGGATCTCTGGGGCACAAGGACACCCTTCCTTGCTCCTCTCTGTGGCTCCCTGGGGTGCTGCCTATGCTTTTGGTGAGTGTTTCCATCCCTTCCGTCCTTCCAGACCTGGTCTCCACAGCAAGTGAAGAAACCACTACAGATGCCAGACTGGAGAGCCTGGCTGAGGAGCCCTCCCAGGCTCCCAACCCTGAGCCCATCAGTGAGTAGAGCTGGGGGTGGTGGGCAGGAGTGCCATGTGTGTGGCTGAGAGCAATGGGAAAGGGTCTCTTGCCTCATGCCCCTGTGTGGCTGGGCTGCTGAATTGTCCAGGAGCTTGCCATAGGATCCCCCGGGTGCTGGGGACTGTGGCATCCCTCGGCTGTGACAGTCTCTCTGTCCCAGATCGCAGTGACCCCTTGGAGAAGATGGCTGTCCTGGTGTCCCTTGGGATCTTTGCCTTCTTCGTCCTGGCTGCTGTTCTTGTCATCACCATCCTTATCTGGTAGGCTGGGTTTTGAGAAGGAGGGGCTGTATGATTGCTGTCCCTATCCCATCCTGAATCCTCAGCATGGAGTGCCCTGTGATCCCCCAGCCCTGCTCTGGGGTCCCTGCCAAAACACACTCAATGCCCTCTAGGGTGGTGTATGCTCCCCTTGCCCCTGTGCCACACCAGTGCCTCTTCCCAGCACACCCAGTACTGCCCAGCCTGGCCTGGGCTCTTTCCAGTGAGCCCAGATTCCAGGGGCCTTTCTCTGAATCCCCTCAAGATGCTGCTGCTTTTAATATTCCCCCAAAGGCTCCTGCTGGGGATTTTCGTGCTCCAGAGTCAGCACAGACAACCCTCCATGTGCCTTTGCTCCCTGGGAATCTTGTCCCCGGGTCCCCTCTCATCCTTCCATGGGATCTCCATGCCATGCTCCTGCTCTGCTGTCAGTCGCTGTTCCCACTCCAATCCTATTCTATCTTGTGACCAGTTCCTGCTGTAGCCCTGGATCTGACCCGCTGGAGAGGTTAAACTGAGCTGGGCACAGCTGGATGGAAACACAGAGCAGGATCACTGGGAATGTGGGCAATCCTGATGCTCAGGGTTGCTGTTTGGGGTCTTCAGCCACCATTGCTCTCATCCTCAGGCTCCGGGTGAGGAAACATGGCAAGGACAAGACCAAACCCAACTTTCTGGTTGCTGCCACCCACTTGAAGGCACTACCAAGTGAGTCGGGGTGCAGGCTGGGGAATGGGGGGGGAATGTGGGGCAGGGAGTGTGGAGTGTGGGGCAGGTCACTGTCCCCAGTGTCCCCTTTGACCCCCTGTCCTCTCTCTCGGCAGAAGCTCAGATCCTGTAGTGAGCCCTGGCCGATCCCTGCTCCCTGCACCCGCTTGCCCACGCGTGGGACTTGATGCCACTGCTGGCCCCCAAGGACCCCACGCCTCCTGGGTCACCCCACAGCTGTGGACATTGCCGGAGCCCCCCACACCCTGGGGTTGCAGGATGGATCCTAAGGAGAGAGGCTCTGCTCCTAGGAGCGCTGGACTGCCTGAGCCCACCAGGAGCCAGCTGGAGTCACTTCAGGCTCAGGGTGACAGGCCAGCTCCACCTCCGAGCGCTGCTAAACAAATGGGGATAAGACTGAGCCAGCCCCACTTCACTGCCTAGTGTTGAGGGGGACCATGGGTGTAGGCTCCCGGGGGTGCCGGGCATCAGTGCCAGCCCGAGGGGTGCTGGTCCCTGCCTGTCACCCCCCACCAGCCGCCAGCAGGCGGAAGAGAACACCCCCAGCCCCTTCCCTCTGCCCCAATTCCCCGTGCTGTGGCTGGACGGAGCAGCGATGCCAATAAAGGGGATATGCCAATGCTATCATTGGCACTGTCCAGGCAAAACCCCTTTGCAGACGATGCTGGGCCAAGGGAGGAGTGAGTGCCAGCTTGGGAATGGACCTTGCAGGAGGTGCACAGGCGCTTCCCAAACAGCCTTCCCAAACCCAGGACGTGCCTGGAGGGGCTGAGAGAGACCCATCCCGAGGCTAAGTGCCAGAAAGGGATGCAGCTGTGTGGGACATGTCCCCTGCCCTCATCAGCCTGACAGCCAAGACAGGACCCTCTGCACAGCCCCCCTCACTCTGCATGTGGCCCCCTTGCCGCACCTCGACCCGGCCCCTCTAATGGCTTCCATGTGTTGGCACCTCCCGACCCCGGTGCTCGGTGCCAGCAGCCCAACAAGATCCAGATGGAGCTGGGTGGAAATCCAGACAGCAGCAACGCGTGGAGCACAGGGAGCAGAGCCAGCGCAGGGTGGGGACCCACGCGGGTCCTGGGGCTGCCCGTGAACCCACGATGCAGAGGGAGCCTGGAGTGGGGCACCCGCAAAGGGTCCTTGTGTGGACTGGGTTGGAGAGATCTGGGCCGGGCTGTGCCTTTTGCAATGTGTTGTGTGCCCACAGGCTCCTTGCTGCCCTCACTGGGTGCCCCTGGATGTGGGGTCTCCATGCTTGTCTTTGTGGGGTTCCAGCCCCTCACTGTCCCTTATGAGCACAGACACCCTGAATGAGAGAGGTGGGGGTCAGCCCTCTACAGTGTGCTACTGGAGTGGCACTGTCCTTGGACCAGAGCAGGGTTCTCCACAGGGCAGGTAGGGCAGGTCGCCAAGATGGGGAGGTGTAGGGAGTCAGATCCTGCCTCAGGCTCAGCACTGGGACACTCAGCACATTCTAGGCTTTGCAGCTACATCCCCTCTCCCAGGGGGTATCCCACAGCTTGACAGCTCCAGGTATCTCACACTGCCATCCCCTGCTGGGCTTGGTCCCCAGCATCCGACCCTCATTCTGATGTGTCCCACAGTCACCCTTGTCTTGTCATGGTCACCTTTGTCTCTTCTCAGACCCCAGCATGGCATTGGCAGCCTTTACCGCTTGGAAGCCTCCTCTTACCACCACCAGATCCCACTCCTCTGCCACTGTGGAGGGGATCAAGGCAGTGGTTGCCCAGAGATGCTGTGGAACACAAGTGTTGTACCTCCCATAGCTGTGGCTCCAGTGTTTGCAAACAACTCAGTAATTTCCTGGCACCTGGTGCTGGTTTAGAGGCTGATGCCTGCTCGACCTGTAGCAGCACAGCAGCCAGAAAACGGGAGAGCTTGTGAGACAGCAGCTCTGGCCCCTGAATTCTGCCTGCTTATAAACTCCAGAAAGCCCAGGCATGCTCCAAACAGAAGTGTATTGCTGCTGGCTAGGGAACCCATAGATCTGTTGTCCCCATGTGCCAAGCCCTTTGTCCCCCTCCTTAGCTGGGGCTTGCTTGGCCAGGCAGTGGGGACACCCAGTTCTGGTGACCAGGGCAGCTTGAGGGCAAGAGAGGCACATCTGGTTCTCATCACTGCATCCTGCTGCCCTCAGCCCTGGAGGGTGACCCCTTTCCTCTCTGATGTAAGGAGTCATGACCTGCCACCCATTTGGCAGCTGGAGATACCAAGAGCAGGCAAGGGGGCCGCATGCCACCACAAAGCCCTGCCTGCCTGCACTGCAGCTGCCTGCTGGGATGCCCCATGGCTCAGGTCCCTGCCCCAGCAGCCTGTAAGTGTGACACACAGGCCCTGGGGACCCAAAGGAAGCGGCAAATGCTGTGCTTTGGGGAATAAAGATGCCTGGTGCTGGGTGCTGCACTCCCCCATGCCCAAGGGGAGGATGCACTGGTGCTGGACGTGGGCAAACAGGGCTTTCCAGCGGACCAGAGAAGATGCAAGGGGAGGCCTGGGGTGAGCAGCAATCTGGAATAAAGGAGAGGGATCCAGATGCCAAAATCAACTTTGTCTTCAAGCCGTGGAGAAGAAAAACAGGAAGGGACCATGAGACCAGTCCCAGTGCCGGCACCTCCCTGTCCCACTGTGGGGCCAGGGCACTTCCTCCACAGCTTGGGCTCTCTGGTGGCTCGCGCAGCCACTGAGCGAGCAGAGGCTTCCTGCTGCAGGCTGGAGCCCTGCCTGGACGCACCCTGCCCCAAGTAGGCAGAGGCACATCCAAACTTGCCTTTGCTGCCGTATCCCACCCTCCCCAGGGTGGATGCTGTGCCAAGATCGCCAGGGGAGCTGGTACAAGCCAGGCCTGGAGATGCTGAGAATGTGCCAGGTCAAAGCAGCCCGTGGACTGCATCCACATGGAGCAGGGATGGGTCCAGCTTCCTGGCATGGAACAGGGACCAGCCCAAGCCCAGCAGGAAAAAAAGTGCAGGAGAACATGGCCTGGGATATACTTGGTTTAAAAAATTTCCATCAGGCAATGCTACACACCAGGGAAGGTCCCCAGCATGGAGATGCAGAGAGGTCCATGTCCATTGTCTCCATCCAGCACAGGGTGGCCAGATCACGTCTCAGGCAGGCGCTTGTTTGGGCAATCTATACCTTTGGCAAAAGCCTTTGCAGCAGGGCACTGGTTGTGGGTGGTTGTGCAGCTCTGCCTGGGCTCTTTGAGTGCCACCAACCCTGCCAAATTTCTGAGCTAGCCCTCAGGACTAGCCCTCCTTCTCTCCCTGCCTCGCTGCCAGGTTCAGCCCGCATTTTGCAGGGGAGGAGGCGAGTTGCACAGGACTGTGAAGCAAAACAGTCTCAACTTACCTCTCATGGCTGCTTCTGCTTCCTTCTCTGCCAAACCTTGAGCCAAGGAAAGAAATAAAAGCAGCTTCAGCAGAATGTGGAACACATGGGCCATGAAACATACATCTGTATGTGTCATGAGGTGATGTAGAGAGCAAAGGGTACATACACATACATCCCCAGTGGTTCAGGAGGGAGGGAAGGATGCATGGATTGAAGGAAGGAGACGTGCAGATGTATAGATGGATGCATGGATTTGTTGTCAGAGGGAGGAAGGGATAGATGGATTTATGGATGAATGTATGGATAGGTAGTTTGGACACTCAGTTACCTTCCTAAGCATCAATGATGCTCACTGGGCAGGGGCTGACTTGTGCAGATGGGTGAGGCCTTGCAGAGAGCAAGGACTGTGTTTGGGAACAAGTCTTGGGTGTGACCCATACACCCAGTCCTCATGTAAGTGGCATCACAGCTGACATGAGGAGACAGAGCCTGAATTGTCGCCAGTGCAGGTCCTGAGAGTACTGGGGAGAATGTGGGGCATCTCTAGAGGGATTGCATCCCCCTCAGGAGCTGCTTCCATCTCACACTGCCCAGACACTGAGAGTAGGAATAGCAGGGAGCATGCCCAGAGATGCAGTGAATCCAAACACAAATGCTTTGAAAATGCAGTGCTGAGCATTCACCCTGACCATGGCTTTCATCTCACCTGCATGTGGATACCTCTGCCTGGGAACTTGCTAGAGATCCAAGCACTTAACCCATTAGAGACCCCTGTGAGCTCCCATGCTCCCTTTTCTTCATCTGCCTCCCTTTCTAGCTGCCACAGGCCTGAAAATTTCTTGCCGATCTCTCCTGAAACAGAGGAGACATCTCCTGCCAGGCCAGATGTGCTGACACCCAAACAGATGTGGAGAAGGGAGAGACCTGAGACATCTCTTGCTGCTGCACTGCCAGCTTCTCCCTCCAGAAATGGGTTGTTTCTTTCTTTGCTTGCTGGGGCTGGCCCCTTCCCTGCCTCTGGGATGCTTCTGGTCTTTCACAGATGGGAAATGCCAAGCATGTGGCCACAGAGATGCTGGGAGGCAACAGCCAGCAGCGCAGCTCTGCCCAAGCACTGCTGCTCGTGATGCTCTTGGGAAATGGCTGCTCCCTGCTCCAAGAAGCAGCAGCAGCCCACGATTTTCCTGCTAGCTTTTTGCCTTTTTTTTTTTTTTTTTTTTTTTTTATAACTTCAAAAACCCCATT
>VZTE01002477.1:770739-859924 GCA_013397775.1 Eulacestoma nigropectus
TTTTTTTTTTTCTTTTCGACACTGGAAACAGTCCTGTTGTCCAAGCAAGAGTTCCCAGTGTTTTGTGTCCCTGCCCTGGAGGGTGGTGGCACTAGGGGACACATGCTGTGTGCTCCCCATGCACACATTTCTGCTGTGCAATGTGAGGACTGCACCTCCTCGGTACTGCCATGTCACTTGCTCAGACGAGGTGATGTCCTGCCTTCCCCATGGCAGGATCTCTGTCTTCTCCTCCAGCTGCAAGGACTAAAACAGAGCAGGACACACTTTGGGAGCTTCTTTGGGCATCCTCTCTACCTGTTCTCCTCCCACCAGCTGCACCTTGTGGTGCCCTTCATCCACTGCCACATCACCTGCGTTGTCTGCATGGGCAGAATAAGCAAATAGAGGTTATGGACAGCATGCCCCAGCCCTCTGCAGGAACTTCTGAACCAGCTGGGGCACTCCAGTGTTCCCCATGTTTCTGGGATTGCATGGAGCAGGCACTGGGCAGACAGGGCACTGGGCAGACAGAGTTCTGTACAGCTGGGCTTTTCTCTGCATCCTGAATATGATGGACCAGAGTTAAATGTGCCTCTGGAAGTCTCATGTGGCTTTGCAGGGTCACAACACATTCAAGCAACTCCCAGCCTTTGTTCTGCACTGGGAGATCCACCAGATGTGGGAGCAGCTGAGCTCCACGTGAATTCCAGGCACTGGCACCAGCACAGTCACCTCTGTGCTGATGGATCGCAAGGTGTAAGGTGCCAAAAGTGTCAGATCTGTCCAGGATCCCCTCCTGGGATGATGACTGATCCCCAGGATGATCTGCAGGTCTTAAAGGCACTGATTCCCAGGGGAAAGCTAACCTGGAAAGTACTGATCACCAGAAATATGCTGACCTGGAAGGCACTGCTGCCAGAGAGGATGCTGACTTGGAAGGTGCTGGTTGCCAGTGGAGTGCTGGAGATGCCAGCCTGGAGGGCACTTATCCCCAGGAGGATACAAACCTGGAAGAGGGAGGCCTGGGAGAATGCCAATCTGGAAGGCACCAATCCCCACGGGATTTGCTGACCTGAAAGGCACCATTTATCCAGAACATGGTGCTTTTCCCCCTACTACAGAGCACTTCTTTCAGCTCCCCACTTACGCTGGGCAGCAGCTCAGCCAGGGACCTCTCCAAGGGCTTGGGCTAGGGATCCACACTCAGGCAGGCATCTACGGCTGGCGGCAAAGAGCCTGGCGAGCTGCCGGCAGGAAGCTGAACTAGCACCACCTCTTCCAATTTCCCTCCTCCTCGGAACTCCCAGCTGGGAGCCGCTGCCCAGCTATGGGCAAGGGGGCGTGTGGCCCCTCACTACTGCCAGAACAACCACAAGCCCCATCGTTCTGCAGGCAAGTGAGACACACAGACCCTGTTTTCCCACTAGATGGCAAACATTGCCTTCAAAAACAGCCTTTGGAGGAATTGTGTCCGTCCCTTCGAGAGGAGGCTGAGAAAACCCTCAGGAAAAAGCCCTGGGGGTGACGGGCCTGAGGCTGCTTCGGCGTGGGATTGGGGGTAGCAGGGACCCCGGCATGCTCCTCATCTTGCTTTTTCTGTCATTTCTGAAATTGTTTTCCTTTCCCACCCACCTGGTTTCTCCCTGGTCCTGGAAGACCCATCCCTTGCCCTATGCTGGTGGGACTGAGCACCCTGGGCATGGAGGAGAGGCATCTGGTTAACCCTGGGTAGCACCTTGAACTCCCACAGCCACAGAGTGAAGCCCAGAAGCTTTGCTGGGAATTAATTACTCTGTGGTTTGCGAACTGAATGCGTGTTAATTCCTCTTTGCAAGTGCTCAGGTCCACAGGCAAGCCACTATGCTGTGTGTAAATAAAGGAGGCGGGGATGAAGGCTGTTCATGGGGATGTGCACCTGCCCAAGGTCTTCTACCAGCTCAGAAGTATTTCCAGGCTTGTTTAAGTTTGAATTCAGACCCAGATTTTTCCATGGTGTCTGTATTATCCTTGTGCAGAAGTTTCCTGAGTGTTTGCTGCTGGCCCTGGCGTTGCTGCAATATTGCTGTGTGGTTAAACATGATGTGTCATAGCTAATGAGGGAGCTAACTGTGGATGGTAAATGTTTAATATGGACAAATCAAGCCAATTAGGCAATGTCAAGAGAAAAGTGTGTCATCTCAGCTGTGTCTGTCCTGGGTGGAGGGGAGGTTCTGTGGCAGGGTAAAACCCCTGCTGCTGCAGGATCAGCAGCTCCTAACACCAGCCAAGGGTAAAGATGCTGGATGCAGATCCTCCTGCAGACCTCCAGTCCACCCACGGGGTACTTTCACCTGGGGGACAAGGACAGTTTTTTCAAAACAAGATTTTCTGGAATAAAGACCTCTGGGTGGCCGGAGGGGATGGCAGCCATCTCCAGTGCCAAGCTGCCAAATGAGAAGTAGTAAATCATCCCACCTAAAGCACTCCTTGAAGACCCCCAGCAGGACTCTTGGCCATTCATAGCATGCTGCCTGCTTTTTAGGCAAGCCTGTGGCCCCAGAGCTCAGCAGTGCTCAGACAGGAGCACCAGGGATCCGCAACAGTAGGGTTCTCAGTGGCAGCCATCCACCAAGCATTAATTAACTGATGGCAGCAGCTGTATTCCCTCCACAAAGGGCTCTGGAGCCCTGCTCCTCACAGCTTCCTCTGTGCCTCAGCTTCCTCCCAGGTATATTGTTTGGTATCATTTACACCTGGGTGAAAAGGATCCTTCGGGTGTTCTGGCCACTTCCTTCAGGAAGAGATTATTGCCACTTCCTTCAGGAAGAGATTGTTGCCTCTTCCTCCACGAGGGCTGGCAAGTCCCTCACAAGGCTATTTATAGTCACAGAGAAAACTCTGGAAAATGAAAGGAAGAACGTGACTGGGGAATAGAAACTGAGGGAGCTGTCGGGAGCCAGTCTGCAGCCTGCGGCTCAGGGCAGAAAGCCAGTGACGGATTGTGACAGCCACTGATTCACGGGCCGAGCAGGTAGAAAGCCCTTCTGGCCCTTTCCAGCTGGGCTCCCTGCCAGCCCTTGTGCTGGTATGTGCTGGTGCATGGGGACAACAGGGCAGAAGCAGTGATAAAATGGATGGTGTGGTGCACCCCTGTGGCTTGAGGCTTCCCCATCCCTTGGTGAAACTCACAGCCTCTGCAGGCAGCAGAACAGAAGTTAAGAACAGATGTGGCTACTTCACTCTTGAAGCTTAGATTTACCAGTCCAGGAGGGTTTGACCCCTGCTCTTAATCCAAGGAATGAGTAAGTCCCCATGTCTGAGGCTGTCATACCTTTGCCTTGATGTGTGCCTGATTCCAGCTTTCCAGTCCACGTCCTGGGAGTGGTTCTGGCCCTTCCCTGTAGGCTCAGGGTTCTGGGGGTGGTTTCCATCAAACAAACGCTTCCTGCTTCTGCGTGGCATCTCTAAGTGGTGACAGGCTGCCATGGGCAGCAGCCACCCTCCCACCCTCCAGTCTTACTTCAGGCCCCGTCTCAGGTCCCTGAAGGCTGGGCCCTGTCAGGAGACCTCTCAAGATACCCAGCAAAAGCAAACTGAAGCAAACTGGGAGCCATGTCCTCTCCCACCTGCAGCAGGGTGACACCATCCACATCCCTCAGCTCGTGCTGCCAGGTGAGAAAAGCCTCTAAGCCTGAAGGTGCCAATGCTTCAGAAATTCTGGTGGAACTGCACCAAGCTACCTTGGGTAAGGACCTGCACCACTCTCCCAGTGGCCTTTCCCAGGGTTTTGGCATGACGTGGGGCACTGGTGGCAGACTCAAAGAGGCTGCAGGGACTGTGGGGCTGGGTACCTCTTTGTGCCTGTTCAGATCCCCCAGCAGGTGATGGATGAGAGGCATGAGCAGGCAAGGTAGCCAAAGGAGCTGGGGAAATGCTTTTGCTGTGTGCAGAGATGAGGGATGAGCCTCAGCAGACCCATCTGGCCTTGCTCTTTGGCAGGGTAAAGGCAATAACCCACCATGGCATTCCAAGGGCCCCAGCAGAAGCATTGTGCAGAAACCAACACCCAGGCCTGCACAGAGAGGAGCAAGGACACTCCAGCTACGTTGGCACTAAGAAATCAGCTCTGCCAAGGGCTGCTTTCTGATTGGGAATGATGCCTGCCTTTGGAGTCAGGCTAGCTGACCTGGGCCAAAACCTGCCGGAAATGATGCTCAGAGTATTCCACTACAAGGGGACATTTGCTTCAGTTGCTGTCACCTGTGCAGCCCTGATGCCCTGCAGTGGGCACCGCTCTGTCTTCAGGGGCACTGGGACAGTCGAGAAGGTCAGACTCCTGCCTGCAGCCTGGCTAAAGAGAACTGCTGGGTTTGGGAGCCCGCTGGAAGGGCGAATGGAAGGAAGCACAGTACAATTTGTGTGCCACCATTGCTGGGAAGGCAGCCTCCTGCTGTCTGGCAGGAGGGGAACGCAGCAAAAACCGAAACCTCAGATGGAGGAAAGAGGAAGGAGTTGGCGCTGTTGGTGGCTCAGATCCTGCAGTGGGTTAGTGGCCTCCCCTTCCTGCGAGATTTTTGCTGTTTGGTTATTCTTATTACATAAGCATAGGAGCTTGGCTCTGCTCCAGGGCCCAGTTCTCTAGAAAATAACCTCTTTCTCTTCCTTTTTGCATCACAATCCTTTAAAAGCAGAGTTCCTAAGCTGTGGCCTGAGGATCCCCGGAGAAGACCTGACAGATGATCTACAGACCTGCTTCACATCTACAGTGCTCCTTGCTCTGCAGGGCTGGAAGCCTATAAAAGTGTTAGAAGTGGAATCTGGAACCCAGAGGAAGTGTACTGATGCCTGAAAGGTCATGCTTTCATTTCTTCAGGAAGACAGTCGCTTCAAAGATAGAAATCCAAAAGGGTCTGCCAGCTTCGCTGGAACGTCATCTGCAAAGAGAAGTGCAGGTTCCCTTTGCACAGGCTCCAGCACAGCCCGTGGTGACCAGTACTGTGATTCCCCTGGTATAATAATTCTGATACCCTTCCTCAAAGCACAGCTCAGATCCAGAAAGTAAGAAAAGCTCCAAAAAGACAAAGAGACTGGATTTCGGGGTGGTGGGCAGCAGCTGAAACCCCATGAGGTGCAACAGAGGGGTGCTCCCCACCCAGCTGTTGGGTCTTGCTCCTGTCACAGCAAGGGAAGACCAGCTTCCTTCTATCTCTGGGATCTGGGTTGTTGATGTCTCATATCTCTCCTGTGCTCCTCATCTTTGCCGAGAACGGTGAGGAGACAACACAACTCCCCACTGCCCCTCTGCCCGTGGCCAAGCCCAGCCTCTCTGAGCCACACAATCCATCAGCAGCAAAGGACAAATTACCATCGGCAGAGCAAGAAGAGAGAGGACAAGACCAAGACATGGGGCTTGCAAGTATCTCTGCAAGGAAATGAATCTTCATTGTACCACTGTGAGTATTTACTGAAACGTACATGGGGCTGTGTAATCTGTAAACCCGAGCAGACTGTGAAAACGAGGATAAGGTGCCAAGCTCTCCCTTTATCATTTAGATTTACCTTGGCTTCTTTTTTCTTCTTTTTTCCAGGCTCAGTTTTTGTATCTTGTACCCAATAAAGATANACTTCTTTTTTCTTTGAAGACAGTTTCCAGGCTCAGTTTATGTATCTTGTACCCAATAAAGATACTGAAAGCCCTTTAATCTACTGCTGTGTAATCAGCAGCTTATTTCACTGCAGAGGTAAATGACACTGGTGTGAGACATTAGCTGTGCATGGCTCGGAGCTGCTGGAAAACATCCTTGATTAGCTGGGAAGTATTCACTGGCATGCACCTGGGGCAGGCTAAGCAGGCTAGCCTCACCCCATCCCTGGCTGCAAACCAGGTGGCTGTCAGTGTCCTCTCACAGGTACAGGGGGCCATGCACAGCCTTGTGATACCATCCAAGTACTCCAGGAGGGTGCCAGCAGGGATAAAGCCAGGCAGTGGCAGTACGGAATGTGTCTAGGGCTCTGATGTGATGTCAGCTCTGAACTGACACTAGCTTACATGTACCAGCATGGGAACATTGAAAAAGAGTAGCAGAGACCCACCAGGATGGAGATTTTGGCTTCCTCCCATGCTCACTGTATCCTGTGCAAGCTCTTTCACCATAACCCATGGGCATATGTGGCTGTCACCTGTGCTCAGCTTCCACTGCCTGCCTGCAGCCACTGCTGGTGCTGGTGGGAGTTTGGCAGATGCCTTCTCCTTGCTCTGTGTCTGTGTGAGAAGGGAGCTATTGGGGGCAAGGCTTGTGAGCCCATCCCAGCACATCACAGACTCCTTGAGATGGCATCTCTGGCAAAGACAAGCATTGCATGACCAAAGCAGGGCTCCTCTGGCCTGGAGGGTTGTAAGAGTGTTTTCATGTGGTTTTAGGGCAGTAGGGAGGTGAAGAGAACACTGAAGCATTTCCCATGGCCTGTGCCAGCACTCAGCACCGTGGCTGTTGTTCCTGCACGCCAAAAGGAGCATCAGCACTCAAGTGCAGGATGTGCCAACCACGTGTGCCTCTCCAAGCCACACAGGAACTGTTACTCTTACAGGTGCTGTCCAGAGACTCAGATCTGCACTAGACCCTAAAGCCCTCACAGTCTCATCTAAACAGACCAGGCATACAATGAATGAGAGAGTTATCTGCCACTCCTGTACACAGGGAAGGAGGAGGACAGTGAGTGACACATGGAGACCATGGCAGGGCCACAGTAAAAGGATGAGCCTATTGTCACTGCGGAGCAGAGCTCAGCAGCATCGTTCTCCCACAACCAGGTGCTCCTGGGCTCAGAGCTGCAGCTACATCTGTCTGATAAACTCTCTGACACAGGCAGGGAGCAATCTCTTCTGCTGGGGCTGCTCCTCCACTCTGGGGCATGCTGGTAACAAGGGGCATCTTCCCACAGCATGACCACGAACCCTCGTGTCCCTTCAGAAATAGTGTTTGGGACGCAGCAGCAGCAGCTGCAAGAAATTTAGAGGAAGGTCAGGCATCCGTCAGAGCAGCCTCTTACTTTGTACCTATCTCTGAGTCCTGTCGTGTTCACCCCAAGCACCCCTGCCCACAGAAATCCCTCTTTTAAGTGAAAGAAACCAAAACAACCAACAAATAAACCAACTGAAACCCACGAACAGCAACCAAACCACAAAATACTTGAAATGTGTTAGAGTGACCCATCAGCATTTTTCAGTCAATAGTAAGCACAGATGTGGTCCGGGGTGCTGTTTCTCTACTACAAGCAACTGGAACTCACCATGAGTTCATCACAATGAGCTCACAAAAAAACAGCCCAACCTCATGTATTGTGTCCTGAGCCCTGCATCCCCCCTGGATGCCCTCAGGCAAAGTTCTCTCCAGCTTTTTTATCTCTGCTGCCAGTTTCTGTGGGTCTCCAGGATGTGCTGCCACACACCCACAGCCTGGAATGGCTCCGTGTGACAGCTAGCCTTGGACTTTGCCTGCCTGAACAAAGACAAGAAGAGACGGCGGTGGTGCCTTCCTTCTTCCCAGCGGGTGGCTGCCTTTTTCTGCTGGCCGGGATTTTTCAGGGAGTCAGGGACATTGGGTTAAGCATTGCTAGAGCAGGGCAGAGAGCCAGGAGAGCTCTTGTTCCCGTAGCACGGGAGGTCAAAGGACCAGAATGCTCCCTCCCGGATGGCACTCACAGCTCCTCTGTCTGCAGCCACTTCCTCAGGACGTGAGAAATGCTGGGTAGGTAAAGACCTCCTGGGGATGAAGGACAGGGAAGAACCTCTGCTGATACCCCTCATCCCAGCCCCCTGTAGGGTGAGGCATGGCTCAGCAAGCAGGATGCTTAGAAAGGGCAGCAACTACGGGGCAGCTGCCCCAGAACCCTGTGGGGCTCGTCAGCAGACACCAACAAGAAAGGTGAGAACAGGTTAATGAGCCTCTTCGATCATTCAGAAGAGCAGCAGTATACACCTCTTAAAAGAATAAAAGGATGTGAAAGGCATCATGTGAAATTTCGCGGTGCAAAGGGTGAAGGAAAGAGCCCAAGAGCAGCAGTGCTGGGTCAGGACAGAGGCTCTCTCACTCTGTCTCTCTCTCCAGCTGAGACCACCGCTAGGTACGTAAGAGAAATCAGCAGACACAGAGGAATCCGGAGTCATCCTTCTCTGCCACCCGCCCCCAGCACCCAGGAGTCACCAGTGCAGGAGCTTCCCCGGGTGGGGCTTATGTGGGAACTGCGTGCACCTACCTGTGGTGGGTTTGTCCAGCCCCTGGCTGTGCCCCGCCAGCACCCTGTGCTGAGAGTTCAATGGATTATCAACGGAGAATGCGAAAAGAGCACTGCTGCTGTTTTTAAACTTCAGCCTGAGCATTTCAGGGATGGACATGGAAGAGGAGCCCTTGGGTTGATCCTGGCAGTGCTGCAGTGGGCTGTGAGGATGATGTTTCTAACCAAATTTGACCAGAGTACTGGATCAGCCTCCCTGAAGATGAAGGAGGGACCTTCAGGGATTCCAGGGGACCAGTGCACTTCTAATGCTACAGGGGTAGCTTTACGAGAAGGGAGAGGAGCTCAGGGGCTTAGGAGGTTTCAATGCTGCCCAGTTTGATAGTTCCTTTCCAACAATTTAGGAGTCTGGCTAACACAATGGCTGTGCTTGGAGTGGGATGCCTTTTCTTTTCCCATCCTTCTGACTGTTATCTTGATGACTCTCCCCTCCGTTTCCAGTAAGAAAGGATCCACGAGCAAGTCCTTCCTTAGCAGGGCATGGAGCCAGTCTGCCTTATCAGGCACAGAAGAGCCAGCCAGGGACTTTCCATTCCTTGCTGCTGTGCCCTTTTAGGAATACCAGCCTGGTACATCTCACATGCTTCAGAGACTTCCCTATCTCCCCCTGTACACTCTTGGCAGTTCTGTCCCAGAAGACTTTACCTTGACTTTCTTTGATGGCTTTTTCCTGTTCTTGATAAGCCTCTGCCTGGAAATCCTTGGACAGGGATATCCCACAGGAAAACTGGGAAGGACGATGCTGTTCTGGAGCAGTACTGCTCCTTTGCTCCACAGGGAAGCCCTCAAAAACCCAGCCACTGTGGCCTCCTCCAGCTTCCTTTGCAAGCAGCTAAGAAAAAGTCTGGCTTTGGAATTTTGTTGTTTGGCTCTTTGCCTCTGCTGTCCCTGATGGCCCATGCAAGCATGGCATGGAGCTGCAGACTCTCTTCACACCAGAGCTGTACCAAGACTCGATCTCCTGGCTGTCATAGAAAGCCCATTGTAGCAGCTCCATATCAAACCCCTGCAGAACTACCTGCGCTCCACCTTCACACACATTGTCCAGAACAGGAGAGCAGGAAGAGAGGGAGAAATGCTGAGCAGATCGAGGCTGTTCAGTCTGGAAAATACTGACCCAGAGGCTTTTGTGTAATTGTGGACACTGAAAACAACAGCGACATGTAAGTACAAGCAGACATAGTCAATGAAGGGCAAGATCTGGACCAGGAGGAATTCTTTCCCAGAGTGCACTGAAGGGGTTCTGGAAACAGAGAGGGCAATGACCCTCCTGAAGACCAGCCAGAGCCCTTGGAAAAAAGCACCTCAGGGTCACATTCACAGGGGTGAATGCCCTGTGGAAAGAAGTTTTTCTCTCCCTACCTTTGCCTGCATGCAGCACAAGAAAGGCTGCAGCCTCAAAACTAGTGGTGCAAGTGAGGCAGAGCCCTCTGGAAAGCTGGAAGGTTCTGCTCATCATGGATTTGTCCCAACTGCCAGCACAGCCCATGATGAATGGCCCCAGCATGTTCCAGCACACCACAGCCCCCCAGCATTTACTTTAGTCAGCTGCAGCACAAGGAAGACAAATGAGATCCAGAGAAACCCAACCTTCTGTTGGCCCCCTCCGTCTCTATTTACATGTCTGTTTTCTCCTCCAAGGCCATGCATCTCCTTTGTTTAGGAGAGTGTTTGGCTTCTGATCTTGTTCCAGATGGTTTTTTGCTTGAGTCCTTCCTTATTCTGTTAGAGCACTGAGCACAGAGACTCGAGGGCCTGCTTTGATTAGAACTCCCTTGACTCCAGTGCTTCAGACCTTGCACCAACCCAAAACCATGGCCTGTGCTTGGCACCGCCCTGGGGGCCAGGCAGTGGCCAGACCAGACATCTCCTGCCATCCGAACTCTCACAGCTGCCTGCCACTCCAAATCTTGGAAACACAAGGGTGAGGATATACCACGAAGTGGAATGGTCTCCATCTCTCTGAGTTGTCCAGAGGGAGAAAGGACCCTGCAAGGGCTTCTCAAGCAAGATGAGCCTGAGCTGTGCCCTTGCTCCAAGCCTGGGCTGAGCATCAGGATGCTGGCGATACACCCATCCACTCCACCAGAGTGTGCAGCAGCATGAGAGCTCTGCGGGGAACCCAGCCCTGGGAGGACAGGTGGTCTGGGAAGTGTTTGGCAAGATGGGAACAGTGTGTTCTGCCAGCTAGCTCTCCAGCTTCAAACCAGCCTTTATTTATCCCTGAGCAAGGCTGCACAGCTGCTTTCAAAAGGCGTTTGATGCTAAACTGGTTGGCTTCACGTTTGCCCTGAAGAGCTCTTTTCTCTTATCTCTTTGGGTTGCTTTCTTTTTTTTTTTCTCAAGCCCAAATTATGCTGGTGAAACAGAGCCAGGCCTGCCAAGGCCCTTGTCAGGAGCACCCTAGCATGTGGCCCAGATGGTGACAACAAGAATGCTGGTTTTCACTGCTGATGGTTCACACTCTACTATTAGCACCGCACAGCTTGCTCCACTTCAAAGGTACTTCTAATGGAAGACACACAAGATCTGTTTCTTTCAGTCTGGCTTGGCAAGCTCTTCCCATGCTCCCAAGGCACCTTCATCACACGGGCACTAGGTCAGATCCTGGATTTGCATCCAGGAGCAAGGGTTTTTGTGACCACAGGCAGCCTCACATAAAGCACCCAACAAGGAAGTAGGGTCTTCACTCTGTAACTCCATCCTCCCTTCCCCACCTTTTAGAGAGGTTCCCAAGGTCATGGGAAGTGAAGGATTTCATGTAGCCCTCAGAAGTACAGCACAAGGCAGAGAAAGTCCACCTCACTCACTAGCAACCTGGTAGGACAGTGTAACAGCAGGGAGAAAAGGATTAGGAAGGACTGCCTGGGGTCATCTATCCCATCCTAGGCTGAGCCAGAGCCAGCACTATTTCCAGCTTTCTGACAAGCTCTGGTCTAACTGTAAAAATTTCCAGCAGCGGACATGCAGCATTTCTTCATCTGCCTCTTCCTGCTAAATGGAATTTCCCCCAAAGTCTGACCCCTGTGGTTTCTTGACTTATCAGAATTAAACTCAGTACTTCTTTTCACTTTCTCTTCGCTATATCTCTGCACTTGGAGACTACGTCATCCATTCCTGGAAGCAAGATTAACTCAAGTTTCTTCAGCCTGTTGTTTGAGGCCACATCATCCAGATCTCTGATCAAACTCCCTGCTGTCCTCCACAACCCTCCCAAGTGGGTGCACACCCTCCCAGAGTCCAGCTGTCCCATCTGGGACCACCTCTCCCAATGAGACCGATTTTTATAATTCGTGCACTACAGGACCACTCATCAGTGATGTCCAAAATCCTCACTGAAGAAATCTCAGAGATATATCAAGCAGCCATCCCTGCTGAAAGGGAAGGGGACAGCACCTAGATGCAGTGACAGCGAGCCGCAGGACATGTACCCCCTTTTCCTCATCCCAACAGCTGCAACACAGCCCCTACTCCTCCCATTAGCACTGCACCAGCTGCCAAGTTGGGTTGGAGGCCTGAGCACCTCTTGGTATGAGGCTGACTCACAAAAGGCTCTTTGTGGTGATTTTTTTGCTTCAGTCTGCAGTAACTCAGTTTTAAACACCAGCTCTACAGCACACAGGCATGCCAGGAGATGCTATTTTTTGCAACAAACCACCTGTGTTGGATTTGCTGGCAGCCGGGCTAGTGAGCAGTTTAGCTGGAAACCAGACCAAGGTAGAGAGAGCATCCCTCTTATCATCCTCTGTCAAGCTGCAAAATATGTGCTGCTGCAAGTGTCTGTACTGGGATGGGGGGCAAAGCAGTGCAAACAGCACAGAGCCTCCCTACCCAAAGTGAGAAGTGCTGAGCTGAGTGACAGCATCTCCAGGACCTGCTGCCCTCCTGAAGCCAACTGAATCCCACAGGCTCAGCAAAGAGCCATTGCACAGCACAGACACAGCCTTCAGAAACAGCAGGGTTCAACACAGCAGATTTCAGCCCTGCTTTCACCCCAGGCAGGCAATGAAACCCACAGCCCTGTTGGTTCTGACACTGGGAATTCCCTGGGGTGGCTGTCCTTGTCAGGGTCAGAGGACAATGCAGTGGCTGGGAAATGAAACTAAGCACTGTGAGAAGAGGCTGAATCTGTAGCTGTAGCGTATCCGGGACACTTCTGCTTTTGTTCTTTGCAGTGCAGTGGCTGTCATCCATCACCATAAACGCGGACTGGTGCCTTTCCAAAAGCTGTGTCAGCTAAATAAAAAGGTGGGAAACTATACATTGCAGGTACTTTCAAGGAAAGCACTTGGTTTGTTTGCCAAAGACCACCTCAGCAGCTCGCATTTCTGGGGCATCGTCCCTCCCACAGAGAGCAGAAAGTCACAGCTTGATGATTTAAACAGGATTAAGGAGCGTCTGTGTAAACACAGTTGTGGGCTTGCAGTGTGGGGACAGTCCATGCACATCCCAGCAGAGGAGGGGCTTTCCCAGCTGTAACATCTGCAAGAAAGAAAATGTTGCTTTCTGTGGGAAAGCAGGAAAGGATGAGATGTGTTTGGAGAAAGGAACGACCAAAGGCTGCAACAGGTGAACTTCCCAAGCCAGGAAGCTTGTGAAACACACCTTGCATTGACACAGCACAGCTGCCAAATCCTCTGGACTGGCACAGAATAGTCACCGTGGCAGTAAAATTTATCTAGGGCAGAAGGATCTAAGGAAACTGGGCAGTACGGGGCCAAGCAGACAGAGGGAGACACCAGGACTAGAGGTTTGCGCTTGTTAGATCTGCAGAAAGATTTCAGGAAGAGCCCCTGGGTCTGCCTTACTATCACCAGTCTTCTGGTTTTCCCTTCTCACCGTGGACAAAGAAAGATTTCTCATGCTTAGGGGTATAATGCTTCCCAGCCAGCCTCAGGCTGCACACCAATTTCACACATTCATGAAAGGATCCAAAATCTTCTTATCTTTGCTTGCCCCATGGCTGTCCCTGTCATCCCAAGCAGAGCTAACCAGATCTTTACTAGCCCCCTCCAAGCCCTATCCCTGCAGTCTGAGCTGGTGGTGACCCCTCATCTTGGTCTCTGACAGAAACAGCTCTGTTTTGCCCTGAATCCAGGCCATTTTGCTGTGGTTGCAGAGCAATTGAGAAAAGAAGGGAGGATAGGTTCCCCCCAGCCTTCTGTGGCTGGATACATGCTGTGGAGAGCAGAAGAAAGCCTTACCTAGAGGCACAGCTAAGCAGGAAAACAGGAGGGAGAGGTGGGGAGGGCCACAGAAATGGCACTAAGCCTCCTGTCACTGCCTACTGCTTGTTCTGGAGAGATGGGTAATGGGTACTTTCCAGAGCGTTCTGGCAGCAGGTTGAGTCTTCTCTTTGTCCTCCTGGTTTTGTCTTTATCTCCGGTTTTTACTGCTAGTGTGCATAGAGAGGAGATGGGTGCATCTGAAGGCAGAGAGGATGGGTCCTCCCTTGCTTTCCAGAGGGTGTTCTGGACTCTGGGACTCGGGCAAAGCTGTGCCTGGCTTGTAGCTGAGCCCACACTGCAATAAGCTGTAGTTCCTGCTACTTCTAAAAACACAAAGCAGAGTCAAGTCCTGTCTAGGCACAAAGGTCTCCATATAAGACAACTTTTAGACTCCAGGAGCTCAGGCCAGGGAAAACACCCTAATTCCATACTCCAGTGCTGGGGATGAGGCTGTGGAGGTGCAGGCTGGGCAATGCCACCAGAGAGAGTTCAGCTGCAGGAGGAGCATGGCAGGAATGGCTCCTTTTCAGAACCATGCAGCCTGGCTAAGAGTGCTGGCATCTTCCCACAGGACAAATCTCAGCACAAAGTGTCCAGACAGGCAGCAGTGGTGATGATATGCTGGAAGTGAGGGGGGAACAAGCAGGGGCCTGAGGATGAGAGATGCCAGGTCTGGATCCTCTCCTTCGTCCACACATGTTGTTTAGGCAAGAGCAAACAGTAAAATGGAACAAGACTAAAGGGGCTTTTAATCACCTGGCTTCCCACCCTTCCCAACCATCCACATGTCTCATCTCCTCACATAAACCCAGACAGGTCCCTGAGCCCCTGCCAGCTGGATCTGGCACTTGTGCCAAGGGAGAGCAGCCTCTTGCCTTGGCACCAAGGAGAGGAGACCACCAGAAGGGGGAACAACTGGCCCCTGCGCTGGCAAAGGTGCCCAGGGCATGTCCACAACTCCTGTTGATTCCTGTGCACCAGGGAGTCCTGTGAAGAAGCTGTGTGAGCGCTGTGAGAGGGGGAACAGCTTTTAGCCCCTGTGGTGCTGCTCACCTTGCCTCACCATGCAGGTCCATGTGGGGAGGATGCAGTCGGTTCCTTCCCAGTCACTCCAGGAGCAGCATGTGCAACACGTGGGGGATGCTGGTGACAGAAAAAGCCCCTGTACACCATCTCTTTGGAGGCAAGGGACAAAACTAGTTCCAGCAAAGCGCCTGGAAAGGGTACTAGGGCACCAAGGGAGACCAACGTAGCGTTTCCCTTGGTGCCTTGCTCTTGCTGCACAGAAGCAGATGGGTGTTTTTGCCATGGAACCTTCAACCCTACCTCCCAGCTGGGTATGTCTGTGCCAGGTCAGATGTTGAGACCACAGCAGATTGTGCCTGCTGTGTCTGGTGCCCCTTGAACTCAGCCTGGGAAGCATCCAAGACTGCTTTCACCATGCCAGGCAGACACATGAGTGCTCTCATGATCCCAGCTGTGAGTGCTGGCAGCCAGGGAGCAACCCAAAGCCTGCTCAGTTTGCTTGCATAGATGCAGCCTTGTCCTTTCTCTCCTGCCTTGTGCACACTCACCAAGAGAGCGGCTGTTTTGCCTGCTCCTTGTGAAAACCTTGCAGTTACAGCATCTTGTTACTCCACAGCATGTGAAATACAGGTTCCATTTTTGGATAAAGGGCTACAGGTGATTCAGCCAATGCTCCAGAGCCAAAGTGGTCCCTGCAAGTAACTCCAGAGCCACTGAGGGTATGTCTGCATTGTACTGCAGTGGATTCTGGTCCTGCATCACCCACCCCTGAAGTTGCAGTGAGGGTAGGAAAAGAGCAGGAAAAACATGTCTGGGCAGTGAGAAACAGGAGGACTTTTTCACTGAAACTAGCTTTGGGCTGGGAACCAAGGTTTTTGACATGGCAGTGACTAACTGCTTTCCCTAAGGGAAGTGGCTGCTTCCTTCTGAAGAGATCATTGACATTTTGAATCAGAGAAACTCACTCCCTAGTTTACTAAGCACTGAACCAGCCTGTTTTTTGACAGATTTCCAAGAGGAGTTGGGCTCTGGAGTGAGGGGAGAGGCTGCTGCAGGGCTGGAGGAGGGACAGGAGCCAGGATCATGTACCTGGTCCAGGACAGCATCTCCTCTTGTTCTCTCCTGGGGGATAAGAGCAGCCTGCTGCCAGAGCTGGGATCTGGATCACCGTCCACTTGAGAACCATGGCAGACAAGGACCTAGCAGGGATCTGTGGTGTGCAGCTGCATTGCTCTGAGGAGAACACATTTGCTGCTCCCAGGAGAGATGGGAACCCTGGCCTTTGCAACCATGCTCTTGCAGGCTGGTTGGCCAAGACATCCCTCAAACTCTTATGGAAATAGATTAACCTGCTTCCAGTATCCAAGAGATCAGTGCAAGCCCCTTCTGCCTCATTTTCCCTGGTCCAGGACACTGTTCTTGTCATTGTAACCTACGGCCAAGGATGAATCTGATCCACCCCCGGCTAAGACCCTCTGGCAGTCCCTGCCCTTCACAGGGACCTGCTCCAGCTGCAGCAGCTCAGCCTCAGAGCAGATCCATGCCAAGCATCCTCCCCCTCCCCAGCCGCGGCCCCCTCACAGGTCACTGAGCAAGCAGCAGGAAGGCTTCTGTCCAAGCCAGCGCCAGTTATCCTCATTTCCCACTCACACTGTTTGTCTTGGCCTCCCTTCCCGTACCAGCCTTCCTTCTCTTCCTTCTTCTGCCAGGGATTGAATTGCTGGGGCTGTCACTGTAGTTAATGATCTGGGACAGAGCTGGTGCTCTGGGAGAGTCACGCTCAGAGACATCCGAGCACGGAGCAGTGCATGTGCAGATACCAGGGAGGAGGACCCCAGAGGGGAGAACACCTGGAAGAGAAACAAGCCACCAACTGAGTGAGCCAGGCAACCAGGGGAGGAGAAGGGACAGGACTAAGCTTGCATTCAAGAGGTCTCAGCAAAAAGCCGTCAGGTACCTGGCCACTCCCTGGCTTGAACAGCCCAGCCACTGCACCACCGTGGATGCCGTCCCCTAGGGACTGGTGGCCGTGTCCCCCTTGCCTTCAGGAATATTTCTGGGCCATTTCACTCCCAACCTGTGCCCAGGCATGCTTGCTAGCACCTAATTTAATGACGTGGACAGTCACACAGTGGTGCTTGGGAGGAGAGGGTGGTGCCTGGCTGTTGGACACACAAATCCCGCTTGTCTGTGTTCCGCCCGTGCTTCAGCTGGACAGAACAGCTTTGTTCAAACATCACGTGGCCTGGGCAAAAGGGGACATAAGGACAGTCTGAGACAGCAAGACCTTAGTCCGAGTGCACAGCAGACCCAAGGCTCAGGAGGAAAATGGCCACAGACTCTCTGCCTACTGTTGATGAGTGGCAGGAGCTGGGGGGCTGCCATCTGTGCCTTACCCATGGATGTGCCCAGCAGTAGGTGTCTTCAGCAGCCTCCATTGCCCCAAAAGCTCATCTTTCTGCTCACCTGCACCCCAGCTGCCAGCAAACACTGACCTGCCAGAATAATCAACCACACTGTGCCTCAGTTTTCCTTTACTGCAAGGACAAAGCTCCTATCCCTGTGGCTCTTCTTCCATGCCCCAAGCTCCTGTGGAAGCTGAGAGCTGGGGAGCTCCAACCCGGCATCTGCACTGGCAGGACTGAAGTGTTTTGGGCTGCATGGTGCAATACTGGCATGCTCCCTCCTACCCCATCCCTGCACACCTTCCTCCCGGGACCTGCTCCTGTAACCTGGCTGAGCAATGCAGAACAGCAGGGCACCTGTTTTGCGATGGTTCTGAGAGACTCCCAGGAGAGACCTGCAGCCCCGCTGCTGTGTCTTCCACCCCTATGAGCCCTCTTTCCTTCTCCCCACACCCCAGCACAGCCCCCTCGCCACTGCAGCACCGTGGGCAGTGCTATCTGCTCACCATGCACTCCACGCTGGCTTTCAGGCTCAAACATGAGGCATGACAACTACCTGCTGGTTTTTCTTTTATTTAACAAAATCACAGCACAATTTTAAAAAAAAATAAATTTAAAAAAAAAGAGAGTTAAAAAGCAGCATACACATGGAATTGTTGGGATGAACAGATCTAGCAGCAAATAACCTGAGAGCAGCATAACCTCTAGGCATGGGCATGGGGGAGGGGCTAAGAGCCACATCACTGCCAGCTCCACATTAGTGGCGCTATTTCTACCCTTGCAAGGAAAGGCAGGAGGGAAACAGTGCAGGGAATTCAGGAGTGAGAGAGGAACCACATCAGCCATGCATTTTCCGAGGGTATCTGGGTTGTGCTTGGCGAGGATCAGCACAATGCATGGCCACTGTGGAACATCTCCGTCACTTCTGTCCATCCCCACACTGTCCTGTGCTAGCAGCCCTTCCCAGGGATGCAGAAGGACTCTAGCCTGGGGCTGACAATGGAAACCAAAGGGATCAGGCTAGAGCTGGAGGTCAGAGCTGCTGTGCTGAAGGGAAGTCTGAGACTCCCCAGCTCACCTCGCAGATCAGTCCATCAAACAGCTTCCAGGCTGAAAAGGTGATGCAGTCCAGCAGCCCCTGGCTCAGCCTGACACAGGTTGCTGGGTCACACCAGGGACAGAGGGAAAAAGAGAGAGCAGGCAGGGCTCTGCCCAGCCCCACACACTGGCAATGGTCTCAAGGAGGGTCAGCCTTGAGGCTGGAGGTGGAAGCAGGTTGGTTCCATTAGCATCAGATTCATACCTGGGAGCTAGTCCCACTCCAGCTCTTGGGACCAGCCAGGGGCTTCTTCGGGACCTGCTTGCCCTGGGGTTTGGCCTGGGGAAGTGAAAAACCCAATTGGTATTAGTGTGCTCCTCGGGGCAGGAGTCTCCCCAGAGACCCTTCCTCTGCTGGACAAGCCATGGTGGGGATGGACCTGTCAGGGCTTGCAAAGCACCCACCAAACTCGTCACAAGCCCTCCCCAAGAAGATGCACAAGCAGCAGACTCCAAGCTCGCCAGGCGGAAGTGGGGAAGGATTTTGCTCCTGGTGCCATTTGCCATGGCCCACGCCAGGCTCACACAAGAGTGACACTGGGTAGACAAAAGTCCCAGGGCTGCATTTATTTAGGGGGGAAGAGGGACTACTGAGGAGACAGACTGGTCCTAGTTGGAGGGAGGATGGATAAAACCAAGACAAATTATCCATGGCTCAGTAGATCACGTCCCTGCTCTTCCCAGCAGCCCAGCCACAATGGGAAAAGCCTGTTTGGCAGTGAATAAACCCACCCCCTGGGTGACTTCATGCTTGGCTGAGAACAGGGGTGGTTCTTACCCTCTTGGCAGAGCTGGCATCCAGCCTCTCTTGGAGACGAATCACCCACGGGGAATGAAGGGGTGCACAGAGGCGCTTGCCCTTTGTGGTGATGAATCTGCTAGGCCCATGAGGGAAAAAAAGCAAGATGTAGTGAACAAGACACCCTATGAATGCTCAAGAACAGCTCAAGCTCTCACCGGCTGCCTACCTCACTGCCCTCCCCCATCTCTACCTTTAGATTCCTTTCTTCCCTCGCTTTTGTCCCATGCTCTCCCCTCTCAGCTGCTCCCCCTCCGACTGAGCCTCTGGATCTCCAGGATCTCTTCCACAACTCTCCCTATTCCTTCGCCCTCAAACCCAGCTCAACATCCCTCCTCCATCCTGCTCTGCCTCCAACCCTGCCTCCCTGCAAGGTCCATCCCTTGGCCATCACGAGGCCTTGTCCCTCAGCCACCACCACAGGGTGGTTCTTACACGGCAGCAGGGATGTTGCAGCCGTCCTGCACCAGCTGGAGCCGGTAATCCCGCACGATCCGCCACGGGATGGGCGTCTCGCTTGTCCGCAGGCAGCAGTCCAGGACGTTGTTCCCGCCGTGCACTGGAGGAGGAACACACCATGCAGGCTGAGGTCAGCTGCACCTCTCCCAGCTTCCCTGGAGGGTGAAGGGGCTGCAGGAATGCTGTCGCACGCTGCCCCAGCTGGGCACACGGGTACCAGCTTCACTGCGCTCACACCCCGGTGCTGGGAGCCCTTTTCCCCCTTTCAACAGAAAGCAGAGGAGATGGGGAACACTAAACAGGCAGAGGGCAACCCTTCAGCATGACTGTGTCCCTCCTGCACCCCAGCTAGCAAAACAGGACACGGGGGTCTTTATTTACCCCACTTCAGGGTGCCGCAATACAGACACACATTTCCGAGGGGCTGGGGATGACTTCAGCTTTATTTACTGAAGCAATCACAGGTTTGGCAGCCACCCCACCACCAGCCCACCCCGCACGGATCATTCCTGTGACAGCTGAAGGACATAGCTGTCTGCGCTTCCCTGCAGGGAAGGAGATCCAGAGTCACCCTCCCAACAAATGCTGTATTCACTGCTAATGCCTGATAAGGCTGGCAGCACCCACAGACGTCTGTAGCCCCCAGCAGTAAGATATGGTGCAACACCACAAGGCGTCTGGACCCCCCCCAGCTTCCCACCACAGAGCAGAGGTTCTGATGCCACCCACACAGAGAGCTGTGACCTGTGCAAACCCCATGTCCAACACCAACAGCCCTTCAACCTTGGGCCCTGCCCAAACAGACACCTTCCCTCTGGCTCCCAGCCCTGCCATTTGCCTCCAGGCTGCCCCACACTGCAGGGTAACAGGAATGTTCCCTCCGTGTACTGAGGAGAATGGGACCAAGGCAATCCCAGCCCAACATGTGCAAGCTGGGCTAGGGCACTGGGAGGCAGGATTGCTCCATGGCCTTTCCCAAACACACCTTCCCAGCCCCAGAGCCCTGCAGGCTCCTGTCTGGACTTTGGGCAGGACAAAGTCCCTGTGGGACAGGTTACAAGAAGAGGATGCAGGGGCTGTGAGAGAGCCCCAGCCACGCGTCCCTCTAAAGGTCTGCTGGAAATGCAAAAGAGAGAAGAAACTGAATTCTCTCCCTCCTGCAGGAAAGGCAGCCTGGTAAGTCCCCTCTTACCATCTAGGATACATCCCAGCACCAGGAGACTGAGGCAGAGAAGGTGCAGCCGCTGCATTTTGCTGCTGAGTCTGGCAGAGGCTGGGCTGGAGGCAATGGAGCTCCAGGCAGGAGAGTTGAGCTCGGCACAGCTTCCCTGTGCTCTGCTGCTGCTGCTGCTCCCCACTGCTTATATATCCTTCCAGCCCATGGCTTTCACTTTCTTTTGGAGAAGGTTGGGAGGTTGTAACAAATCTTACCACAGGCTAGATTTTAATCTTTGAGCAGTTCCCGAACATCCCAGCAGCTGCTTTCCCTGCAGCCAGCCGTTCCGTGGTCCCGTAGCCAAAAACTCTCTTGCCCTCTCTGCCAGCACTCAGGCCACAGGTGTTGCTGGTCAGGACCAGGCACCTCCAGGGTCCTTTTACCATGTGAAAGCACCCCAGGGCCCTGGGATGGCACATGGGAGGTCTCACCCCACACATTTCCCAGTCTCTTCTCCGAGACGTCTCTGGGACATTCACATTAAATATTGCATAGGCTCAACCCTCTGATGCTCTGGGGGGTAGAACTTGCCTCAACCCCATTTTTGGGGTGTATGTTGCTAGTGGGGTGATGTCTGTCTCCCCCCTAGAGTCTCCCAATGTGGTTGCTGGAGCCTGGCTGTCTCCCCCTGCCCTCCTCAGTGCCTGCGTGGGGGCACATCCAAAGCTGGCAGAGAGAGGAGAGCCCAGTCAGCGCGCTCCTCTCCAGGGCCAAGATCTCACAGGCCAAAAGACAACCTGATTTCCAGGTGTCCCAGAAAATGGGTTCTTGGCCAAAGGCAGCTACAGAGCTTCCTGTAAACAAGTTTTCTCCATGCAAGAGCAGAAATCTCCCATGGAGGCTGTGTGCACAGCACAGGGTGCCAGCAGCTCACCCACTGCGTGGGCACTGCCGAGAGCGAGGACCAGCGCTCCTGCTCTGAATCTTCACAGGAGCACAGGGACGGGGGTTGTTTCTCCTTGGTATGGTGACTCACCACCGTGCCAGTGCCACCTGCAGTGATGTCCCTTAAACCAGGCTGCTTCAGTCCCTTGTGGGAAGCAGAGAGCACTGGGGTTGTCAGCCCAGGGAAGGAATGATGGAAGGTTCCAGGGCATTGGAGGTTGGAGTTGCCAGAGTCAGGGTCTTCTGTGAGGGGCCCAGAGGCAGGACAAACATAAAGGCACCAGATGCACCCAGATAAATTCCCACAGACAACAGGAAAAATATTTTGCAGCAGGGGTGAACAAACCCTGGAGCAGAGTCTCTACGCCTGCACCTTTTCCCTTGCTCAAGCTTTGGACTGTCCTTGCACCTTAGTGGAGAGCACTGTACAGACCCCTTCCATGTGGACAAATATCTACCCAGGTGTAAGGCATGGAGCTGGGACCCAGGGACCTGAGTCCCTCTGCTCCTCTCAACAGTAGGAGAGGCTCTGCCCCTTCCCCACTCCATGGTAATAAGCAAGAGGAGACTCCAGCCATGCCACCAGACATGGTGCTGCATCCGTGCACTGGCACCAGCACCAGCCTGATATGTGGGGTGATGTCCTCCATCAGGAAAGCATTGCCTCTGTCTGCTCCTGTGTCCTGGCAAGCCAGTACTGTGGGGAAGGGATCAGGCAGGGGCTGGTGGGCAGGATGTGCCAGCTTAACTTCAGTCAGCACCCGCTGACACTCACAAGCCAGCAGAAGGCAAGTTTAGGTGGTGGAGGATTAGTGTCCATCGTCAGCCTTGCGCTCCCCGCAGGTTTGGGGATGTAGGCTGGTTCTGCACCTACTTAATCTCCTCAGGACGCTGCCAGAGAGATGTCCCAGCAGGGAGGATGGTAGCTCCTGGTTGCTGGTGGCCAGAACTGCTCCTAACCCAGAGCCAGCTCCTCGCTGGGGGTTGGTATGACAGTGTGGAGCCCTCTGCAAAGAGCGGGTTCTGAGAGCAGAGCCCTGACCCACTGGCAAGGGGTGCTGGGGGTGCTGCCTGGAGGCAAATCCTCACCTCCTTGCATGGTCGGTGTGTTTGCCAGATCTTGGAGCATGACCAGGGGGTGCTGGGAGTCCCATGCTGTGGGACTCCCCTCCAGGCACTTCTGGGTCCTGCACCCCGTGGCAAGCAGGGGTGTCCCCAGCCACCACTTCTCTGGCACAAGGTTCTCCCGCCTGCTGCTGGCTCCCAGCTGGCTCTACACCAAAAGGAGCGTGCTGAGTTGGGAATATATCCATCTGGGACTCCACCTCTTAGCCACCTCTGGCTGCAGGGGACCCCTACCTCTTGAGCTGCCCACAGCCCCTGCCAACAACATGGGCAGGAAAGGGAGGTTGCTCTTCCTCATGGCACTTGTCTAGGAGCCAAGTGGGTGAAAGCATAGTTGCTTCACATGCCTCTGCTCCCCAGGAAGAACACCAGAAAGTGAGGAAAGGGGCTTTCCGCCTGCATTGTGAAAGGGGAATGTGGTGGGTTTCCCCCCTCTACTGGGGTCAGTAGGATTTCTAAGAAAAGTGTAGTCATCTCTGAAGTGCATCCCTGTGGCATTCAGGAAGGTCACCCATCCCCCTCGCAGGACTGAGCCTCAGGGACCAGAAAAGGTGGTGTAGATGGGAAAGACAGCGATGCTTCAGGGTCCAGGATCCCCAGAGGCACAAGCAGGCAGGGGATTTGGTGGGGATGAGGGAAGAGCTCATCTTCTCATTTAGAGAAGAGACTCATTTAAGTCTCTTCCTGAGCAATTAGAGAGCACTGTAGCCCCGAGGACATCACAGGATACAGCATGAAGCATCCATGAGCACTCACTCCTGCAGAAACCTCGATAATGCACTTGTTAATTAAAGTGGAAATCAGAAGGGACAAATTATCCCTGTGGGAAATCCAACCCATCAAAATGTAAACGGACCATGTGGGTATCACCTTCACCCCTGGGCTCTCCTCAGGGAGCACTGACCATGCTGCTGCCTTCCTGGACACCTGACAGCCGCAGGAGCCCCCAGGACAGCTGCTCCCCAGGCTGTCTGGTAGTGCTCTGCCTTCCACCTCTGAGCTACGGAGCTGGAAAGGGCAAAGGGGGAATTTCAGCAAATTCCAGCTACAGCTAGTCCCTGGGGTGGGATCTGGCCTGGCTGCATTCATTTCATTGGGAAATACTGGGCAAGCACTGCAGCTGCTTCAATTCCCCTTGCAACACCCAGCTCGTGGCAGCCTCACACAGCTCCCATCACATTCCCAGTCCTGGTGTAGCACAAGGACTGAGGCCACAGCAGCCTGTGGGGCTCAGGGCCCCACTGGATCTCCTCTAGCTGAGTGAACACAGTCAATCTGATTTAAATGGAGGTAAGGAGGGAAAAAATAGTAAGTCACGGCTTTGCCCAGAGGTCACCATGAGTGATGAGCAGCAGATCCAAGAACCTTCGGCTATGTCTTGCTCTACATTCTTAGGCAAGCGATCTTCTCCCAGGATCCCTGCAACACATGTATCCCTCAGCATCACCTTTGGGCTGCAGTTTCCCAGCCAGATGCTTCCTGCAAGTAGCACTGAGATGGCAGTGGCCAGGTGGGATGCCCCCAGCCCTGACTCCCTGCCATCATTCTGCCTTCCTCTCTGCAACCTCTCCAGGGATTTCAGAGGGGATGGCTAGGGACAGCTTGAAGACCTGTACAAAACAGCCCATCAGCAATTTCCGTGACATCTCCTGTGTGGCTTGGCAGGGAAGGATGCCTGGTGATGCTGCACACCAAATTCACCTGTGGACAGATCTACAAGCATATGGGACAGAACAAACCCTTGGGGACTGCTCTCACTGCTTTGTTGGCTCTTTGACAACAGACAGGGAGAGTGTGGAGTTCTTGGTTTGTTGCAGCTCTGGGGCAGAGCTCACGCTGGCACCACCACAGGACATCCTTAGAGTAGAGCAGATGCTTTCCACAGCCCAGGAGCAGATCTGCACTGGGGATACAAGGATGGGAGACAAGCAGAGGGACCTTGGTTTCTGGGGAAATGGAGGGAGGAATAGCAGCACGAGACATCCAAAAGGCAAGGGTCTTCAGACAGCGAAACAGAAGGTGGGGGAAGGAAGACACTTGGGAGTTACACGTAGGCAACAAAAGGGCTGAGGGGAAGCTCTGGGCTGTGCCCTCTAGGACAAAGTGAGTGCCAGGGGATGGCCAGGACTGGGAAATGCCTTGGGGCAGGGAGGGTGAGAGCCCCTGTTGCCCACCAGCCACTTTCCCACATCCTCTCTGCTCTCAAAACCATGGCAGACCTCAGGAGAGCAGTGTTGGTGGAGAGAACGCCAAAAAAACACCTTGAAGCTTTGCTTGGAAACCAGAACCCCTCTAACAGTCCTGCAGCTCCAGAAGCAGCCCTTGGCCCCCATGAGGCTGCTGCAGCACAGGCAGCTCCTGCTGCTGGGCAAGGACATGGCACAGAGGGATGGAGCTGGTGTGCCTGTGTCCAGGTGAGCCTTGCTGGAGCTCCGCCTGGCATCACAGCCCAGAGCACTCTGCTGCTGGCACACCCCCGGAGAATCGTCTGCACCAGCTAATGACTTGAGCTAATCGTTTGGCCTGGGCTCAAGACTTTCTTGGCTGCATTCTGTTTTCTGTCTCACCCGGCTGCTCTCTGCTGTCACTGAAGCCTTTCTTTCTCCAGGGTGTCTGAGCTTTCCTAACTTTTTGCTCAGCTTGGCATTGTTGCAACTTTCTTTCCTTCCCAGCAGACTGATTCTATGTCTAGGTGGGCTTTTATATGGCCCTTGCCCACCTACTACCCCAGCACATACTTCACCAACACTGCCTTACCTTGGCACATGGGGCAAAGCAGCAGGTTTGCACTGCCCAGGTGTACAGCTGTGCGAATTCCTTTCTGCTTCTTCATGGCTGCACTGTCTTAGACTTTCTTCTTCACATCTCTTGTCCCAGCCGGGCTCCGTGGATTCAGCTCCTTTGTGAAGAAGGAATTTTGGTGCCCGCTGAGTGCTGCAGGTCCCGGCTCATCACCTGATAGGGAATCTCCTCGGAGGTGTTTCCCTGGTGCCATCTCACTGTAACAGCACTGTGGCCACCTGTTTCACACCCACCTCAAGAGTAACCCTGCCACCTTGTTTTCCTGGGAAGCAGCATTTGGCAGTAAAGCTGGAAGGGGAGTCCATGCTCACCTGTGACTTCTTGAGCATGGGACAAACTCCAGTGCGCTTCCAGACCCTGGGTTTTGAGTAAATTTTAGGGCAAATTAAAAATCTTTTTAACCTGTTTTAGCCTAATGGCCTCCTAGCATTTAAAGGGAAAAAGCTCTTCTGTGCAGTGTTCTCTTCCATAGCCACAGAGACACCAGGGCATGTTTCACATGCTGGCTCGCTCCTGCCATTTTCTCATGCTTAGTTGTCTGTGGTTGCAGATGTATTGGGCTGGACCTCATTTCTAGGGAGTTTTTGCAACCATTTCACAATCCCCTGACATCACAGCTAGCGCAAGGAGTTCATCACAGGCACGGCCAACCTGAAGCCCTGGATGAAGTGTGTCCCCATCAAACACAGGGCTGCCTCCAGCCTTCCCAAGCACTCCAGCTGACTCCTTGTGTGCAGGTGTCAGTTCCCAGGCTCCCAGCAAAGCCTCATTAATAACCAGTTTTATTGCTGTTATCCCAAAGGAGCACAGAGCCCCCGCTTTGAACAAGCAGTGCATATCCAGGATGGGTCGGAGTTGGAGTGACAGGCTCGGCCATGTGCAAAGATGCTGTGTCCAAACCAGTGTTGTGCCCGTGTTTGCTGGCACCTCAGAACCCCTCACTGGGTACAGATGAGCAACCAGGATGTCTCCACCTTGCTGGGAAACACAGCTACAAGAGAGTGGACTTGCATTGCTCCCCCGTGCCAGCAGCTCCCAGCCCGAGCACCTCAGGGATGCATCGCGCAGGAACGCTGCAAAAGCCAGGACCTGGGGAATGATGGTGTGTGGGGCAGGAGAGCACCCCACTGTGCAGCCCTTCCCTCCCCACCAGAGCCCATCACAAGAGCCGGAACGAGTGCGTTTGGTTACAAAGAATACATTTTATTGCCACACATCCTGTCCAAAAGCCGGTCTGGCAGACGGCCGCCTGCTCCGTGCGGAGGAGGCGGCAGCAAGGAGACAGCTCAGCACCCGTCCCGTGCTCAGGGCTGGTATCTTGGACTTCACAGTTACTTTACACAGCCTTAAAATAATAGACTTAAATGCCCTCTTAATAAAGCAGTCAAGCCAGATATATGTACTTGGTAGAAACACTCAGCTACAAGCTTTACTCCAACAAACACACAGCCCATGATGATACTGTTAAGCTCTGCAAATCCTATTATTGCATTTATATGACTTTATAGACCTTTACTGACCAAAGTCCATGTTCAAAATCTCTGCAAGCAGATAGCAGTGTGGTTCTAGTACAGCTGTTCCATTTGCTCCTTCTCAGCATGCCAAGGAGGGTGGGTTGCAAGCACAGGGAGATGTCATTTCCCCTCCAACCCTGTCCCAGGGGTCTGTCCCATCTCTACCTGCAGTCTCACCTAAAGGTGTCCTCTACTTAGTGACTTCTCTCACTAAAGGTTTGGGATAGAGCTGCTCTCAAACGGCTGCAGCATGTCTACAATGAATTTTATGAAATCTTCTATTCCCCCACCTTCACAGCCTCAGATGAATTTTTCACTATGTGGGCTTTTCAGATTTCGTAAATAAGAGACTTCCTGGCGCTTTTTTTCCCAGAAAACTAAGCATTTGTCTTAATAGTGTCTGAATCTCTGACACAAGCAAAGCCAGGGGAAAGAAAAGGGTAAAATTACGCTAAAATGAACAATTTGTTCTGATTTCATTGCAATTTTGTAGCCAGGGGAGCTAAAAGGGTATAATTCCACTAAATTGAACAATTAGTTCTTATTTCATGGAAATGTTGTACCTAAAAAAGAAAATTTAAAAAACCCAAAGGGACAAATTGTGGCTATCTTTATCCAAACTACAATGCAACAGTGCGCCATAGAAACTGAAGGACTAGAACAGCCCAGACACAGAGCCACACTGTTACCCCAAAACTCTCCATCTCAGCCACTATTAATTGCTCTGTAAAGAAGCACCCAGCAAGCAGCTCAAGTAGGACCACAGGACTTGGGACCTACCTAGTACCCAACGGCCTTGCAAGCCAAAAAGGAGCAAAGAGATGAGGGGAAAATAAAATGCAGCCATGGTTTATTGGGTAGAAAAATAAGAGAAATCTTCCAGAACATCTAGCCTGCTGCATGAGGGCTACTTTGTGAAGCAGAAGGAGACAGAAGTAAAGCCTTTCAGGAACACTGAATGAAAGCACAGTTTTCAAATATAAATACAAATGTATAATATCCCCCAAAAAACGTCATAGGAAAAGCGGCCATCCTGCTAGGCTAAATAACTCCCCTTCAGTGGGAAGCCTATCCACTTCCCCCTAGGGGCCATGGCTCAGCTCCCACTCCCAGGTCCCCACCTATTTGGCTGTGGGTCAAGTGAGGACCCGAGTGCCTGCTTTGCTGAGAGCACCCAGACACTGCAGGTGCTGGGGGATCTCTGTGTCAGGCGTAGCAGCAACAAAGAGGTTCTGGGGCAGCAGGAATCCTCCCCAGCCTGCCCCATCCCCGCCCTGGGGTTGGCGGGTGGGTGAGTGTGTGGTTTGTGTATGTCCATTGCCATTGCCAGGCCATGGGTCAGTCACCGGTGGGCAGGCATCCATCCTAACAAAGGCAAGCAGGAGGGGGTGAGATGGAGAGGGCCTCAGGAGAACACCCACCCCAAATGGGGACCGTTCCCTGGTGTGACCTGCCTTGCCCATCCCCAAGCATTGCCTTATCCCAGCAGCTCCAGAAACAAATTTAATTTCAAGGCAAGCACAAACCAGGAGAGAGCCATTCCCCAAGTGCCTCCGTGCTCCAGCCATGGCTCTGGCAGTTCTCCCAGGCTTTGCACCAGGAGCTGAACACCCACCCTCCCACATAGAAAGATCTAGAATGGGATGCAGCACCCACACCCTACTGACCCCCCCTCACCTACCTCTTCAGGCCTGACTTAGACCTGCTGCCGCCGCCTTTGCTTCTTGGATCTGCCCTTGGCACGCTGGGTCTGTGCCGCCTTCTTGTCCTTGTTATTCTTGGCCTTCTCGTCCAGGTGCTTCATCAACTTCTGGACAGTGTCATCCTTGGGAGAGGCACAGATTTTCTTGTTCCTCCTGGTGGTGAACCTGGGAGAGCAGCAGAAAGATTTGCTGGGGGGGGAGCAGTGGGAGGACAGGGGCGGGTTTGTCTGAAGCCAGACTGTTCCAAGTGGTCCTGACCGCCACAGGGTACTCACACAACAGCAGGCAGCAAACATCCCGACTCGGGTCCCTGAAGGGAGTAGGATGTCACCACGCCAGTGGGGATGGCTTTCTGGCTGTGCTTCAGGCAGCAATCTCTGGCTGAGCTTCCAATGCCTGTGAGCAAGGAGGGGATGTGGGATTTGGGATGGTCAGTGAGTCAGGACACCTTCAGCACAGAGTGCCAGCTGACAGCACAGGGCTTGCTTTCTGTCACTGGTGGGGGTGATCCTGGGCAGCACGTGGGGTTGGAAGCTCTCAGCCCCAGTGCCCACTTACAGGTCAGACCTGGCCCCAGCAATGGGAGACACCACATCCGAGAGTGGTGGAGGGGAAACTGAGGCAGATATGAGCTCCTTGAAGAGGGACTGAACCTCGTTCTCCTGCCTGTTCTTTTGAGCTTGGGGTGCTGCTGCCCCACCAGCCACATGCACACTGACACACTCCCATGTGGAGCAAGCACTGCAAGCCAATGCCACAGGCACGCAGAGACACAGAGCCCTACACACAACCACAAACCTCACACGCCAATGCACTAAAACACCCCCCTGACCACCCGGCGCCCTGCGCAGACCCCGCTGAGTGCCCGCACGCCCTGCTTCATCCCAGCAGGAGCAGGCAGGAGAGCTCCTCGCCCCTCACCTTGAGCCTGGGTGATGAGCAGGGTGGCAGCCAGCAGCAGCAGCAGGAAGAGGCGGAGAGCCATGGTGCTGCCTCGGGTGCTGAGCAGGGCAAGGCTTGGGAGCAGGACAAGGCTTGGGAGCAGAACACTCACTGCTGCCTCGTGCTGAGGCTGCTCCTATTTATCTCTAGATTCCTTGCTTTCATTTTCGGACAGCCTGGCAGGCAGCCCACCAGCCGGCCGAGGGCTGCAGAAGTAGAGGGTGGGGGATTCCTGTAAGCTGCAAGCCCCCCTTTACAGACACGTCCTGTCTTGTTCCCAGCTGCCCATCACGGCGTGAGGTGCCAGGTGGGGGACATGCTGGAGATACAGCTCCCATCACAGCTAGATGAGTTTGTGGGCTTCAGTTTCCTACACAGTCTCACGACCTGCCGCTACCTGCTCTCAGAGGGTCGGGTGTTTGTTCCCATGAAAGGGACCCTGGAAGGCGGCCAAGCTGTTAGAGGAACCAAGGAGTCAACCTGTTTTGCTTCCCCACTTCATGATTTGCTTCCAAGCCAAACCACCGACACAAATAATAGGTGAAAAGTGGCTCAGGGTGAGTCCACAGCCCTTCCCCCTGAGCCCCCATCCACGTCTGGCTGCCTCGGGGACCTCCCCAGCTGAACAGAGCTGAATACAGCTGTAGGGCTGGGATGTGTGAGGGCCAGACTGCAATGGAGCTGGGAGAATCAGCACAGCCCACCATATTTTGGTGCTGATAGCAAATTGTGAGGAGCTGAGGATGAGTGGGGACCTTGACTAGACGAACGAATGTGCTGACAAGGATGTGAAAACCCACAGGCAGGGCGGCAGGACCCTTAGCAGCTGGACATAGCTGGGGACAGATGGGGACTATGCAGAAGTGAACCCAGAGAGCTGAACACGACCCCACAGGAAATTCCTCTGGTGACAAAAGCCATCCAAAGAGATGGCCTTTGTGACTGGACCAAGCCCTGAGCAACTAGTGTGACACCACTCCTGCTCAGGAAAAGGACGGTCAGACACATATACATTTTCAGGTAATCGCCAGAGCACGGTCTGGAAGAGACCAACGATGGTTTCACAACTGCTTTGGGCAACCTGTTCCAGTGCTTGAAATGTCCCCAAGTTGAAAACTTTTCCCCCACTATTTATTTGGAATTTCCTGTGATGTATCTGGTGTCACTGCCTCTCACCTGCTCCAGAGCCCCTCTGAGAAGAGATGATGTCCTAGCATCGCTCCAGCCACCCTGGACAACCCCCACCAGCAAGAAGTCCCCCTTGCCATCCTTCACCACCCACTGCTAACAACCCCTCTTCACTCACCCTGGCCTCCAGCTCCTTGGCTAGCTCCGGTCCCAATGCTCATGCCAGCTGTGTCCTGGGAGCCCCAGTGGGATGGGCAGCCCTCGTGGGGTCTAACCAATGATAGTGGGGGTCAAACCCCTTCAAGAGCCATGCCTGACAGTGGGGTTGTAACCCCAGGACTTTCTGCCAGTCCCTGATAATGACCCTGATAAATAGTCATCAAGGACAATGAGTAACCCAGAAGAAGACCAAAGTCCCAGCTGCTGTAGAAAGCAGAGCCCACATTTTTGTTCCCCTCAGCAGGGAGAAGGCAATGCCAGAGTCATGGATCACCAACAACTGCCGTGCAGCCCTCTCTTGGGCAAGGAGACCAGAATTCCTCTGGGACTGCCTGGGGCAGTGTGCCAGGGCTGCACTCCTGAGGCTTCCTCCATCATTTGTGCACGGAGATCCCATTCAGGGGAGTACCCACGTGCCCAGCACCCAGACAGGGGGAGGCAGCTCCCCAAACACTTGGGCAACACAGAGGCTGGTGTGGAATCAGGCAGCAGAACCTGGGGCAAGCAGCAGGCATGGGACATGGGCAGTAGCAGGTTGTCTGCAGGTGCATCTCCCCAGGGTTCTTGGTAGCATGGGCAATGGGTCCCCAGAGGCATCCTGTGTCCTGTCACCCATCCCTCCAGTCCCAAAGCATTGGCGGCATCAGGACAGGGCAGAAAAAGGAGAGCTATGCTGGTACTTAGTGCCTTTCCAGCCCTTACTTGTGCCACCTGCCCGGCTAGCAGTGCACAGGTGCTGAGCACCGGGAAGAATCCCCACCCTTGGCACAGCTGGAACACTGCCCCTGTGCTGGAGAAGCTGGGGGAGCTCTGATCCTGGTGCCATCCCCGATGGTCAAGTGTCTCCCAGAGACTCTATGGTATCAAGACAAATGGTGTAGAAGGACGGAGGAAAGATGTCACAAGTTGCCACCAGCACAGACCAGCCCACCACAGGATCCCCTCTGCTCGCAAAGGAGCCCAGGAGAGCTCTGCAGTCCCAGCACAGAGCCCCGACTCCTTCCTTGCCCAGTCTGTGTCCCACTATGGCAGCAGGCTCCTGGAAAGTCCCTGGCTCTTTGAGTGTTTTCAAGACACCGCAGCAGCAGCCTCTGGCCAGAGGCCAGCCCCACACACGGTCTGAGCTGCTGAGTAGGGTCAGGGCACGCATTTCCCTTCCCAAAGGCATCAGTCTTTGGCAATTCCCTGTTGCTGTGATTTGCACCTCTAACAAAGCATCTGGACAAGCAGACTCTCACTCTTTGCAAGGAAGGTGGTGGGAGAGCTCTCAGGAGGGAAAGGGGTACTTGGCTGTTGCAGACACATCTGCATGCCTGAGCAGCAGGGCCCCTTGGAAATCAGTCTGGGGGTCCATGCCCAGTCTCCCCTTCTGCCTCCCTTCCCTCAGAGCATCCCCCTTCACTCCTTCCTCTTGATGTGCCTTGCTCTGTCACCTGTTCCCCCAGCCCAGGGAAAAAGCAGGGAGCTTCTGGCAATGAGAGATGAGTGAGCACCCCGGTTTGCAGGGATGACCGAACTTTTGGGATACAGAGGAACTGACAGCAGGGGGGTGGAGACAAGGCTTTTCAGGGTTCTCTAACACCAGAGGCTTCCAGCAGCCTGGAAGACTCTGGGCAGACACAATTTCTTGCACGCACCCACCCCGTAAACCTGTCTCTCACCATCCTGGGCTCCTATAACCAGCACCCTTTTCCTGTAGCTCATAGGTGCAAGGTGGAGGCAGACACAGGGAGGGATACATAACCAGGCTGGGTGCCCTCTGAGGTGTTTCAGCCACAGAGCATCCCTCTCTGACCACAGGGTCTGTGTCTGACGCTGCACAGAGCCATTGCAACAGGGCTTTGTACAGTGGTGCCTCCAGCTACCCCTATGCTCAGGCAGCCCAGCTCCCACCCTTTGCATCCCTGTGGTGGAGGGACTTCCACAGTGTATGAAGAGGGGAGGGCGTCCTAGGCAGAGACTGTGGTGTCCACACACACAGAGAGAACAGAAACAGCGGGACCATAGCAAAGGTCACCTCGGTGCCTTGCTTGTGATCCTTTCCCAGGCAGTAAAACCACCGTGGCACCTTGTAGGGGCTCTCTCAAGCCTCCATCCCAAAGGCTTCCCAAGTTTGCACCCTGCACCAGAGCACCAGAGCTCCGGGGCCTGGAGTTCATCTGTGGATTACTTCTCTGGTGTCTAGCATCACAATTTCCTAGGATCTCAACCCATATTGCCAGGAAATCCATTCTCCTGAGCACTCAGCCCTCTGCTTATCCACACCTGGGCTGACCATCAGCCCTGTAGAAGCCCCCAGATCTGCCCCACTTAACTAGACTGCAGGATCTGCTCCCCAGGCAGCTCGGGGCTGGGAGCAGAAGTTCCTCAAACTGAAGGCATCTAGAGGGGCCAACCAGTGGGACTGGGAATTTCCGAATCCTTGTGGATGCTGCCTCCAAGTTAAAGCCACTGCTGACAGGAACAGGGTCGCACAGCTCAGTTCAACCCGCTGACCAGCAAATTCCTTCCTGCAGAGGCCCCGATTCCCAGGACCCTGTGCAGAGGTAGTTTGCAAAGCCCAGCATGGAAAACCCCCGTGTCTGGGAAGGGGAGAGCGCTGCCAGGCACAACGTATAGAAATGTCGAACAGCGACACATTTCTTGGGACACGGGAAAGAATTGCTGGAAGCCGACGGCACACGAGCCGGGCAGGCTGCCTGCTGGCTGCTGCGCTGTCCCTGGCCTTCAGCGAGGCCGATGGGAAGAGCAGGGTAAGCACAACATGCTGGAAAGGCAAGGAAACAGCTCCCAGGAGTGCACGGGTGCTGAAGTCAGGCTGGGTTGGGAGAGGGTCTTCAGCCTTGAAAAGTTTGCCCCACACACACTCTGCGTTTCTCCAGATGAAAATTTGATTTCCCAGTCGGGTGTGGGTTAACCCTTTGGTTGCTAGCATGGCTGCAGAGTGGCTGAGGTTTGGGGTAGGATGCTGAAAATGTTCAGGGGCTAAGCAAGAAGGCTGAGAGGGACCTGAGCGGACCATGCACCCTGGAATAGTGCTCTCTTCCCACAGCATCCTCTGAGGGATGTGCAGTGCTGCACATTGGCCTTGCTCAGACCCAAAATCAAAGGACTGGGCAAGATACATATTTTGTGTCCCCATGGAAAATACAGGGTCAGCACTGCTCAATTCTCAGCCTCGCCTGATCCAGGCATAGGGGGTCCTTTGGGCTGTGGCTGTTGTGAGTGTGCACTACGTCACCAGAAAATATAGGGGTGATGGCTCACAGCCTGTCGCTCTGTGGCAGGGTGGAGTCCTCCATGGGGTGGCCAAGAATTGTGTCGGAAAGGGGACAAGGCAGAGAGCAGGAGACACTTCAAGGACGAGAGGTTCAACTGTTGTTTGCACAACCCTCCAAAATCAGTGTCCCTCTCAGCTAGTCCTCAGCCCTTCCACCAACCACAGGCACAACCTTCCCTCTTCCATCAATAAGGGAAGTACATCAACACTCCATCCAGAAATCCCACGGGTCCTCGTATGGAAGTGTAAAACTCAGTGGAAACTACTGACGCCAACCCAGCCTTCACTGAAAGTGGAGATGTAACAAGTCATAAATCCTTTTGCGGCAAAGCGAGCAGGAGCTCCCCAGGCAGCGCAGGCGTGTGCCAGCTGAGCTGGAGCTCTGGGCGGTGGATTGGACAGGCTCTGTCCAGAATGGGATGTGCAGCTCTGTGCACTTCGTGTGAAGGCATCGCTCTGGCGTGTGAATTCACAGTGACTTGAGAAGCTGCTGGGAAAAAAAGCTGTCTGAGTGTTGTTGGAGAGGAAACTGCTCCTTCTCTGTCTTGGGATGTTGGACTTTAACATGAGGCAGAGCCTCACTGCAGACACCCGGCAGCCCACTCTGCCCCATGCTTCTGGCATGAGCTCAGCTCCATGGGATGGAGATCCTGAACCAGCCTCCAGAGGAAACAGCAGCTGACACATTCAGTGAGTTCATCAGTGAGGTGGGTGGGGGGCTGCATGTGTGGAGATGGAGGAATTAAAGACAGCCAAAGGGAAATGAAGCAAAACATCGAGAAGCCTCTGGAGATTTTGCAAAAGACACTACAGCAAGCCGTAAACTAGGAACTGGATATGCTTCAGCCAAGACTGGAAAACACCAGAGAAGGGCTCTGCTCCTTGTGATGGCTCAGCCAGACACCCCAGCCAAGGAAGCAGCTGCCAAATGCCCCGGCAGCAGTAGAAAAGGCAAACAGCAGAGAGAAAGCAAAGAGAGATGAAGCCCCATAGCAGGAGGAGGTGTCAGGCACCAACAGCAGGCAGAGACCCCCCCATGTAGCCTGCCAGTTCCATGGGCCATGAGCATCAGGGCTTGGCATCAAGGAGCACCACTGCCAGGAGGGCACCTAAATAGTGGTTGGCCAAGCTGTTCCCAGCAGCCTGAATGGAAAGGAAACAGCTGCTGGAAGAGAGGGAAGTGGATAGCGGGGTCTGGGAGCTCAGCTATGCAGGGAACAATTCTCTTCCTGCCCGGATATAGTTAAAAGATAAGAAAAAGTTACATACTCCAAACCTAATCATAACTGGCCATGAACAGTAATTCAGAGCAGTAGGGCAAAACAACAGAGCCTTCAGAGCTTAGCAACAGCTGGCTCCACCATGAGGCCAGCACTAGAAGACATGAGGAGTGACCTGAGGATTGTTTTGGCACAAGGCAAACACGGTTTATGCAGAGGAGACACCCTGCACCACCAAGGAGACCTGCATGATGCAGAGCAACCTTATCCCAGGCACACACAGAGCAGGGACTGGCCCAGGCACACCGGGGACCTGGGGAGTGAAGACTGGCCGTGTGACCTGGCCATCATCAAATGGGTGTGTTCAAGAGGATGCAGAGGACACGTGCCTAAACATTGGGAAAAACATCGTTTGGAGCTGGCGACACTGCTCAGGATGCTGCAGCCAGCCAGCATCTATGGTTCAGCGGGTGGCTGCAGGCAGTGTGTGATGGGCTGGGAACAGTGCGAGGGGCTGGAAATTCCCTTTGGGCATGGGGATCAGGCAAGCATCTGTTTACAGCAAGGGAAGAGCCGCAGGGCCAGAAGCTGAGACACCTCCCAGCAGCAGCCGCCTGCCAAGGCCCCACAGATCCTGCAATGGCAGCTCCAGAAAAGTCACCCAGACAGTTTGAGAGATTCTCTTTGACGGTGTCTGGCTCAGGCATCGGGTCAAAGGGCAGACACACCATCATACACACCGATGGGCTGCATCCCAGTGCCTCGGCAGCAGAGCAGGCCATGCATGCTGCAGAGATCTGGAGGGGTTCATGGCTGCCAAACTAAGTGCAGGCCCTGTTCCACGTCCTCCAGAACTGGCTGACTGTGGTCACAGTCACAAAGGGGAAATTGCCCACCAAGAATACCATGAGGGCTGCAGCCCCAGTTTCCAGCTGTGCGGGACTCTGCTTGAGGACTGAAGGTCCCTGTGGTAGTTGCCAGCATTGTAAACCCCATATGGTGCCCCAAGGCAAGGTTATAGAGGCAAGAAAGAGGTTTGTGAGACCAGCTGGTACAGCTGGCATTTATCAGCAGACAGGGAGAGCATCCTCAGGATAGGCTGCCCAGAAAAGTTGTGGATGCCCCATCCCTGGCAGTGTTCTAGGCCAGGCTGGATGGGTCTCTGAGCAACCTGGTCTAGTGGAAAGTGTTTCTGCCCATGGCAAAGGGGTTGGAATGAGGTGATCCTAAGGATCTATTCCAACCCAAATTATTCTGTTTTGTGTAATTCTATGCTGCTCTCTCCATTGCCTGCAGCTACCTCCCACGGAACAGCAGATCCCTTACACAAATACCACAGCCCCTGAAGCCCCTCAGGGCACAGCTCTGGCAGATGTGGCCTATCCCATTCCCTTTGGGTTTCTCTCTCCGCTCAGGAGGGAGATGAGGCCAGATCCAAATCTCCCCATGGGTTTCCAGACACAAAAACTGTTCTGCCTATTCCCATCTCTTTCTGCTCTTAGGTTCAAGGCTGAGTTGGGCAGGACATGTCCTACCAACAACTGGGGTGTTGAGGTAAAGCCCGAGGGACAAAAGAACCCTGAAATCCCCAAATGGTGGGTGGCCCCCAACTCATGATGAAAGGAGAAACCTTGCCCCCCTCACCACTCCCCCAGAATTTCCCCATTGGCTCCCATGCCTTAGTCCCACCTTCCGCCCCTGGACCCTTGGATAGTTGGTTCTGTAACCCCATATAGGTGAGTGCGTGAGTTTGCCTCGCCCTCTTTCGTGTTTTGGATCTCCCTTCGATTCCGTGCTGTCTGCTTCGGAATAAATCCACACGAGGTGCCCTCAGGATTCTTTGTCTCTGGTAACGCATGAGCTATCCTAGCTAAGGTGTGAGCGTGTGTTTAGTGCCTTCCACCGGCATGGGTGAGAGAAATCTGCCAGCTAGAGTGCTATACTGCCCCACCGGGCTGATCCCCTGCCAGGGACGGTTTTCGGGTGAACGCGGTCAGATCTCAACCCCCACACCACGCCACGTTCACTGGGGACAAGGGGGAAGGAGTTCAAATGGAAAGAGAATAGGTTTAGACAAGATACTAGGAAAAAAATCTTTATTGTGAGGGTGGTGAGGCACTGACACAGGTTGCCAGAGAAGTTGTGGATGCCTCATACAGGGAGGTGTTCAAGGCCAGGCTGGATGGGGGTCTGAGCAGCCCAGTCTAGTGGAAGTGGAAGGCCCATGGCAGGGGGGTTGGAACAAGATGATCTTGAAGGTCCCCTTCCAACCCAAACCATTCTGTGGTTCTATGAACTCACAGCAGTGGCCTCACCCTCCCATCACAGCCCTGGGGTAACACAGCCCTAACTTAAAATAGGCTGATGAGCTGTTGTGGGTTAACCCCAGCAAGCAGCTAAACATATGGCTCACTCACTCCCGGCCAAGTGGATTGGAGGAGAGAATCAGAAGGGTAAAAGTCAGAAAACTCATGGCTTGAGATAAAAGATGATTTAATAGGTAAAGCAAAAGCTGCATGCACAAGAAAAACAATATAAGAAATTAATTCACTACATCCCATCAGGAGGCAGGTGTTTACCACTTCCAGGAAAGCGTTCATCATGCTGATGAAATAAATACTTCATCAATTGTGGTGGCTGTTTGGAAAGACAAATGCTGTAACTCTGAATATCTGCCCTTCCTCTTTCTTTCCCCCACATTTTATTGACCACAACACCATTGGTATGGGGCACACCTTTGATCTGGTGGGGTCAGCTGTCCCAACTGTGTCCAATCCCTGCTCCTCATGCACTCCCAAATTATAAGAAAGGCATTGAGACTATGCAAACACTGTTCAGCTATAACAAAAACATGCCTGTGTTATCAACACTGGTTTTGATCACAAATGTAAAACATATCACTACATGAGCTATTATGAAGAAAATGTACTCTCTCCCAGACAAAACCAGTACTATCTTCACCCCTTATTTGATATCATTTAGGTTGTGTTCACGTCCCACACCACCCAATACCTTCTTGTTAACTACCACCTCTCCCCTTTCCCATCCTTTGATTTATAAACAGGCATCGATCCTTAACCTATTGGCCATCCCTCTAAAATATCTACAAAATGACCATTGAATTCACTTAGTCCATGCCTTTGGGCTCCATCTGTTATGGTGGTCACTGGGGCAGGAGAGGGGGTGTGTTGGGTGGAGTTACTGGGAACCAAAGCCATCTCAGATGGGGTCACTGCAGCACTTGCACCGCTTCTTGTGAGGCTCGTCCTTCACTGGCTCAGGAGTTCCTGAAACTCACATAACATGCAACTCAAATCCCAGGTTACCACAATGCAAGGTGACAGTTTCCACCCCTGGTCTCTCAGCGTGTAACACTGTGATGGACACCTCCCCTTGCCCCTGCTGTGCTGTAGACTCATCCATGGGCCACAATCCCTTTAGGGGAGAGCCTGCTGTGATGTGCAGACATTTAAGGCCCCAGAGACTTGGAAGTGTTCCAGCACAGCCTTATCCATGGCCACTTCACTGAGTATCTGCTGCAACATGGACATACCCATGGCCACAGACACCTTGGAGTCCAAACTCCAGGGACTCCATCTACAGGTCACAGTCCCTTTTCTAGCAGCTCACACTGGAGTTCCAGCCTGCCCAGTGCAGCAGCACAGGAACAGCAGCGATGCCCTGGCCATCTGCCAGCCCAGGCCCACTGGCATGGATATTATCAGAATGTTCCCAGGCACAGCAGAGGAAGGTGACAAGCTGCACAGCATTGCACCAAACTGCTAAAGCAAAATGCAGCCACTGAGAAGCACTAGGCTCCAGTATACAGCCAGGCAAGCGAGCTCCATGGCAAGCACAGGAGCTCTGCCCGCTGACAGATATAACAGATATAAATTCAGTCTAACACACTCCAATCAAATCTGTCATTATCTCAAACCCTTCGAGCACCACACTGGGTGCCAAAAAGGCCTTTATCCCAGACAAAACCAGTGCATCTGCCATATGTCACATGAATACCTTCCTGTTCTATGGTTAGTGCTTCACGGCTCACTCTAACTATGCCCATGATGCTGTGGAAGCCTCAGGTAAGCAAAAATGGCAAGAGCCAACCTCCTTCTGCCACTGAGGTCAAGATACAACAGTCAGGGAGATTTAATTTGATAGACATGAAAGATGGGAGCAATGGTTGTGTTCCGCCTGTCCGACCGCAGGCCAGGAGCTATCATCAACACGATCGATCAAGTCCATTCCTCTTCTGTAAGCACAGCCCAGAGAGCCCTGCTGTCCATCAGTATGTTCAGTATCAATAATTTCAGTAGCCAAAATAACCTGTACTTACAAAATGCATGTCTGCCACAAACACTGGGGAATCACAAGCAGGGCATCGGAGCTGATGTGCCCTTGTGCACACGAGCATCATTGCGGGACTGCTGACATCGCCCAGCTTTGGAGACAACCTTTCAGGAAAAAAAGGATGAGGAGGGGCACACCTGAAGGTTGGGATGACATCCGGAAAGACAAGCTCTAGAAGTGGACCCATGGGAACATCGTGGGGTTTAACAAGACCAAGTGCTGGTGCTGCACCTGGGTCAGAGCAACCCCCGGTGTCAGCACAGGCTGGGCATGAACAGACCGAGAGCAGCCCTGCCCAGAAGGACTTGGGGGTGCTGGTGGGTGAGAGGCTGGACATGCCCTGGCCATGGCACTCACAGCCCAGAGAGCCAAACGTGTCCTGGGCTGCATCCAGAGCCCCGTGGGCAGCAGGGGAGGGAGGGGATTCTGCCCCTCTGCTCCGCTCTGCTGAGACCCACCTGGAGCCCTGCATCCAGCTCTGGGGTCCCAGCACAGGAAGGACAGGGACCTGCTGGAGCGAGTCCAGAGGAGGCCACCAAGATGATCAGAGGGATGGAGGATCTCTGCTGTGAGGAAAGGCTGAGAAGCTGAGATTTTTCAGCCTGGAAAAGAGAAGGCTCCAAAGAATTGTGGTCTTCCAGTACCTGATGGGAGCCTACAAGGAAGATGGAGGGAGACAATTTACAAGGGCATGTAGTGACAGAACAAGGGGCAATGGCTTCAAACTGAAACAGAGTAGGTTTAGGTTAGATATTAGGAAGAGGATAGTGAGGCACTGGCACAGGTTGCCCAGAGAAGTTGTGGATGCCCCATCCCTGGCAGTGTTCAAGGCCAGGTTGGATGGAGTTCTGAGAAACCTGGGATAGTGGAAGGTGTCCCTGCCCATGGGGGAGGGGGTTTGGAGTGAGATGATCCTTAAGGTCCCTTCCAACCCAAACCATTCTATGATTCTGTGCTGCTAGCTCATATCCAAGCAAGAACCTCCATTTATGGGGAAGCTTTAATAGATGTATTTCATGGGGTAGGAGAGTGGTATGCAGCCTTCACAGGCACCCAAATACAGAGTGTCCCACCAGATTTGTCCCATGACAATATTCATCAAGCCCATTTGCCATCTCAAAGCTGCAGGGCCAGGCCAGAGAGCCGTAAGCAGTTCTCCATCTCTCTGTTTGGCCATGGCAAACAGTCTGTTCCCCACAGTAACTGTGAGGATGAGATCTCTCAAAAGTACAACATCCAGTTTCCATGACAAACATTCCACAGAAGAAGAAACATCAGGTACAACTTCCATCTAGTATATCACAATGAAATCCTACAATGGGCAGCTAGGACTCACAGCCTTCCCAGGGAAGGAAAACAGGTGTCATTTGTGGAGACGGGGGAATATTTCCAAATCCCCAGGCAGCCAGAGGCTCCTCAGGTGGTGCCATCAGGTCAGAGCTCAGGATGAACCTGACCCAAATGTCCATTGGACCCCTGTGCTCCCAAATCATGAGCAACTTCTCACTCCACAGGACAAAACTGCCCTGGAAAAAGGATCTTACCTGGAAAACAGTGAGTAAGCTGGCATCTCATCTGAAGAAGAGCCAAAATCTTTCCTCCTAAACTGGAAAGATGAAAGAGAAATCTGCTTTGGCCTATCTGGTACTTCCCACAGCGCAGAGCTGCTCTGTCCTGATGACTGGTGTGTTCTGTCTGCATCCTTGTCGTGTGTCTCCAGAGCCTTGGCAGGCGGACACTCTCAGGAGGTCACCCAGCTTCTGGCCCTACAGCTTTTCCCTTGCTGTAAAGAGCCACTCAGGTGATCCCCAGCCCCAAGAGGAATTTCCATCCCCTCACACTGCTCCTGGACCATCACACATTGCCTGCAGCCACCCACCAAACTCCAGAGCTCAGATCCTGGCTGGCTCAGTGTTTTCCCTGTGGGCTGGTGGGTGCCTTTTCTCTTCTGGCTCCCCTTAGCAACCCATTCAGTGACACACAGGGCTCTTTCCCCTCTGCTGAGGGCGACAGAGGCAGTGAGCTGCTCTCAACACAGCCAGGGCTGTTGTGGCATTTCCCACTGGACAGAGGGACATCCCTGGGCATTCCAAGCTGGTCTGTCTCTGGTGGCCCAGTTGATGGGTATCGCTGAACACACCCAAGGGGCCCTGCACTGTGCACCCCAAAGGTCCAATTCCACATCTTAGGAACAGGGGTCCCGTTCCTGCCTCCCCCTATGGGTCTTGTCCCGACACCTTGGTTGCAGAGCACACCCTACATGTTGCAGGAGTCTGGAGGAGCTCACGGTTGCCAAGATGAGATTCAGACCAGATTATGCCCCATGTCTCCCACCAGTAACTGGCTGTGGTTGTAATCAGGAAGGGAATTTTGCACTCCTAGAAAGATCACAAGGGCCATGACCCTAATTCCCATCTGCGCAGGGCTCTGCTCCAGTGCTGAAGGTCTCTATGAGAGTTGCCAGCATTGCAAAACAGCCTCCCTGGAGGGAGAGCGGGAAGATGTACAAACGAGCAGCAGAGGACTGTGTGCCAGTGCAGTGTCGAAAGCTTTGGGGATGTTCCTGCTCTCTCTGAATTCACCCTGAGCTCCCACCTCGGGAAGGAGGAGCGCCAGGGGTCTGCAAGCCCAGGGCCCACTCCCCTGCTGAGCTGCATGCCAGCTGCCCAGAGTAAGGAGCTAAAATCCTGGGAAACCAAACTGTCTTCCCTCTTCACTGCACAAGGTAGCATCCCTTCATGATACAACCAACCAAAGGTCTGTGGCCAGAGATGGAAACTCAGTGTTGGAGCTAAAATCCAGAGCAGGAGAGGCAAGGAGAAGAGTTCAGAATATTTCCTGCTCCTTTCTGCATGGGCATGGACAGAGGGTATGGTTATCCATGATGCTGGCAGTGCTGTGGGGTTTAGAGCTGCAGATAAGGAGTTTCAAACCCCACACAGACACCCCCCCCTATTCGCCTCATGCCTCCAGAATCACAAAAGGGGTACCTCAGGCTCGTTTGACAGCAGGATTTTCTTTGGAGCACCACCTGTATTTCCCCTTCCAAACAGAAGGACCCCAACAGCCCCACATCTGTCCTTGCCAGAGGGGTGACAGCACTCAGGAGCAGGGAATGAGGATGCAATCCTCAGCACAGCCACACCACAGCCCAATAGGATACCCTGAACACTCCTGGTGTGAGAGACTCCCTCCCTGCTGCTGCAGAAGTTGTGTGACCACCTCAGCTGCCTCGGCCTGTGCCAGGACAGCACCAGCACACGTAAAGATTTGTCAGATTTGGGGAGCAGGGCTTGGAGCACAAATGCAAAGGTGCTTGAAAATACAAGACACTTCACTCTCAAAAGAGGGAGGCTGTTACAGAAAGATGTCCAGCCTCACACCTCTGCCTGTCTAGCTTCTCATGAAAGTAAACTCTGCTCAGGGGACTCCAACAGGACCCCAACATGCCACCATCAGCCCCAACACACTAACCCCATCTCCTCCCAATCTCTCATTAAGTGCCTTTTCACCTTCTGTCCTCATGATGTTGGCTTCTCGCTGCCTGGGATAATAGACCTTCCTGGAAACTAACGAAATTTCCAATTGCCCACATATCACAGAGAACTAAAAAATTAGGCCTTTCTTAGGGATAATGAGCCCGAGTGGAGTGTCCAGCTGAGATCACACACAGCCACTTTGGCAAGAGCTCTTCAAAGATAAGGGTAATGCTCCAAAAATCCAAGCAGCTCTTGGAGGTCAAGTTGTTCTGCCTTCCCACTTGATGTTATCTGCTTTGGGATCTGCTGGGTCACACAGAGACTTCCAGAAAAAATTCTGTCTTATTTTAAAAGTTTTGATTTCCAGAGACATCCTGCAGCTTGGGTGAGTGCTGGGGACTAAGTGCCTCTACCAGACACGTGCACCATCTTTCTAGTCACCCCTGTACCCTTGTCAAATACTGGCATAACATTTTTTTCTAAATCTTCTGGAAATTCCCGCTGTCCTGAGACTTGGCTGGTGCCTGTCCTCATCATATTTTGCTGCAGCAGGCATTTTATATGTGCTAAAGAAAGTGATGTGGGACATTAGGAGAGCTTTTCTGGGGTGAGTGCAGCCCGTCTGACGTTGTACCCCCAAACCTCCCTTTAAGGACCTCCCTGAAACGCTGTGCTGGGTTCATCCACCTCCACCACAATCCCTGGACTGTGAGACACTCCAGAGTGCTGGCCTTAGGCTTGCCAAGAAGAGATGGCTGCAGAAGGCTACAGCTGGTGGACCTGCAGCCCAGGCCCACCCCAAGCCCACTGGGGAATCAGCAGCATCCCTTGTGGGTCTCCATGAAGGCGGCAACACCTCTTGCCCCAACGCAATCGCAGTGATCTGTGGTCTGCACTGTGCAGGGCTAAGACTGAGCAATCCAGTGGTCTCCTCCAGTTTTAAACACCAACCTATTCAAGCAGAAGCCCAGACAAACAAGAAACAAGGGAAGATGTGGCACCCACACCTTCTTTTGCCCTCATTTCCCAGGCAGGGGTCTCCTGCCCATCCATGGATGCCAGAGCATCGGCCGGGCAAACACACTACCTGATCCCTTCTCCCACTCCGAGGATGCCCACATAAAGAGCTGTCCTTCCAGTCCCTTGGCACCAAACTCAACGCTGCGATTTCTGGGAAGCTTTGGATCTCACATATGTTTGTCCCACTTCCCCAGCTCGCCAGCTGCCCAGCTGTTCCTTTCCATTTGAGCTAATCACAGAGATTAAGGCAAAGACCCAGCCTGGAAGGTTTGCAAACAGTTCCAGCCTGTTTCTGCAAGCAGCTTTTGCAGTCACACTCAGGCACAAAAGCACATGGGCTTAAACCGTGTGGCATCTGTGAAGGGAATTCCCAGGAAGGGCTCGGTGCTAACCCAGGCAGGTTAGCCAGCCACCAGCTTAGGAACACTGCAAACCACAGGGTGCCCAGGCACACACCCTTCAGAGGGGAAGGAAAGGGAGACAGCAAGGCTGGAGAAAAGGTGCCAGAGCTGTCAGAAAGGATTCATGTCCGTAACACATCTCACCAGAAGCCTGGGCCCAGTGTCCCGTGTCCCTCCAGGAATTCTGCCTAGCTGTCCCCTCCATCCTCCCAAGCACATTAACATGCTCACCCCTCAGGGAGGGGGCAGCCCACCATCCTCCAGGGCTCAGTGGAGCTGAGCAGCCAGCTCAGGGCAGAGTGGAGTCTCCATCACAGTCGTCCCGGCCAGATTCCCCTGTTCTTGTGCTGCCCCGTGCCTGGAGGCAGCAGATGCTGCCTGGAGCTGTTCATTATTCGATCGACTCTGGATTTTGCAGCCCTCAAACCCTTGTGGCCCAGAGACTCCAAGCCAACACCACAGAAAAGCCATCCTGCATCTGTCCAGCTGTGTGCTGAGGCTTCTGCAGCCTCTCCCCGAGTCAAAGCCTCTGCCCTGTCAAAGGAAACAGGCTGTCCTCTCTGCACTTACAAGCCTGAGGGCTCACTCTGGACCCCCAGACCATGTGTATGTTTGCCATACATACTCCATAAAGCAAGCAGTTCGCAGCTGGCCTCGCTGTGATTGCATGGAGAAAGAAGGGAGTGCAACCATCTGGGGTTCCTGATGGACTGCAGTATAGGATGAACAGTGGAGAAACACGACCCCTGAGTCCTGAGGGATGGACACGAGGGTGAGCCGGGCAGGAAAGAGTAGATAGATGCTCCCGTAAGAGGGGCTGGTGGTTGAAATGTGATGTTTTCACCCAGCATGGTGCAGAAGGTCCCCCAGTATTGCTGCTTTTGGGGTGAAGGAGAGGTTTCCTTGAGCAGTTCTCCTGTAAGAGCATGACAGGGGGATAAAGTGCATTGCTCTGATGCCCATGTTCCCTGGGGACGCAGAGTGGCTGATATGCCCACACCAGGGCAGGAGCAGAGCTCACAACCCATTTCCTGCCAGTGCAGGGACCCGAACAAGCCTGACAAGCTCCAGGCACATCGAATAGAAGGGTCTGTCCTTCTCACCTTCCTCTCCCTGCCACCAGCCCCCTCACTCTCCCCAAGGCCAGCACAACACAAGGCTGGGGGAATTTACGTTTGGCCTTGATTGCAGCCATGCCAGGACCTCCCCTGCCTGCCCGTGGGTAGCTCTGAAGGCTGGCAACAGGCGGTGCTTGCGCTGTTGCCACACACAAAGCTCAGGCTAAGCCTGGCCAGATTTTGGCAGGGCACAAAGTGACCAGAGATCTCAATGACCCAGATGCGAGGACCCCAAGTGCCCCATCTGCGGTGCCTCAGATGCAGAAGATCCCATCCCTTCCTCAGCGTGTCCAGCTGTTCCCAGTGTGATGTCTTCCAGGCATGAGAACCCAAAGTTTTGCCGGTAATACAAACAGAACAACTTGGACTCAAAACCTGGTCAGTTCAACCAGAAACATAGCTCAGATTTAGAGGGGAGATTTTGAGACAAACAGCTAAATTAATTAAACTGAGGAACACAATCAGAGGGAGAAACATTAAAAGTACTTGCAATTGTTTTTTTCTGTTTTTCTTCTTCTTCTCTATTTTTTTTTTTAAATAAGAATGTTCCTGAAAGCCATAGGGGTCAAAGTTGAAAAACATGGGTTTTCCAGTCAGGAAAGCTGCCAGAGGAGCACTGAGGACCCCAAGATGGCCAGGGGACACTGGGAACCCACAGCACTGATGAATGCCCTCTCCCTGAGCCATGGCAAGATAGGCAACAGTTTCTTGCTAGTTGGGAGGCCAAAATCATCCCAGAGAAACGCAGGGACATGATCAGATAGAGCAGCTTTTTGGGTTACTAACTGTCCATGGATGAGGGGCGAGCAAGAGTAAAAGGAGACAGGGAGAGCACACAGACATGACTTCCCAACTTGGTGACCTTTGTGACTCTTGGGAAGAGACAAACTGCTGTGGCCTTTCTGTTTGTCCCTTTTCCCCACTGGCTTCTCCATAGCTGCAGTCTCTCAGCCAAGAAACCCAGGGTCACCTACAGCTTCAGAAAATTCTCTTGCATTGGTTCCTCCTGTTTTTTTACTGCAGAGTGATGGTGTTGTCCTGAAGTGATGCAGGGATGCAGTGGCACCACTGTGACATCCCTGCATGTGCTGGCAGATTGTCTGCACGCTCTGCCACCGGCTTCTGAGCCAGGCCAGCTAATGCCAGGCTAAGTGTATGGGAGTGAGCAGGGCCAGGGACCATCCTCGAGGGACGGGGGAACGCGGCCACTCCATCCAGGGATGAGAGAGCTTGGCCCCAGGCTCTCCCTGCCAGCTGGCCACAGTGCCTGGTGGCTTTGTTGTGCACATTTAATCACCTCATCCAGACATGGCAGTTCCTTCATTAATCACTGATGAACACGGGTCCCACCAGATGCTGAGACAGCCCAGACATCTTCCCTGCCCTGTGCACCCTGCCATTCCCTGATTTACAACCTCCTTCCTCCGAGGGGTAGGTGTAACCCCATGCCCTGCTCCATTCCTGATGCAGACGTCAGCATCCCATTGCTTTTTCCCCTAGAAGGCAGTTCTGGCCTCTGGCACCCAAGCAACTCAGCCCCCAGCCCTGCTCAGGACCCCTCAGCCCCACACCACTCTCAGACCCTTGTCCCACAGCCCTCTGCATGAGGCCAAAGCATTTGCAAACTCGTTCCAAGCAGCTCCATTAATTTCCCCTCTCCCATCTCCTTTGGAGCTGGCAGAAGAGCATGTTGGATGAGTCCAAATCCAGAAGGATATGATAGAAATTGGCTTTATTTCTTATCCAAGCTTGTCTGACTCCTTGTGCTGTTTGGTCCCTCTTTTCTCCACCAACTCCAAGAGTCTTGTGCTCCAAGCAGGTCCTTGCCAAGACCAATTCTCCTCCAGTCTCAGACCAGGCACCAGGGACTGGTGGTAGAGCAGGCCTGAGGTAGAGCAGGCTGTCTTCCCACCAAGCATCCAGCTTTCCCCTACCCCACTTCAAGCTCCCTCTGCACAAGACCACTTTCAGTTGCTGATCTCCCCAGTCTCCCTCACCTTCACGGAGTGACAAATCCACCTCAGGAGCTCGTAGACCAAACAAGGTCTCAGTCCAGCCTTCCATACAAAACAGGGACAGCGGTGGGACTGGGGAATCACAGAGTCACTTTGGTTGGACCAGGTTGCACAGGATGCCCATCTGCATCCTGAAATCATCCAAGGCTGGAGACCCTTCCAGCTCTCCAGGCCCCTCTTCAAGCACATGACTGTGCCCATGGGGGTAATTTTCCTATGCTACAAGATAGATCACTCTCTCTCACGCCCCTCGTTGTGCACCTCCATTAAAAGGGTGGCTCCATCATCTCAGTAATCCACCCAGAGATGCTGGGGAGCTGCTCTTGGGTGTCCCCAAAACCATCCCTTCTCAGAGGTGGAAAAGCCCAGATCCCCAGCCTCTCCTTGCTGGGCAGGATCTCCAGCCCAAGCGATTTTAGTGGCTTCTGCTGAACTCACTCCAGTTTATCAATGTTTCTCCTGTATTGAGGGGGCTGAAACCTGAACACATCACTCAGATATGGCATAATGAGAGGCCAGCAAAGGAGAGCAATCACATCCAGAGGTCAGCAGGAAAGAGTTGAGCCCTTCTGCCTTTTAGCAGCTCAGTGGTGTTTCCAAAATGATTGCTCTGGCAGCCTCGAAATGATGATCAGCTTTTGTGCGTTCAAAGAACCTGTGAGCGATGCCCAGCACAGCAGCAGCCCCGCATTTCTGTGTTGCCCAAAACCTCACAGGGCAAAGCAGTGGAGGAGGTCTTTTTCAGACAACAGATCCAGAAAAGGACTGGGTTTCCTGCCTCTTCAGGTGTCTACGGGAATGAAGCAGCTGCAGGATGCATTCTCCTCACTCTCAAAAAGCCTACGGCCCGAGGGAGCCATCAGATGAGCTTCTCACAGCCCCAGGTCTTGATGGTGGCTGTGTAGATGCCCAGTCCTTGCAATGTTTTAGCTCCTTGCTTGTCTCCTTGTGCCTGCAGATTTCATCTACAATCATTTAATACTCATTTCCTATAGTGCTGAACGTCATCAGGTCCAGAACTGATCCTGGAGGAATACCCTGGCAGGTGTCACTTCCTCACAGATGGCTCCTGGTGCCTACTGTCCCGAGCCACCTCCTGCTTCTCCCCAGCTCAGGGCAAGCTGACGTCTCCAAGCTCCCACAGGGGCTCTCACCTCCACTGCATTTCTAGTGTACCAGGAATACCTTTCAGAGCACAGGGGATGACCAGAAATAGCTGTAAAAAGCTGTGGAATGGACAAAGTAAAGTGGAAGTTATTCTGGAGACCTGTTTTGTGTGGCAGGTTGGCAAGCAGCAGCAACTAAGCACTGTTAGGATGTTTTCTTTGTGGGGGACAGTTCTACAGGGTCGTGATCAAACCTCCAAAGGGCTACAGGAAAGAGAAACCCCATTAAAATCCATGCACACCAAAAAGAGGTGCTGTCTCCCAGCAGCAAGACACAGGGTGTCCCCATGTCAAGGGAGAAGTGATCCCTCTCCACAAGCTTCTCATCACAAGGACGGAGGAGGCAGAAGTGGAGAGCTAGACAAAGGGGGCCCCTTCCCATGGGATGTGTTCCCATTACCCTTTAAAACCTCATGTGGGAATTGCATCGGCTTTGCTTTAATCTGCTCGTGCTTTTCCCAGAAAGAGCAAGCAGCCAGTCTTCTTTCAAGATGCTTGTAGTAAGAGCCATTTCATCTCTGTGGGCCTGACTCACATGAAGCATGTTTTGTGCTTCGGGGAACGTGGATGCCTGAGCAGAGAGATACCCAGCAGAGCTCTGTCAGCCCCAGCACCTCCTGGGAGCACCAGGGAAATTCCAGTTGTATGAGAAATAAAGACTATTGCAGCTAAGATCCCTCAGCCCATTTTCACAGGGCTCTTGGGTATAATTTATGCGGGCAGCTACTTTTGAAATATTTGCCCTTGGTGTGTGTCTTCTAGCATCCCCTATAGTGCCTGATAAACTGGAAAATATTTCACAGTCTTCCTTACTTCTTCCCAAACACTGAATGCAGACATTGCTTTCCTTTCTGAATCTTGCATAACAGCATTTTCTTTCTTTTGGGAAATAGATTTAAAAGATGAGGATGTGTTTTTGCAGTACCTCCTCTTCATCATCATTGCTGTGGTCAGCCATGCATATTTCCCAGAAGCATTCACAGTTTTATACTTCTCAACTTCCCATTTGCATCTGCTCATGCCAACCAGCTCCTTTTGGGCAGCTGCTGCCCCTTTTTTGCTGAGCACACCAATGAACCAATGCACCAGCACGGGCATGACCCACAGCCACAGTTCCAGTGCCTCCAGCCCAGTGCCACCCGCACTGTCCAGGCTCAAGGGGCTTTGCAGCCATGCAGAGATCCCAGGGAGCAGGCAGACCCCAGCTCTGCAGGGGCTTCTCTCCCTGGGTCAGGTCCATGTCGCTCAGGCTCTGAGGGGAGTGAGGCTCAGTTGCGCTCCACAGGAGTGGCCAGGCTGGGGGAAGGAGCAGGACAAATTGTGGAGCAGTAGGGGCAGAGGTGCCTGGTGCCCCATGCTGAGGCAGCAGCCGCACTGCAGCCACAGGAAGCACTGCCATGACAGTCACTGGGCACTGGGTGGGCAAGGGATGCAGTGCAGGGCATGAGTCAGCCTCGCGGAGATGCTGACGTGCGACCTGCTCAGGCTTAGCCAGGCGCTTTGGACACAGGGGCCAGTCACCACCTGCGGGAGTTGGTGCAGCAGCCAGTGCAACCTCTTCATGAACCACTGCACTGCTCCAGAAAGGTTCACAGCTTCATCTCCAGCCATTTTCCTGCTGAGTGCTTGCTGCTTGTCTCCTGGCTCAGCTCCAGATTTGAGAGGACAACAGGCACAGCAGCATGAGGCTGGCTCCTGTCCTCAACTGTGCGTGAGCATGGTGTGGTGGGACCGGTCTGATGGTCATGTTCCTTGGGCAGGACCAAAACTGGTCCTGCTGCAGGTTCTGCTGCCTTGCAGAAGGCATTGGGAGGGGCTGGGAGAGACAAACCAGGAGATCCCAAGCAACTTCTCCTCCATCCAGGAAAAGTATCTCATGCACGATGTTCCCCAGTGATAGTCTCAGCTCTTCAAGCTTCACTGCCTGGCTTGCAGCCCCAAATCTCTCAGTTCTGAAGGGCCTGGGGGCAGTCAGGACCTCCAGGGAACTGGCTGTGCCTGGAGAGCCCAGCCAGCATCCTTGTGTCACTGCCAGCAGGCTGGGAGGGAAGAGGCCAGGAAGTGGGCACTCACAGAGAGGCCATCAGCCTTCTTTGGCAGGATTGAAGCTCATCCTCTTGCCAGTTCGGCTACCAGTCCTGCTGCCTTATTGGCCAGGCTGGAAAGGGCTGGGGGGGCCCATGGACAAAATGAGAGTGCACAGGGACTCTTCCTAGTGCCAAGGCAGATCCCATCTGGGCAAAGGAAGCTCTCAAACACAATACTTCCCAGCACTGCCTCCTGGCTGTCACACACAAAGCAGCACGGACCCTCCCAGGCACGAGTCTTGCCTCCCCACATCCCCACAGAAGCAGTAGCCCCCCCTCCACAAACTGTGGCAGGGAACCTGCCAGCCATAGCAGATGGCACCTCTTCCCTTGCTAATGAGCCGGCAGGATTTAATTCCTACCTCCCATTAACACTCATTAGAGTGTCACTTGGCCATTCTTCTGTGTCTCTCACATCTCTGCGGCTTCGCCTTCAAGATGTGCGGTGGCCCCCATCCTCTCAGCCCCCCTCAGAAGGCTGCTGCCTCACTGTCCCCCAAACCCTGCCTTCAGTGGGTCTGAAGAGGAGGAAGGAACAGATCAGCACACTGGCAGCCAAGGAAGAGATGGATAGATATGGTCATAACCTGCAGACCGGGTCTAGACTCAGGGTTTTCCCGTGGTGTCCCCACCCTTTCTGAAATCCCACAGCCTCACTGAGGGCACAGAGTCTCAGGAATATGCAGCCAGACCTACCACAGCTTGTTAGGGGACAGAAGTAGGTTACTTTCTGCCACGCATAGAAATGATGTGATGCATATTCATCAGTTACGGTTGTGCGGCGATTACAATAGTCGCATAAATTGCAGGTTTAGGGATCATCAGCTGCTCTCCATGACTTTTTCAGGGCTTTCTCCCTTGAAAAAGAGATGGAAATTGGAGTCATCTCATGAAAAATAAAGGTCAGGGTTTAAGTGACATCTTAGAAAAATACTGTTTACTGTACATTTTTTGCATCCCTCAGGTGAACAATTCAATGATCGTAAGCCTCAACTTATTATTTTAAATTATATTTATCAGCTATAATCACTGTCAATAGATTTTTATTCTCAGAAATCAATTTACCAAACTATTCACAGATATGATGGAAACAAATTGAATTTGAAGCCCTGCCTCACAGGATCGATGCTAAGCAGGTCGCTGCGTCTGTTTACAAAGGGAAAATATTCTTTCATGCAGCTGCCTTTGAGCATAGCAAAGCCCAGGGAGCTTAAAAGCTTTGAGAAGTGGAGCGGATTTGGGGATTGATGCTCTGCAATCACCCATGAAGGCAGAAGCTGGGGGCAAAGCTGTCCCAGGGCATGCAGCCCTGTCCTCGATTCCCTGTTGAATGAGGCTTGTCACCTCCAGAGCCACTTGTCACCAGCCCACCCATGTCACCGTCTCTCCCGTGTGTGCCTCCTTGCCAGCCTTGCCACGAGATGCTGGATCCCTCTGAAGTGTTGACAGCGTGGTAATGGCTTCACCCAGCAGTGAGACCCCGCCCAGGTGCCACCTGCCTCAGGGACCTCACAAAACGTGACACCCAGTGCAGAGACACCCATGATAACCCCCAGAGTTATTTGGGTTCCTCTCCACCACAGGGTACTTAGTTAACCCTGGGGGGTAAATGTGCCTGTCCATGACAGATGGGTCTCCTCTGAAACACCGAATTTTGGACACGGTTAGAAAGAAAAAAGGGCTGAGAAAACACTGATGTGAGCACTCTCCGTTCAATATGGATTCTGGGCAGCCAGCCCCCAGCAAATACTGATTGCTGCTGCCTGCTTCCTCAAAGAGCTCCAACACGTCAGCTGCATGTAGCAATGGTCAACCAAGCTGCTGACCACTCACTTTTTCACACTTTCAACTACTGCTGAGGCAGTTTTCTATCCTGAAAGCAGTACAGCAGATGAAGTATTACTGCTTTTCAGTTGCAGAGTGACTGCACAGCAACTCAGAGTGACTGGAAGCATTTCAGTACTCCTATGTTTTGGAGTATCTGTTACCACAGAAAAAAACCCCTGGCTCTTCACAGCCGAGTTTTTCATTAATTTTTCATCCAAAAGACAAGTAAATATGCTAGTGTAAAGATCCTTGTTTCCCCAAATGTGTCATTTGAACTATATGGGACTTAGGAAAGACTACGTATTTCCCAAGCAGGTGCTCCTGGTGCCTTGGGATAACACTACAGCTCCTTTATTGTTCCTGCAGTAACCCCTGTATCATCGTCTGTATTTTCACATCCTGGTATCAAGAGAGGAAGCTGGGGTAGAGCCACTGTTAGGAGCAATTCAAGAATAGCTTCCACGATCTGTGCATCCCCCCCAGTGCCAAGGAGCGGGGATAATAACTTCCCTCAATCTGCTGGACACTCTCCTCCTAATGTAGTCCAGGATGTGGTTTCCCTTTTCCACAACAAGAGTGCTCTCTTGGCTCACGTTCAGCCCAGTGTCCACGATAACACACAAGTCCTTCCCACCACCGCTGCTGCTCCGTGCTCTTCTCCCTGCCTGGGCTCACTGCACCTCAGGGCTGCACTTTGCATCCCCCCGACGAATTTCAGGGTCTTGGTGTCCACATTTATCTAATTCCTTTGCACTGAGGCAGGTGTCAGCCACTCTCGCCTAGTGGCACCTGAGGCTTGGCTGAAGGTTCATCCTCTGTGGGTATCCCCGCACAGCTTTCCCTTGGGACATTCTTGCTTGCCCTTTGCATGCTGAGAAATGAGATGCTGCCCCATTATGGGTCTTACAGCAATTCCCACTTCCTGTACTGATCCTCACCAAGTCACATCTCTCCTTCCCCCAGAGAGAACAAAGCCCTTTGACTCCTGCATGGATAATCCCCACCACCCAGCTCTCCTTCTGCACCCATATTGCAACAGAAATCACAGAATGTGGGGGTCAGAGACCACAGGTTGTCTCTGTGCACCCTCTGCTCTGGCTGAGCCCAGGCAGTATGTCCCAGGCAGACAGCAATGCCCTAAAATCTCCTTCAGGATGATCCATCCCCAGAATAAAGATTTGGGTGATCCAGCTGCAACATTTCCGCACAGGCTGGAGCTTTGCATCCCAAAAGCAGCCTCAGCTAGTTTCATACAAAGACGTTAACGAAATTCAGGATATCTTGGTTTTGAAAGCACTGCATAATTGCAAGCTGTTATTGTCTGAAACCGCATTTGCAAGATGCAGTCTCAACAGCCAGGCAGCTTGGGGAAAAGAAGCACTTGTTCAGTGTGGGAGAAGCTCCTGCAGAGGATACAATACCCTTGCCAAGCATTCACAGGCCTTCAGCTGCCCAAGCACCACAGTTTTCAAGCAGAAACTTGTGGGTAATGTCCTACTTAAATTGCCCCCAGCTCTTGCCCTAAGCTCAGGGGTTTTTCTTTTCCATTCCTCTGTATGCCATACAGAAGGCTTCATCACACCCTCAGCATCAGGTAGCAAAGCCAAAAGTTTCTTGTAAAGGAGCAGGTCCACAAGCCCCCCACCCTGAACTGCAATGCCCAGAAAGCTCTGGCAAAGCCTCCGTGCACACACTTCAACCCCACCCACAGCACTTCTGCAGACTGAGCCCTTCCATGCAAGCACTTGTGACTCCTTCTTGACTCCTTTTCGTCATCTGCCTTGAAAAGCAGAGACGAGGCTGGGAGATGCTGGATTTGATCAGGTATTGGCAAAGCCACGGGGGTGAGCATTGTTTCACGCATGGGATTCACTGAAGGACTAGAGCACCCCAGCAAGAGTACGGCTGGATTTCATCTTTAGCTTTGTTGTTACATTTCATCAAAAAATCTCAGCTACTTTGGGCAGGATCCTGCATCTGCTTAAGCTCTGATCAATGGCTCAGCAAGGGTTCAAGTGACAAGTTCAGTTGTTCCCTGCAGGACATCCCTAGTCAGGAGAGGTGGCCACATGCACTCCCCATCACTGTCCTGTCACAAATAGAAAATCCATGCACAACCCTTCCCTCGGTCTTGTCTTCATTCATCCCAGCTTTGGAGGGCTTGTTAGGTTGTACAAAACTCAGACGACGCCTTCTTGATATCACTTGGCCTTGGGAGCCATATTTTGCAGTGCATCCATTTTTGTGATGCATGGGACAGTCCTGTTTGAAATCTGGCCACAGACAAATGATCTGGTATGTGGGGACAAAGAGCCAGGAGCATCCACAGACTGACTTCAGTTTGGGGCATTCCTTCTATGGTCTGTGCCTGAGAGCAGGCAGGACTTTCTGGAGTGGGTGTCCCAGGTCCTCCAGGATACCTGAGGAATGAGGCTGGCTAAAAGTTGGACAACATCCCTGCCAAAGGATGCAGTGGATGTTGCAAATCTGTTTGTGTTCAACGGGAGATGAGGTCATGGGAGAGAGATCCTCTGCTAAATACACACAGCTGAAAACCCACACAGTGGCCAGCATCCCCTGCCCCTGGCCACCACTAACCCCAGGAGAAGGTGGCAGGGCTGGTGGCCAGGCACAGCTCTGCGTGGCCCGGCAGCACCAGTGTTAACTGGGCTCTGCCCCGTCCTGCCGAGAGTGCACGTTTGCCTGCAGAGCTGTGTTTCCAGAACACTCCTTGCAATTACATGCCCTGCCACAGTTATTAATATTTATTAGGCTCAATTATTCATGGCCTCTTTAGGATCCTGTTGTTTAAGTCCAGCTTGAGATCTCCAGGCTAGCAATCACAAAAGTTGCTTTCCAGAGGAATTACAGTAAATCAAGCCGTTGGAAACATTGCAAGCAGATGTAAAACTCACAGACAGAGCTGCCCAGGAAAGAGCCTCGTGTCCAGCACTCAGAGGCCCATAGGTGCTACATATGAGCTCAAGTTTTCCTGGGGTGGGATGCAGGGTCGTGGGACACCACATTCCTTCTGCCCGCCACCTGCACAGTGGTCGCACTGACCATCTCCCTCTGAATCTGCAGGGGAGAACAGCCCAAGGATAATGGCTTGGAGGCTTTTCTCTGTCAAAAGGACACATGGTGAGGATGGAGAACAAAGCACAGTGTTTGTGACAAAGCAGGCAGCAGCTAGGAGGTTGCAGCCTGTCCTGGTGGCTGTGGCACAGCTGTGACCCAGGAAGTCCTTGTCCCAGCTCCTGACTGGTGTTTGGTCCATGGCGGGGAAGCCACAGGCAGGGTGAAGGATCCAGGAGGGATATGCCAGGGTATCCTGCCCAGCAAGAACAACCCATGGCACAGGGCATCCCACTGAGGCCTCCCAGATTGCTCCATCCATGGAGCTAGCAGCACACACACAGCCCAGAGAGGGAGGATTTGCCTTCCTGCCCTGTTGACGCCCAGATTTGCACTGTGGCAAGGTTTGGGTGAGTCCCAGCACCCGGCACTGAGCACAGCAGCCCCCAGGGTGTACGGGAGGGGGGGTCTGCCCACACACCATCTCCAGCAGATGAGAGCTGCCAGGGCTGCGCTCTGTCAGCAGAGAGCCATCTGGGCCACTCAGAGGTGCTCAGCAAGGCCGATAAGCTAACTGTTCTGGGCAAGCTGTCTCAGGCTGCTTGCAAAGCCCCAGGCAGTGCGGGCAACCCCAGAGCTTCCCCTGCAAAGCCTGGGCTACACTCCCGCTGCTGACCTCTGCATCTGCTCCCAGCCTGAGACTCACAGTAGCCATCCCACAGGCTGTGGCCACTTCAGCAGCTCTTGTCACCATAGAAATAACAGGGAGGATAGAGGACTCCCAGGGGATCCACAGGCCACTGGAAGCAGCTGTGGTGTGGGCAGGGTCCCCCAGGCCATTGGGCATGGCACAGGTCCCTGAAACCCTTGTGATGAGGATGAGGAGACAGTCTCTGGTGGTGTTGGCTGTCAGGACACGTGGAGATTGCGTAGATGCCTGGGAGAGAAAGGAGAGAGCTCATTCCAGAGAAACACACTTCCTCCAGCTCCTTGCCTCCACAAGTGCTGGTCTCTGGAGAGCTGGGGCCTCTGAGGAGCAGGGCACGGCAGGGAGGAGGTGCATGGCCAGGAGGGAACATGGTGCATGGGGTCTTCTCCAGAGACCAAGAAACTCCTGAGAAGAAGCCTTGCCTGCAGTGATTCACATTGCCAGCGTGAAGGGATGGAGTGATTCGCTCAGCACAGAGGGAGAGGAGGAGCAGGGGGGCTTCAGGGGAAGCAGTCCTACATGTTGAAGCCTTAGCAATGAACAGCAAAAAGGGACTTGCTGCCTCTCCTCCACAGCCAAGGCCATGGCCCTGTGTCACCAGGCTCAGGTGACACTCAGCTGGGTGTCAGAGCCCAGCCAGGGGATGCTGGGGGGGAGAGGAACTGGGCAGAGACACTCAGATGCCAGAGCAAAGGCCATCCCAAGAGATGGGATGCCAAAAAGGCCACATGTCACCCCCCCAAAACCTGGTTTCCTTGTATGTCATCCTTTCTCTGACCTGCTCTGCCTGCTCACCACCTCCCTGGTGTACCTGCAGCAGCTGATGTCCTTTGTCCATGCCATGGCCCTCCTTTGCCCAAAATCTGCAAGTAACTGAAATCTGCTCTGCTCTGGTCTCTGGCATGGCTCAGAGTATAAAATTTTGATCTGTTAAATGGCTTTTCAGAGGAGACTGGATGAACTGGAGAAAGAACACACATCTGCCTCCATTCCTCCTCCTGGGGCAGTTCTCTTACCTGCATCACGCAGGCCATTGCTGAGAGGCTGCAGCAGGGCTGGCAGGCAAAATAGGGCTCATGCCATGCCAGCGCTGGCGTGAGAAAGCAGCCCAGAACCTGCTTGGCAGGGCTGGAGGAGCTGGAAGGGTTGATGCAGCTCACAGAAAGGTCACATGGGGCAAAGAGGTTGATTTGGAAGAGAGGAGGGACAGGGTGACAGCCAGAGAGCAGGGTAGACAGTCAACCCAGACCCAGAAAGCAGGGCAGGCACATGCCAGGGGGGCCAGTGCTCCTGGGAGCAGGGATCCTGCTCTCTACTCTGGGATGACAGCAGGCTGGGGACAAAGAGGGGACAGACCCTCTGAGCAGTAGGATCTGCCCCACATCACACCCCAAGCCACCTTTTTAACCTCCTCCACCAAGCCATCACACCAGCTGCCTGCATCACCAGCCCAGCCAAATTTGGGGCTGAGAGATCCCCAGAGCCAGCCCCCAACACCCATCCCCACACTTCCTGCTCGGAGTCCTGGGCACCCACATCTCACAGCCCTCCCCTCACCTCGCTGAAGGAACCAATATGATCCCATCCCCAACAGTGCCCCAGACAGTCTCCAGCAGGCAGGGGCATTTTTTTATTCCCCAAAAAGCCTCTGAGTCCCAGCAAGAGCTGTTTTAATCAGAGCTTTCTGCCCTGCAGGACTCAGCGTGGGGTTGTGAAAGAGGCACAGGCAGCCCTTTTACTCTCTCCCCTCTCATCAACCCTCTGTTTGGCTTCCTCTTCTTTTTTCATTCACCCCCCCTCCGCATTTCAAGCCTGCTTGGTAAATGTTTGAAAGTGAAGCTGATGTGGTTGGTATGGCAACACCAGGCTGGGGCCCTTGCCTGAAACCCCAAACACACAATTAGCTGATTAAGAGGAGAGGCAGTGGCGTGCTGGGGGCTCTGATGCTCCGCGGGGCTGTTCCAAATCACCCCATCAGGGGTGCTTGGAGGTTCCCAAGAGGGAAGACAGGGAGTATGCACAGCCGCTCACACGGGTAAAGGCTTCCCAGGCTTGGAGAGGCTGGGGACGAGCCTTTTCAGGAAGCCAGTCTGTAGGATGCTGCAATGTGGGAACAGGGATGATAGAGACACCAAAAGCAATGTGGAGCCTGCTGGACCACTTGCAAGCACCACGTCCCTGTTCAGATTGCAGCATCCAGCAGTCCAGGATCACTGCAGGTCACACCAGGTCCCATCTGCGTGTTTGAACAGGACCCAGCTGTGCCCCAGCGGGATAAAATGGCCAGATCCAGCACTCACAGCTCTCAGCTGAGAGGAAAAGACAGGAAATGAGCTGTGTGAGAGGAGATGGAAAAGAGAAGAAAAGCCACTCTCCTCTGGAGCCAGATGGGCTCTGCCTCCAGCCCTGAGGGCTGCCTGCTCGTCCCCAGCTCCCTAAACAGATCATGGCAGTGCCCTTGCCAGCAGGGCAGAGGTATTTAGACTGAGTTCTCTCATCTGTGAACCTCTCCGAACCTCTCCTCTCCAAACCTCTCCTCTCTGAACCTCTCCGAACCTCTCCTCTCCGATCCTCTCCGAACCTCTCCTCTCCGAACCTCTCTGAACCTCTCCAAACCTCTCCAAACCTCTCCGAACCTCTCCTCTCAGACCCTCTCCTCTCCCCTCTGAACCTCTCCGAACCTCTCCTCTCCGAACCTCTCAGACCCTCTCTGACCCTGTCCGACACTCTCCAACACTCTCCTCTCCTCTTCTCTCCCCTCCGACACTCTCCTCTCCTCTCCGACCCTCTCCGACCCTCTCCTCGACACAGCCTCATAGCTCATAGAGTGGTTCAGGAAGGCAGCAATCATCCCGGTGACAGCCGTGGTTAATGAAGTTGGCCTTCATTAGGCATTTCCGTTCCGCTTGAAAGCTCCTCTGTGAGGATGCTCCACCGGCCTGTGGCAGAGATGGAGGATGCAGGGACGGAGGTGACGCTGCAGGGTGACAGCCAGGCTGCCGGGTGGGCAGCAGGAAGGGCTGGAATTCCTGTGGGGCTGAGTGCGTGTCCTGCAAGGTGCTGTGGGGTTACAAACCACAGTCCAAACCCAGCACTCCCCCCACCAACACAGCCCTGATCCTTCTCCCCATTCCCAGGGCTCATCCTGCTCTCCAGAGCCCATCAGTGTCCTAGGGGACAAGTCCCTGCACCAGTCTGCACTATTTGACTACACCCATGTCTCTGCTTAGGAGAGGAGGGTCCCTGGAGAGTTGTGGGGTCTGACTTAAATTTTCTGGGACTTGCAGGTGGAGCAGAGGGGACAGGCTGGGAGGGATGCCCACTGTCTGGGAGCTGGCTGGAATGGTCCTGTGAAGAGGGTCATTTAGGTGATGCCTGCAAGAGTACTCCTAGATTAGAGAGCTCTGAATTGCTCAGCTATTATCCATCCAGCGGGAGCACCCTCATCTCATCAGGGCCAGGCTTGGCGAGCCACCAGCCCCAGGAATAGGATCCAAAACCCCACAACTCCCTGCCCCAGCTGCTCTGTAGGGACCTGCCACTCCAAGGAAGGGCATCCCAGGATAAGCACAAGCTTGGGGAACACCTTCCTGCAGATCCAAGTTCTGGAATACGTCCTCTGGGCAAGATGGGTTGCTGGCTTCCTCCCACCTCCTTCACATCCTTGCTTCCCTTACCCCTGAACCTTTCCCCCAGCTCCTCATGGGGCATTTTGGCACTTGGACACTGTCAGACCACATCCTTTCTCTGTACTCCCTCCCCAGGTCCTAACAGTGGTCTCCATCAGCTTTTCTCCCTTATCATGGGGATGAAGGCAGCACATGGAGAACCAATGTGGGCAAAGGACTGCACAAGGTAACGTGGTACTGAGCACCTCTCACTCTTTCCAAGGCTTCGCAGAGCCCGGTCCTGTAGGATAGGGGAAGAGCCCCACTGTGACTGCAGGACTATAGCGGGCAGCAGAGAGTAGCACACAGCTCTGGAAGCGGACAAGTGAGAGGATGGATGGGTTGGATCTAGGCTGTTAGAACAGGACCCAGCTGTGCCCCAAGGGGATAAAATGGCCAGATCCAGCACTCACAGCTCTCAGCTGAGAGGAAAAGACAGGAAATGAGCTGTGTGAGAGGAGATGGAAAAGAGAAGAAAAGCCACTCTCCTCTGGAGCCAGATGGGCTCTGCCTCCAGCCCTGAGGGCTGCCTGCTTGTCCACAGCTCCCTAGCGAGGTCATGGCAATGCCCTTGCCAGCAGGGCAGAGGTATTTAGACTGAGTTCTCTCATCTCCTCTCTGTCCCTCTCCTCTCCCACCCTCTCCAACCCCCTCCTCTCCTCTCCGACCCTCTCCAACCCTCTCCTCTCCTCCAGCAGCTGGAGAAGCTGATAGGATGCATTGCCTGTTCAGAGATGCATGTCCAGCAGATCTGGGGCTGCTGTGGCTCAGCCCAGCAGATGTGGGGATGTGGCAGTGAGGTAGGAACGGCAGCGGACACAGATGAGGATGAGAAGGAAGCAGCACTCAGCTCTGTACCAGGTCAGGGCCCTGGAAGGAGCTAACACCACCCTGGGAAGCACAATGTGCTCATGCTCCAGGAGAGGTTGTTGGATCAGGCTGGAGTGGGACCTCAGACCAAATTTGCAGCTGGACAAAGGAGGGGTGCCTCCCATCCACACAGAGCGGTGCCTGGCCATCCTGCAGCTGGAATTCTGCTGTGAATTCAGACAGACCTCGACTGCAAACTCCCCAGTCCTGTGTGGCTGAAAATAGATAGACAAGTTCTACTCCAGGCTTTTGTATTGCGGCATTTTTGAATACCACAAAAGCTGGGGTGGGGGCAAAACCAGCCCTTGCACCCTGGCAGTGTAAACAGGGCTGCTCAGTAATGATGTCCAGCAAGAGCTCTGCACTCTGGGATGGCAGGGGAAAACTCAGAGCACAAAAGCTCGGTGCCGCGGCCGCGAGGCACACAGCCAGCATCCGTGGCGTCTTAACCTACTTTGGGTTTGCTGCTGCGTGGTTGCTGATGGGGGCCAAAGGAGGGGCTGCACCCATGTTGGGCACCATCTGGCAGCTCCTGCTTAGGGCACTCTGCCTACTTAGGGCAGGGGGAAAAATGGGATGATGTGCCCATAACCATCCCAAAAAACACAGCAGAATGAACGCAGGGAGGAGGAGCCACTGAGCAGTCACCGCCCCATCACCAGTTTGCAATGGCAGTGGCACTGCAGCCTCACACACACACACCTGGTGGGGGGGACATCGCTGGGGACAGGAGTGGGAGAGGGAGGGTATCAGAGCAGCCTAGGATTCTCCAGGATCCAGCTCTCAAGGGAAGCAGGTTTAAAACTTTGAGGTAGGTGGCACAGGTCCCCTCCACCCTCTGGCTTGAGCTGCAGGGAGCTGGAGAGCTGGAGGCTGTGGGGATTGATGGCTGAGCTGTCAGGGTGTGGGATCACCAGAGGACAGCTGCATCAATGTAGGGAGTGAAAGGCAGTGTCAATGATCCGGCCTTGATGTGGGAACATAACAGCCGTCAGCATCCTGCAGAGCACCTGATGACCACCAGGAGTGTGGTCATCAATGAGCCAGTGTGAATGTCCAGGGGCAGGGGTGGACAACTGTCAGTGGACATGAAGGATAGCCATCAGCAGGTGGCCTTGGGAGGTGCTGTCTGGCAGCCAGCACTGGGAGGTTTCCTGCTTGGTTGCCAGTGGAGAGCAGGATCGTGTCTGCAACTGGGACCAGGTCCATGGGTAAGATCCTTTCCCTGCACGGGGCCCACACATGTAGGGGGCATGGGCTGTGACAGCCGGAGGGAGCCAGGCGCGGTCTCCCTCACTCACAGACTTGCTCTTGCACCGCTTATTCCAGGTGATGGGCGATGCTCTGCCATTCCCTGCCTGCAGCCTGACACGGCAGCCCATCAGGCAGCCAGTTTTTATCCAATTTCATGCTGATTTTGGTATCATCCCTCCCTCCTGAAACACCTGCCATGAGGAGAGTCGATGCCTCTCCGAACCCTCCCCGCAGCGCATCAACACTATTATCTCCATCAGCCAAACTTGCAATCTCCTGAAGAAAGATACCTCGCTATTTTGACAAGTTCTCTTTTCCACCCCCCCCCGCCGACGGGCAGGAACGCCGGCTCGCGCAGGCGCGCCGAGGCTGCCGCTCCTGCCAAAACTTCGGGCCCCCCTCCCTCCCCACCAAAGGCAGAGCCCCCGTCCCCCCCAGGGCGCTGGCGGCTGCGGCCCCGGGGCCGGGCAGGCGGAGGGGTGCGGCGGGGCAGCGCACGGCGTTCGCGGTCGGCGCGCTCCAGAAGCAGCCGCAGATGGTGAGCCCACACGCCGCGCCGCCGCAGCAGCCAGTGACCTACACGCGGGCGTCATGCGAGATTTCGGAGCGGGGAGAGGAGCTGACGAAAATGCACATTCCCGCTGCAGCTCAGCTCTCACCTCCGCCCCTGCAGCCCTCCTCCAGCAGACCGGCGCTGCCGGCTCCCTCTCAGGAGCTTCCCCAGCCTGTTGCCGGTTGCGCCGCTCCAGCGAGCAGCCAACCACGCTGTGGCTTTTTGGAGAGGACAGGGGATTGTGTCCTCCTCCTCCTCCCCAAAGGGTGCGAGACGATCCTTAATCTGGCACGCGGTGTCCTTGCAGAAGCGGATCTGGGCTGTAGCTCTCATTCTGGGGGACACCGCACCTGCCTGCAGCAGGATCCCCAAGGCCTTTGGCAACCGGAGCAGGAGCAGGAGCGGGGCTGGAGCTCCTCCTCGCCTCTGCTTTTCCAGGAACCACTGCACTCGGCCCCGGGACTGCCAGGGCAGGGCCCTCCCCACAGAGGCACTAAAAGCTTTCACAGCCTGCCCGCACGCTCCTCTCTGGTCCTCTGGGGCCAAGGTTCGTCTGTGAAGATGTTGCCCGCTGGCCTCTTTTACAGCTGGCATCCACCTTCTCCACGCCACAGCCATCCCAACACCTTTCCAACGTGCTCTCCAGGCCAAATAATGCAAAATGTGATTCACCCTAAAGGGAAGCACTCCTGGGGAAGGATGAAGCACAGAGAGGCACTTTGGGCCAGGGCAGAGCACCCAGAGGCTCCATTAAGGCTTCTGCATATGATGGAGTGAAGCAAGACGGGACCTGACAGCCACAAGCTGAAAACAGATAAATCCTGTCTCCAGCCTGGCTTCATGCATCCCCAGACATGGGGAAAAGAGCCATGGACCAACTCAAATCCCAGAACAGCACCCAGATGCTGCCTTTTCCATTCTCTGGACACCTAGAAGACCTCAGGCATGGTGCTGCCGATCTTCCAGAAGCCTGTAAGCTTCAGTCATCAACTGGTTCTTAATCCCAGGTCTCCCACTTCATGCTGCCCATGCTCTCTGTACAGGAAAGGTGACATCCCACCCTCTCCACTGCTGCTCGCTGCTGTCCACACATCCACAGTTCTGTGGGGCTGGCATACCTGGAGCCTGATAGGACCTGCCCAGTGGAGGACACAGGGGCTGGCAGGGCTGGGATGTCAGGCTGGGATGTGGGGTTCCCCCCAGGCAGTATCCTGGGAACAGGAACAGTGCAGTGGGGCTGAGCAGAGCTTCCCTCTCCCCTAGTCAGGACAGGACCTGCTGTATCCAGCCTGGCCAAGGAGCAGGGCAGCCCTGCAGCATCCCCACTGCCCAGGCCCCTCTGCTCTTAACCTTCAGCACTAATCCCAAGCCTGGATGGAAGCTGCTCCTAGGAGGGCTGAGTCTGTTTCACCCTAAACCATCCCCATGCAGAGCTGTCTATTCCTGAAGGGGAAAGCACAGCCCCTCACCAGTGGCACCCCCTTCCTGTAACGTGTAAGGGGGCTGAGTGACCATCTCCACCAAGCTGATGTGGGGCAGCTGGGGATGCATGTGGACCAAATATCCGGCCTTCAGAGGTGCTGCGTTAGATCTGTGCCCTCCTCTCCCCACCAGCATCCTCTCTCCTGCCCCATCACCTCCTTCACACCCCCTGTGTGCCCCCAGCCCTGGTGCAGCCCTGTGGTGCCCACCCAGGTGATACGTCAAGTCCTGGGGACTAGAAGAACAAAAACCCCGGGTTTTGCATTGCACTGGGTACACAGGGCTGCAGGTAGCCAGCAGCCACTGTGCCCCTGCTGCACCGTAGTGTGGGAAGGACAGCGTGCCTGCAACACTGACCAGCAGGCATTGGGTTAAAGCAGGTGCAGGTAGCCTGTGACTGGGCACTAGTCTGGGGAAGACCGCGCAGCAGGGGCAGATCAGACCTTTGCTCATCCTTGGATGCGGTCCCATCTCTGTAATCCTTGAGGTTTTTTCTAAGAAAGGCGGTTCAACCCAGGGGGCCAAAGGAGATGCAGGAAAAGCTTTTATTGGTATCTTCCAGCACACGTCAGCCCGGTTAAAAAAAATCTTCGTTTCTCGGAGAGCTTTTTAACAGGGCTCGGGCAGCAATTGGTACAGGGACAGCAAACCAGGCTGCATCTGCTCAGCCCCAGTCACAAGCTCCCTGCTTCCTCTGAGAGAGGGAGAGTGTGTGTGTGTGTGTGTGTGTGTGTGTGTGTGTGTGTGCGCGCGTGTGCGCGATAGACACAGGCATCCGCTCCCAGCATCTTGCTGCCTCCTGCATCCTCCGGCAGCAAGTGCACGGCTCTGGCTTCCCGGGTACCACCCTCGCCGCTCCATCCCCTGACAGGGATTTGCACGGGGAGCACGGCATGCGGTGAGCGCCCGCGGGTGGAGAGGGGCTCGTGGCCAGAGGCAGCGGCGATGGACACCGTGTGGACTGCTGTCTAGGGCTCGTGAACCCAGACCAACTCTGATCCTGGTAAGTGGTTTTTTTTGCCATTGTGGGTGCTTTCCTGGGTGCGTGGCGTGGGCTGTCCATACATTGTGTCACCCTTGGGTGGGTTCCCCCGCTGGCCCCGGGGTCCTGGTGCCAGGGAGGGTGACCAGAGCTCCTGGGATGGGATGCCTGGGGGTGGGGATGAGGATGGGGTGAGAGGGTCCTGCCCAGGCATCAGGGTCCTCATGTGGGTACTGGGGAGAGGTGCTGGGGAGGGAGAGGAGAATGAGAAGTGCAGAGCTGGGCAGGAGCTGTGTCTGCTGCAGAGAAAGGGACTCTGCTGTCACGGCATTTTCATCCCCCTGTGGGAGATGAAAGAGTGCGACACACCTATAAAATCTGCCATAGCGCGGCAGGACGGGCAACCTGATCCGGCAGGGAGAGCAGCCACCAGCTTGGTGTCCCCAGGACTGGGGCACAGCACAGCTGGGGGTCCTGCCACCTTCGCCTCCCCCCGATATCCCCACTGGACTCCCACAGCCCTGCAGAGTGTGGGAGGGTACCATCAGCCACGGACCTCCCTGCCCTATGGCAAATGGATCACCTCGCAGCAGCAGTCCCAGCAGTGCCACAGTTCTGGCATGTGCTGTCTGCCCAGGAGAGGGGACAAGGGGATGCTGCCAGACCCCTCTGGCCATCTGCAGCCAGCTCAGGGAGGTGGAATGCAATGTCCCCTAAGCAGAGCCTGCTGCCTTCACAGCCTGGTCCCCCTCACCCCAGGCAGGCAGCAACTGGCAGAGTGTGCAGGGCTGTGCCAGAGCCATGCCAGAGCCGTGGGAGCTCCTCCCAGCCCTGCTTTATGCCCTTCAGACCGAGCCCTGGGACCAGGCAGCCGTGGGCTCTGATGTCCCAGGGTTGTCCTCCCTGTTGGTACCCCACCCCTCTGCCCCCAGGGTCCCTAACGCTGCTCGCGGTAAGACAGCACTGCGGGGCAAAAGCTCCAGCAGCCTGGTGAGAGCAGGGAGGAGGCCTGGCCCCCTGGCAGCCTGTGGGGACCAGGCACATCCTTCCCCACGATCGGGGAGCGTCCTCCTGGCACAGGAGAGGGTTCTGCTCCAGGCACACGGCTGACGCAGCCCCTTGAAGGTGGGTGCCGTGGACCCTGCTCAGGGGTGCACCGGCCCAAGCACCCTCTGACCCTTCATTTGCTGGGAGGGCCCTGCACCGAGGACACACCGTGGGGAAGGTAACAGTCAGTCCTACAGACCCTGTGGCTCCACACCCCCATCCACACCCCAGGCCACCACTGCGCACCACAACAGCTCATCGTGCACCCACGGCCCCCGAGGAGCACCCATCCCGCACCCCCAGCTGCCACAGACACCACCCCACTCCCACAGCTGCTGCAACATCCCTGCACCCAAAGCCACCACCCCCGCCATGCCCACACCGCTGCAACACCCTCCGTGGGCCGTAACACACACCCTGCACTGCCAGCCACGCCGTAGCACATCCACTGCAAAGCACATCCACCCCTCGCACCTCATCCACCCCATAACACATCCAGTCCTAACAAACACACCCCCCTGCGCTGCTCACCGACGCATCCGTCCTGCGCTCCCAGCCACCACACCGCCCCCGCTGCGCCGCGCTACGCCCACCTGTGTGTCACCCGCCGCCCCGCACCCACCACTAACCTGGCACCCCGTAACCCTGGCACAAGCCACGTGTGCTCTGCCACGGCAGAGAGGTTTTGCAGCCATGCAGGGACCACTGGCTCTGTTTGCATCCGGATGCTCTGCCCTGCTTCCTTCTCCCGGGGTGCCTCCGTGCTAGCCACCAGCTCTCTCCCCATTCTCACCTAACAGAGGCTTAATCTTCACTCCAGCTGCAACAGCCTTGCTTCCATGCCTCGGTTTCCCCCACATAGAGAGGAGCGTGAAGCTGGGAAAGATGCGTCCATGGGTGCTGAGAGCATGTAGTGTTTTCTGGCTCAGTGTTTTGCTGCAGGAACGTAGCAGCAAGGAGCAAATCCAAAAGAGAAGAGTGAGGGGAACGGGTGTTGCCCAAGGATCAGGGCACGGGTGCAGGGGGATGGGGGCAAGGGAAGGGAAGGGGTTGGGAAGGTGCCCACCACCCACTGTGACAGCCCCCGGTGCTGGCAGGGCTCGGTGGAGCCGGGTGTTTGCAGGCAGCTCCTGCCTGTGCCCGGATTTAGCTCCTCTGTGGGGGCGACCTAAAAATAGCCCCACAGTGCAGCCTGGCAGCAAGGTCGAGGCCCCCGCACCTCTTAGGTCATGGTGAGACAGGTGGTGGTTCTGTTTGCCTCGGGGGTGGACGCAAATAGCACTGGAGACACCTTCCCTCCCCCAAGGACATGTGGGGACGCAGGGGCTGCTCAGGCGTCTGGGCTTCTGTGCAGCAAGACTGCCCCTGGTCCTCTCTCCCCAGGAGAAGGGGGACTCCCCAAGTCTGGCAGGACCCCAAGTCATCCCAGGTTCTATGTGAGGGTGAAGTCCCACCCCACAAAGCCAGGCAGGTCAGGCAGGGCACAGGGCATGGGCAAATAGGGGTCTGGAGACTGCAGAGCAAGTTTGGGGTATCTGGGGAGCAGTGGGGCCTGTGGCAAGGCAGTGGAGTCTGGAGATGGAGTTCAGGGTGAAGCCATTCACTCCGGATGAGCAGGCAGGGTCCAGCTGTGCAGCACTAGCAGGGGCAGGGAGGCCAGTAGAGCTGAGAACGGACACAAGTCATTATAGGAGTGACACTGTCCAGGCTCCAGGCACACAGTTGCCAGTGGCAGAAGGCACTCAGGGTAGGCTTGGGAGACGACAGGAAACGAGGAGGTGGGCTGGGATCTTCCAGCAGCAGTGCAGTGCAGGTGGGTGACTATGACATGAACCAGGGGAAACAGATTTGTGGGGGGAATACAGTGAATCCACACACCAGACACGCTTCTAGTGCCTGGGCTGCCCCACTGCACTGCGGAGTGGCTGGGATTGGGGCACCCAGAGCTCAGCAGCACCGTGGGAAGAAGCTGTCAGCACACTGGGATCAGGAACACCAGTGTGGGTACCGGGGAGACTGATGTGCTGTGGGCCACACCTCTCTTTTCACTCTTCTCTGTGAGCCTAGCTCCTCTGGACCTTCTCCTCCCTACTTCTACCCAAGCCTTGGGCAGGAGTTGGCCTGGATCTGGCCAACGCTCAGTGGTGCAGGGACCTGCAAAAGCAGATCCTGGGGGGATTTCCCTGTGACTTCTCCGACTCTCTTGCTCGCAGGCAGAGCTGCAATGCTGCCCAGCAGCAGAGCTGATCCTGACCACGGCAGATGTGATCCTGAGCCAGCCAGGCAGAGGGTGGTGGCACGGCAAGGAGGTAGAAACACCCAGGTGTTTTCCTTCCCACTGGCACAGCCGCAGAGATGCTGTTGCTGTGGCTTGGACACATGCCTCCAGCTCTGCCCCGCTCCCACCTTTGCAAAACCCCGGGAGCTGAAGAATGCCGGGCACCAGCTCCGAGCCAGGCACTGCGGCCAACAGGTGCAAATACCCCAGCCCACACATACGCACGCCGCTGGGACCCCCACGCGCAGGACGGGGCCCGCACGTGTTGCATACCCAGCTCAGCGCGTGGGAATCTGCAGGCAGATGGTCCCGCGGTGGTGGGGAGAGGCTGAGAAATCACATGCGTGTGCACGCAGTGGCGTTTGCTGCCTGCCAGCATGCTCTGCTCCGCTCCACTCGGCCCTGCTGCTGCGGGGTACCTGTAATTACCCTGACCAGGCTCCCTGCCACAGCAGTGCCCGCGTGTCGAGTCCTCCCGCAGACAGTGAGACCCCAGCGTGTGCACGCGTGCTGCTAATTATCTCGCTACCTGGGGACTTCCCTGCTGAGGCTGGCGGGGCAGGAGATTGCTGCTCCGATCTCCCTGCTTTGCCTCCTGGTCCCTGGCCACCAGCTGGAAGTGTCTCTTTGCTGCAGCATAGAATTAGAGAATAATTAAGGCTGGAAAAGACCTCTAAGGTCATCGACTCCAACCATTAACCCAGCACTGCCAAGGCCACCATTAAACCATGTCCCTAAGTGCCATGTCTACATGGTTTTAAACATTTCCAGAGATGGTGATTCCACCACTACCCTGGGCAGCATAGTGCAACCCCAGCATGGCACGAGGGAAGCCCTTGGACCCATGTGGGGTGATGCTGTGCCCCACGGCACTGGAGGCCAAATCCTGCTTCTCCCCAGCTTCAGCTCACACCCAGTGAGACAGAATCCAACTTGTTAACACTGCTACTGTTGGCCTCCCCATTTTACCCTAAGATGATCTTCCCTTGGTATTGAAGCCAAACATCCTTCTTGGGACCCATGTGTCCCAGTCCCACACATTGCTCCCCTTCCCTCTTGCACCCTCACAAGCCCTCCTACAGCTGGCCCAGCCTCCCCACATGGCTCCTTGCAGGATGCCCAATGATCACAGCAGCAGCACACACACAAGCATGTGAGTGCAAGAAAGGCAGGTGAGTGAAGAGAAATTTAAGGAAGGTGAGGGGTCAGCACCAGACCTGCTATGACTGAGTCCTGGGCAGAGCTGCAGGGAGGACGTCTTTCACCCTCGACTGGCCACAGAGGCTGTCTTCAAGGCAGAAAGGAGATGCAAGCAAGGAGAAGGGTTGCAGCTGGTCCTAGTCCCTCTGGGTTTTACTGATCTGGCATGGGAAAGGCCTGGATGTGTTTCTTGTTAAGCTGGAGTCTATAGAGCAAGGGTGGGGAGGCACCCCCAAACCATCTCCCTGCCTTCTGTCCCACTCCCCCACCCACTCAGACCCTCCATGGCCAGGAATCCATCTCCCCATAGCCACCATCATAACCCCAGCGCCAGCTTGTCACAAAGACCACATTTCTCCCTGCCCTGAGCTGCTCCTCACACAGCTGGGGAAAACCACCGGGACACCCTTTTGGCGTCAGGGACATAGCACCTTCCTTCCCACCACAGAGCCATGGGGGTGCTGATGTCCAGGAGGCAGACGGTGGAGAGGGTGCAGAAGGTCAGCTTGGCCGTGTCAGCCTTCAAGGATGGGCTGCGGGAGCAGCCATCGACACGGCGCCGGGCGGAGGCGGGAACCGCACGCCAGGGGACGCTGGAGCAGGAGGTGCAGGAGGGAGAGGAGGAAGCATCGGCAGGACCTTCCCAGCCGGAGGAGAGCAGTGCCAGCAAGGCAGCCTGGGAGCGGCTGCGGGATGGCCGGGGTGTGGAGCCAGAGGAGTTTGACCGGGCCAACAGGTTCACACCACCTGCCTTCATCCGGCCCAAGAGGGAGCTCCACGATGATGAGCCCCCGGACATCAGCCTGGAGCAGAGGGAGCAGGTGAGCTGCTGGAACCACAGAGACAGTGTGGGAGGGATGGGGACAGGGCTGGAGGTGCACAGGGGAGAGTCCAGGGCTGTACAAGTGCCTGAGTGCCTGCCAGGCCGTGACAGTCTTGCAGGGCACGGCAAAGCCCTATGGAGGTGGCTTAGTGGGGCAGGGTGCCAGTGGCCAGGCTGGGCAGGTGGAGGTACCACACGGGGAGGGGGGTGCAACTGCTCAGATGTGCCCTGGAGGGACCTTGGGGTGTCTCAGAAGGGAGAAGTCACTGCTGAGCACAGGCAGCTCGAGGTCTGGGGAAGAGAGGACAATTTGTCCTACATATTAGTCCACCTACAGTCAACCAGCCTGCAACTCAAGCCATCCCTCCATACCTGCAGCCCCTATGCCCCTGCCCATCTACAACCCAACAGCTTATCCACCCATGCCCTCAATCCTACAACCTACCCACCCACACCCACAGCCTTACCCATCCAGCCACCCACCCAACAAGCCTACACTCCAGCCCACCGACAGCCTTAAATAGCGCCGTACAGACATAGAATAGCCTGCGCTGGAAGGGACCCACAAGGATCATCAAAGTCCAACTCCTGGCCATGCACAGGACACCCCAAGAATCATACCATGTGCCTGAGAGTGTTGTCCAGGCTTGGTGCCGTGACCACTGCCCTGGGAAGCCTGTTCCGGTGTCCAACCACACTCTGAGGCTAAATCACCCAGGGTACCCAGATAGTATACCCAGGTTAGTATCTCTTTGGAAGTGGAAATGGAAATGTGTGGAAAACCTTACAGCTTATCCATCCACACTTGCAACCCTAAAGACCAGCCAGTCTACAAGCCTACAGTCCGGCGACCCACACCTACCATGCTGCACCCCAGAGAACCTACAACCCCATGGCCCCACCAACCCTACGGCCAGACCCATCCACCCACCATTCATCCCCACCAACACACCCACCCTCCCCTAAATCGACCAGCCACGTCCCTTACAACGACCTCTTCCCTATGCCAGCACCGCACATTCCCATCTTCCTGTCCTCTCTGCCCCTCAGCATCCACCCCTACCTGCAAAACACCACCCAGATCGAGAAGCCAAGCCCCTGCCCACACTCCTCTTCTGAGCATCTGCCCGTCCCTCCCCAGATCCTGAATGATGAGATGTGTGAGATCTGCGAGGTGTGGACGGCCGAGAGCCTCTTCCCCTGCCGCATCTGCCCCCGGGTGTATCACGACGGCTGCCTGCGCCGCATGGGATACCTGCAGAAGGACAGCGCCGTGGAGGTGACGGAGACGGCGCACACCGAGACCGGCTGGAGCTGCTACTACTGCGTGAGTGCCTGGAGCAGGGGACACCAGGCTGCTGCTGCCTGGTGGGTGATCCCCAGGGAACTGTGTCCCACACGGACATGAGCAGGATCCCACCTCAAGCCTGGTCTGGGATAGTGGGGGACCTGCTGCTCTCCAGTTTCCACCACCCACCTTGGCCTGATGGGGTCTCCAGACACAGGGGACAGTGGCCCTTCGCCACCTTCCCACCCCTGCAACTAGCCTCCCAGGACGTTGGTGGGGGATGTGACACCATGGGTACATGAGATGCTGTGTCAGAGCTGGAATGGCCAAAGCCCGGGGGCGTGGAGCCATTCCACTGCAGCACCTTTGGGTGACACAGCACAACATCCCTCTCTGGGTGCCCACACCCACGCGCTGTCAAGGGATCCCAGTGCTGCCATAGAGGGGTGTGCTCCCTCCACCCCATGTCTTTGCCTCATGGCTCCTCTCTGCCCCCCACCCCAGGACAACCTCAATCTGCTGCTGACAGAGGAAGAGATGTACAGCCTGATGGAGACCCTGAAGAACTGCAAGATCATTCCAGGTGCATACCCTCCATGCGGCAGGTCCCAGATGGCTGCAGGAAGCAGCTGGGGAGGTGGGTTCCCCCTCCTTCCTGGGCACAGCACAGCCAGTCTGTCCCTTGCAGAGAGCTGCCTGACCCTGGATGACTTCCTGCACTACAAACACCAAGTGCACAAGCAGCAGTTCGAGCGGACCATGCCCGAGGTGCAGGAAGAGCAAGCAGCCCTGCAGTTCAACGCCCTGGACCCTGACAAGAAGGGGCACATCGAGTGGCAGGACTTCCTCTCCCACGAGTCCATCCAGCTGCTGCAGAAAATACGGCCGCAGGTAGGGTTGTGGCATCCAGGGCTTGCTCCCATGGCTGCCTACCATGGCCAGCACCCGTGGCAGTGGCACCTGGGGCCAGCACCCACAGCCACAGCACCCAAGGTCAGTGCCCATGACCAGCACCCATGGTCACAGCACCCAAAGCTGGCTCCTACAGCTGACCCCATGCCTGTGGCACCTGGGGCTGACTCCTGTGGCCTGCACCCCTGGCCATGGCACTCAGGGTGGAGACCCCTACAGCTTTGGGCATGTAAGGAGGGAGGTTCCCATGGGATGAGTGCTCCACCTTCGCTTCTCTGGCCCCCTAGAATGCCCTTCTGCGGCTGCTGACACCCAAGGAGCGGGAGCGGGCACGGGCAGCCTTCCTGGCCCTGGACCAGGACAACGATGGCTTCATCGGAGAGGGCGAGTGCCGCCAGGCCCGGCACACCTGGTTCCGCAAGCACCAAAAGGAGATGCTGTCCTGCAATGTCAGGTAAGGGGATGCCCACCCTGGTGTAGGGGTGATATCCCAGCGGGACTCCCAACACGGCCCCAACACCTACCAAAGGGGCTCAGCACATCAATGGCTGCCCCCCCTTCCCACCACCTCCCCCTCCATGGCCCCTCAGTCCTGTGCACCCTCTTCCCCCACCACCACCATTTGGGGTGCAAGGAGTGGGGATGAAGAGCATCATCCTCCCTGCCACAGCATCAGCCATGTGGGGCCCATATCAGAGGGCAGCCCCGCCAGCAGCAGGAACGGCAAGAGCCCGGAGAAGATCCTGCCCGCCACAAAGCAGGAGGAGACCAGGTGAGGCAGGGATGGTTAGGGGGGTGGTGGACACCCCCATTTTGGGGGGAGGCCCTGAGGGAGCAGCATTGCCAGGGTATCCAGTGTGAGCCCACATGTGCCCGCAGGAGCATCGACTGGCCCGGATTCCTGCGGGAGAACGTCGCCTACATCCTGGCCGCGCGCCCCAACAGCGCAGCCCTGCACCTGCAGCCCCTCGCCTAGACCCGGCCGTGTGCCACGCCCGCCATGGTGACCTGCCCCGCCCTCCCCCCGCGGGCACAGCCGGGCGCCGATTGGCTGGCGGGGAAGCGGCCATGCTGCCCTCTGCCCCGCCTCCCCCTCCGATTGGCTGTGAAGAGGATGGGTGCTGGGCTCTGATTGGTGGAGGGAATCAGGGCGGGTCAGGGCGGGGCAGGGCGTGTCCCCACTTCCCCCCCACGCCCTGCAGGGACCACGGTGGGGAAGGGTCCCGTGGCGGGGGTCACCACGGGGCACAAGGGGCAGGGAACACGCTGCCCCCATGATCCCCGTCCCCACAGCACCCAGGGACCTGCGGACAGAGCGGGGTCTGCCCTGGGTGGTTGTGGGGTGACAGTGGAACCCAGAGCACCCGTGTGTCCCCAGCCTCCCACAGGGCACGAGGCAGGACGGCTGAGCCTCTGCGTGCCACAGGCGGCACCCGCAGGTCTGCGGCAAGCAGTGTCTCAGCTCATCCGCATGGTGGATCCTCAGGGGATGTGGCTGACCCCCCTCGGGGTCTTTCACATCCCTGCCCTACTCCAACAGGGGCTGGAGCCCAGTAGGTCCATCCTTGCATGCACGGCCTGTGGCTGTGTCTGGGAGAGTGTTCCTTGGCACGGCTCAACCCTTCCCTGCTGGCGACCAACTATTTAATGCCAACAGCAATGGTGTAGGAAGGAGCACTGGGAACGGAAAGCATCAGAGGGACAGGAAGGCAAGGTCAGATGTAGGGGAACCCTCCTATGCATCTGATCTTGCCGGCAGAACTCGCCTGCATCCCTCATCCCCTCCTGTACCCCTGGTTCCAGGGGATGCTCTTTATCTGCTTGCCATTCCAGTCCCACACCAATCCTGTTCAGCCCTGCTCTCTACCCACCACATCAAGTGGGAAACCTCGCCTCGCTGGGAGCATTAGTGCTTGTGGTGAGGAGGAGGAGGCAGAGCCCAGAGGCCCCCCAGGCGTCAGCTGCAGGGATGAGGCATTCACTGGCCTCCTTGGCAGCCCTGAGGTAGATAGATGCACTCAGCTCCCACAGATGAAGGACCAAGGAGCCCAGAAACCTTGCCCCAAACACACCAGGGTCTGGGATGCCCAGGTCCCATGGCAGCCCCAGCAGCTGCTCCTACCCCTCTAATCCCTTCCCCACAGTTCCCTCAGCCTCTCCCTGCCTGGTGTGCCCTGGCTCAGCCAAGGGGCCCCGGAGTGTACACAGACCAGGGGTGCACCTGCAGCAACCTGGTCACTCCCTCACCTCCATCCCCGATGCCCCATGGGCATCATCCCAGTCAGCCCCCTTCCCCCAGCCAGGGCACAGTTCCCCTCTCCAGGGTCTCTCCCACTGCAAGACCAGGAGGCGCACCAGTGCCACGACATCTTCCTCTACCACCCTGGCATGCCAGGCCAATGGGGATATTTTGGATGCCAGGTCCGAGATGTGGCCAGAGCGCCAATGGGGATATTTCGGATGCCAGGTCCGAGATGTGGCCAGAGCCATGGCGAGGAGGCGGCCGTGGGTGCGTGGGTTGCAACTCCCTATCTGTACTGAGATACATTCATTAAACAGCTGTGTCCAGCTAGCCTCCGTCTCGCGTGCTTACAGGGCTTCTGCCTTTCCATGGGCATTTCTGGGGACCCACAGCTGCCTATGGTTTAAAATCCCACCCCAGACTCAGGTCACTGTCCCATCAGGCAAGCTTGGCCTCCTGTCCCCAGAGTGTCTCACAGCAGTGACAGGGGGCAGCCAGCGGGTGCACCCGGGATCCAGCAAACTCGGGGTGCTGCATGTGTTCCCAGGAAAGCAGACGGTAAGGAGAGTGGATCATGGAACCACCCCAAACGCTGCAGTGGAAGGGACACCCCTCCACTGGGATGAGTGTGTTCCCTGCCTTCAGAGGCACTGGATGCTGAGCACAGAGCACTGAGCACTGGAGACAGCTGGATGCTAGGAACAGGCTGTCTGCAGCAAAATAACCCCACAGAGACACCAGAGTTCCCCAGGAGAGCGGTCCCCACAGCTGGAATGTTCCAGCTAATTGCATCCACAGAGCTCCCAGGAAAAGCTGCAGCTACTGCCGGCAGAACATCGTCTATGGGAACCAGGCTGCCAGCAAGGGGGGCTCACCAGCCTGGGGGGGACTTTCTTGCACAGTGTCCATGCTGCAGCTGGGAGGGGAATGCGATTGGAGAAGAGGATCTGGTAGGGAATTAGGAGGGGGGATGCTGCCCTGACAGCATCTGTTCAGTTTGTAGGGACACAGAGCTTGCTGCTAAAAGCTTGACTTGGACAGCCCACTCCCACAGTCACAGTGGGATACCATTGCATACAAACCACAGCAGCAGTGTCCAGCTCACTCACAGAGAAAATCCAGCAAGCATTTCAGGCTCTGAGAGCCAGATAAGCCGTAAAATTAGCTGTGTCACCTGGGAGAGGCACTCATCACCTTGGGGAAGAGGATGGACAACTGCAGGAAGGGGGAGCTGACGGTGGTTTTGTGCCTGATGATGGGATGTCACCGATTGGTGATGTGGGCTCTGTCAGTGGAGGGAAGCCCAGGGAAGCCCTCGCCTGGCGAGATGGTGTTAAATCAGTGTTATTGCTCCGTCTGCTGGAGATGAAGAGCAAGCTGGTGCACAGCACAGGCTTGAGAACCCTGGGAGTGGGGCGCCCACTGCCAGCACCCCAAAGCCACACCCCCAAGCCCAATAGGATTCAGACTGAGAGGGCAGAACCCCACGGGTCCTAATCCAACCCCGCTTTGCACCCAGCTCTTGTCCTGGGGAGCAAGGCACAAGCAGCTCTCCCATCCCCAGCCTACCCTGTCGCTCCCTGCAGCAGCCTGGCACCCTTGCCAGGACACACAGCTGGCTGGTGTCCCCAGAGAGCTGGGTAACAAGGGCTGCAGGTGGCCGTGATGGCCTGTGTCCTGCAGGGCTGTGCTGTCACCACTGCAGCACCAGCTTCCCAGCTCTGTCACAGCTACAGATCCCCAGTGATTGACAACCACACAGCAGAGTGTGTCCCAGCCATGTCTCCACACAGGCAACATCGAGGTCTGGGTAGAAGCAGGAGGATGTGGTGGGGGAAAGGGCAAGGTGTTGTTGTGGCTCCTCTTCGATGTCTCTTGGTCCTTCAAGACTGCTGACCTCAGAGGCACTGTCCCAGGAAAGCCTCCATTACCTACAGACCACCCTCCCTAATGCTGGGGCAAGCCTGTCTCCAAATGCTGGGGAATTCCTTCCCCTGCATATGGTACAAAACCTCCCAAACACCCAAAATCTGGCACAGATCTCTCTCTGGACATTTGTGCAATCTGATCACTGCACGCTGGTGCAAACATCTCACCAGATCTCTCGGAATGCTGGTGCAAACTGAGTGCTGTTGCAAACCTTTCCCTTAACAGCAGTGCAGATGTCCCCATGGTGATCCCAGAGGATCCACACCAAAGGATCAGGATGCTCACGTGAGATTTAAGGCTGAGGCAAAAGCCAGCTGTTCAACCCAACCCTCCCAAGCCCTGCTGAAGTGAGAGTGCCTGTGCAGCTCACACGTCTGTTGTCCCACATCTGTCACCCACCACCAAGTGCCACGCAGTGGACACTGGAGGCTCCCAGCCCCAGGGCTCCAGTCCAGCATCACCCTGCCTGGGGCCAGGGGCAGAGTCCCAGGGTCCTGGGGGGCAGCTCTGGCCCCTGTGTTTCACAGCAGGCATTGGTCAAAGTATTGTCCACCCTTTACCCAGGTGGTCCTGCTGTCTGGGAGGGGACTGGCAGATCCTGCCTGGCTCAGGAGCAGCCCACAGGTGATGGGGTGCTGCCCCATGGGAGCCCCAGGAGATGGAGAGGGAGTAGTGTCTCGCTCTGTATTGAGGTTACCCCCTCTGCCAGGCTGTAGGGCCATAGCACAGGACTGCCACCCTCTCAAAAAAACTCCATTAGTGGGGAAGATGAGTACTTGGTTTTGCACCCCAGGGTGGAGGATAGCACCCTCCTCTGAGCCTGGACACCTCTGCACACCCCCAGGGCTCCCCTAGGCTTGGCCAGGTCCCCTTAGGTCTGGTGTGTCCTGGAGGAGAAGTGACCGTGATGAGCCCCACACCAAAGTCAGACAATCTTCGGGAGAGCTATGCTGACATAGAGGGGAGAAAGGTGACCAGAGGGATACACTGGACAGTGTCACTATGAGCCCTGCCACTGACTATCACTGGGGCAAAACGTCAGAGGCCCATCCCATCATTGCCACAGGACCAGTCAGAGACTGCTGGCAAGAAAAGGGGGTGCTCTGGGCAGGAGGTGACAGTAATAGTGATAGCAGCAGCCACAGCCCTTGGAGGCAGTGACACCCTGGTGGCCCCAACCATCCTTCCCCTCCCAGGCCAGAGCAGGAGTGATCATGCAGAGCAGGGATAAAAGATGTCCCCATTTAGCAACATTACCCCAGATGCAAGCAGGGAAAGGAGGTGGGAAAGCTGAGAGGATTTGGGAGCGTAGAATTGGGATGAGGAGATTGGATTACACAGAAGTGATCCCCCCCACCCCGAATCAGGGTCCCTGGGGACACCAGGGCCCTCTGGGGACACTTGAAGGAGGACTGGGGGTGAGTGGGTTGGGGAGGGGTACGAGGGGCGGTAAGAAGTGTGCGTGTCCCCCGCAACAGAGTGGTGACCACCGGGTGTCGCCCCTGCTCCACGCGGGGAGCCGGAGGTGCCCCTTGGCAATCCGCAGAGAGCATGCAGGGAGCAGGGATGCAGGGATGGAGGGAGGGGGCACGCAGGGACTTATTTCAATACCCCGAAATCATTTCCTAGGCTGTTTTGTGACCCCGTTCCCCTCCTGCCCCAAACCCAGCTCTGACTCCTACCTCTGCCTCACAGCACCCTCCTCCTCCCTGGTTATGGGTGGCTGGTGAATGGAGGACCACACCCGCTGCCCGGGGAGCTGGGACTGAGCCCGGGCAGCCCCAGGCTCCCGCAGGGATGGGCTCCATTGTCTGCAGCCCCCTGGAGGTGGGAGACCCTGGGCCTTGGAGAAGATAGATTGACTCAGGGCTCCCTCGGGTCTAACATCCCTTCCCCATGAGTTGCACGGGCAGACGGAGTCCCCTCCTCTCTTTGTCCCCTGGGAGGAGCCCTGGGCACCACCCCCTTTGTGCAGAGCTACTGCACCCCGCAAACAGCCGCAGGGTCTGACCACACCCGGCACTGCAACCCGGCTGGGAAGATTGCTCGAGTGGTGGAAATGAAGCCTGGCCCTAGGTGTGGCGGCAGGGGTAGGGACAGCGATGCCCACCAGCACCTGCTGAGATCAGTCTCATGCTGCTAAGGTCCACAGGGCAGTCTGGAGGTATCTGTATGGGACCTGAGAGGGAAATTACATATCCCCTCCCCAGCACATATCCAGCCCACTGCCAGCTGTTGGATGAGCTGCCCCAACAGGACACAACCCCACAGGCACTCCAGCATGGAGAGGGTGTGCTCCTCTCCCGGGAAATGCACACAGCCTAGGCCACCCACGGGAGCCCACACAGGGCCTGTGCATGGTTTCCAAGCCGCACACTGTGCCACCAGCTCCCGCCACCCCCACATTGCTGGCTCGGTGGCCCTGACACAGTGCAGGGCTGCCAGACACTCCCTCCTGTTCCCAGCACACCTACTCTCCCACTTTCTTCTGCAAAGCACGGCTGTGTGGGGGGACACGGGGTGTCTGCGTGGTGCAAAGGGTGCAGAGGAGGCCCTGGGATAAGGGGGGGCACAGCACAGTGCCGGGCATGGCAAGCATCTTGTTCCCACAGCAGCTTTGCTGTGACTCATCCTGACAACCCACACAGCACTCAGGCAGGGTGTCCAGGTCCTCTCCTGCCTCGGAGCAAGGCCATGCAGGAGCAACGCACAAACAGCACTGCTTGCCTGCCTCCTCATCTTCCTGGTCCTACTGCCCTGGCATTACAGTGGGACTGGGATCTGGCTCTAGCCCTGAGCTTCCGTGTTCCTCTCTGCACCCCACTGTCCCCTAAGCAGCTGCTACCAAGCACCAGGATGGGTGTGGCAGGGGCCATTGGCTGCCAAATGAAGCAGAGAGCGAAATTATTTGGGGTACAGCAAAGGGCAGGACCTGCCTTCCCACAATGCTACAGCTGACATTGGAGCAGCTGCTGATGGTCCCTCTGGGTAGCACAGTGGGCAGCTGTACAGTGCCATGCATGTCCCTGTGTGCCCCAGCATCCCTCTTCATGCCACGTGTGGGCTGTGCACCCCAGTACCCCCTCTCCACTTGGGATGTGCCCCTGGACCTATAAGACAGTACACATAGTCCTCTCAGCTCACCCTCAAGTCATGGAACACTGATAAGAAAGCATCTAATATGGGAGCTCAAACGGGCCGAGAATGGCCAGGGAAAGAGGAAGGCAGCCAGAGTACCTGGAAAGCAGGGATTTGGACCTGAGCCACTCCAGAAAACGAGCACTGTGCTTGGCACAGGCAGAGGCACCCAGCCCTCAGACGACTGGGGACGCAGAGCTCCATCTGGGGTATCTGCCAACCCACGCAGCATCAATGGGGCTATTCACTCCCCAGGAGCGGGGCCCGGGGCTCTGGCAGCAAGGATGGGAGTAATAAAGGGGAGAGGCACCTCGTGATCGGCACGGAAAACCCTGTGACCCAGCAGGAAAATGATCCAGAGGCTGGAGTGACTGATCTGCAAGGAGCCACACAAAACTATATCTGTCTCGCTTGGCTGAGTGATGACTAAGGGAAGGACAGGAGAGCAGTCTGCACACTGCCAGGCAGAGGAGGAATTATTTAGGCTGGAGCATGGGGGTGGAGGGATGGGGGCTGGAAGGAGATGGGTGGAGGGAAGGTGGAGGCTAGGTGGGATGCTCTGGCAATGCTCCCCCTCACTGCTGGAGGGACACCAGGTACTGGTGAGAAACAGCACAAGAGCCGGAGAACTGGAAGCTGCTGGCTCACTTCTGGGGAGAAAATACTTTTCAGCCAAGGGAGTGTCCTGCCCTGGCTCCAACTCCGCAGCCAGGCACTGGCTCAGAGACCTACCATCAGCACTGCAGGACAGACACCACCTCCCACGCATGGGAAAACACCCAGCAGCTGCCTGCACAGGGCAGGCCCCAGATGGTGGAGAAACGGCCCCACTACATGGCACCTCTTCTGAGCGCCAGCCACAGCTCTCATGTTACCATGTGGCGCACAACAAAAATCAAAGGAAGGAGAAGGGGATGCCAAGACCATGGGGCTCAGCATCCTCTGGGACCAATCCCTTCTCCCAGGAAGGAAGGGATCTCACCGCCTCACAAAGCCAATAGGTACCCAAATCTATCTCATGGGGTCATCTAGTGCTTTAGGAGCTGGCATAAGGATGAAGAGCAAGTGAAGTACACAGAGCTACAACTCAAGGTGATACCTCGATTGGGCCACCCTGCCTCATTCACCTGAAGGTTGCCACCCTGCTACCCACTTTGCAAAGATTATTGCAGCATAACTGTGGTACAAACATCCCAACCCAGCCGGCACATGAAGCTGTGCAGGCTGCTCCGTGCATGGGGAGCACACCCAAGTGACCTTTGTGCCCTCCAGACCATCCAGCCCAGGAGGATGTTGGCTAGGGAGCATCATTTTTATCTCAGAAAGTTCCCGACCCTTGAGCCAGGAGTCCCATCAGTTGAACACAATAGGCTACAAGAGCAGGACCACACCTCAAGATGGTGCAGGAAACGAAATTAAGGAAAGGGCTATAACCCAGCATGATTTCATGAGCATATATTCAACAGGGCTTACCAAATAATCCTAGCTTCTTTATTTTATGACTTGGTAAATTCATTGGCTAAAACACCAGCATGGACATACCAGGCTGCTGTCAAGTCATCCCTCCATCACCCTGAGCACTGGAAAATGTTGGGAGGAGCACCGGGCAGTGCCAGGGGGAGCACAGGGCAATGCCAGGGGGAGCACTGAGCAATGCCAGGGGGAGCACTGGGCAGTGCCAGGAGAGCACTGAGCAATGCCAGGGGGAGCACTGGGCAGTGCCAGGGGAGCACAGGGCAGTGCCAGGGAAGCACTGAGCAAGGCTTGCAGAGCACTGGGCAGTGTTGGCAGAGCACAGGGCAATGTCAAGGGGAGCACTGGGCAGTGTTGGCAGAGCACTGGGCAATGCCAGGAGAGCACTGGGCAGTGCCAGGGGAGCACTGGGCAGTGTTGTGGGAGCACCAGGCAATGCTGAGAAAGCACCAGGCAATACCCAGGGAGAACCAGGCAATATCAGGGGAGCAGAGAACAATGCCAGGGGAGCAGAGAGAAATATCAGAGGAGCCCCAGGCAATGTCGGGTGACCACCACAAGGCCAGTGACCTGACAGGACCCAGCCCTATGGACCTCCACCCATCACACCAACTCCCACAGGCAGCAACAATTCTGTCACTGCCCAGCCCCCTCTGAGATGGTCTGTGCCTGGCATGTCCCTGGGCAGGGAGCAAGGTGGGATTCAGAAGCCACAGCATCACCCCGGTTTCAGCTCCCACCTTCTCATCTTCAAAGAAACCCAATGTCCTCTTCCAACACCCTCAGCGTAGCCTGGCAACGGCAGTACCAGCATAGAAACAGCTGTACTGGCATGGAAACGGCAGTACTGGCATGGCAACGCCGTGGTAGAGAGATAAAAATGTCAGGCAGATCCCCCCTTCTGCTTCCCAGAGCAACAAAGCTGCCCCATCTCCTTGGATACCTCCGAAGGGTTCTGGGCACCAGACACGATGAACCCTGCCAGCCTCGTCTCCTCTCCGCGTGGCCCAGCATCGGATGAGATGAGTTGCTGGGTCTCAGCCCAGGTCCCACAGTCCTGGGGAGCCATGGCAGCAGGCAGATGCCTTTTGTGGGTCCCTATGGGGGTAGAACCATGCCCCTCCTTACCACTTCCAGAGCAAACACCTCGTTTGAGGGGCACAAATCTGTGAGACCCGAGAAAATGGTTCCTGGTTTTTTGGCTGCCAAGGGGCATTTCCCCTGCAGCCAGTCCCTCTGTCTGCCGTAGCTGGCCTGTCGTTCAGGGATACCCCTGCGGTGGTGAGGAAAGGCACACGGGACATCAGGACTGCCCTCCTCATCCCGTTTGGATGAGGGGAAGTCTGCCCGGCAGCAGGCAGGGAGGGCAGCCCGAGCATCCCACTCTGCCGGCTAAGGAGATCCGGTGGGGCATCGGAAGTTACACAACGCTGCGCTATGCAGACAAGGCAGCGAGCACTGCGGGGGCGCACGGCAGCCCCCGCAGTGAATTCCCTGACGTGGCAAACATCTCCCGAAGCCCCCTCCATGCCCACCTGCACACGCAGGCAGGAGCCCACGCACATACGCAGGCAGGAGCCCACACGCCGGCACACGCCTGCCTCTAAAGGAAAAGCCTCGCCAGAGCCAGAGCTGAAATAGTGAATTGCCTCATTCATTCACCCTCTCCGGAAGCTTTGCCCGTACATGAAAACATACGCGCAGGCAGACATGTGTGGCAGACACGTGCGACCCTCCCTACGACCTCCAGGAATTCCGGCCCCCCCCACCCAGCCATCTTCTTCACCACCCTCTCCAAACTGAAGTACAGTCTGCACCTGTGCACGTCCTGCTAGGAGAATCCCAGCTCCGTAGGAGGGCAACCCCAATTGGGGCAGATTTATGGCATGGTAGGGGGGGTCTCATATTCCCGGGGGGGGTGGGGGGAGAATGCCCCGTCACTTTTTGGTCCTAAATCCAGAGACTTACACACAGGACATACCTTCTTAGCACACAGAAAAGCAGTCCCAGCCACATTTGTCCCCACGGCTCAGTGGAGACCCTTCTACAGGGATGCTACTGTAGCAAAAGCCCTCACTATGGCCCAATAGGGCACTCCGCCCCAAAAAGCCTGAGCTGGACCTGGCAGGAGCTGTGCAGGGCCTGGCACATGCATGGCGTGGGGGTTACCTACGCGCATGGCAGGCGGTGTGTGAATGCCCACTGACGCATCCACGTGGGATAGGCATGGACAGAAACCTCCATTACTAAGCTGAAAGGTCTGGCTTGGGGTTGTCACGCAGCAAACACTCCCCAGGATGCACAGTCTCATGGGTGCCACAGGTGTCACAGAGCACACCAGTGTGCAGCCCCTGGCACATGCAGTCTGTGCCCACACGAGTGTGCACAGCCCCGACACACTCCATGAGGCACAGGCTCTGCTGACCCAGCACACACGGGGCACACACAGGCATGGCCAGGCAGCAGCAGGGCAGAGTGATGCCTGCCTGTGCCCCAGCATGACCCTGCTCTGTTGGCGTGTCCTCACATAACTCCAGATGAGTGTGGGACAAGCCACTGCACCAAGCTGGGAGATGGAATGGATTCAGCTCATTACTTTTCCTAGAATAACTTCAAGTCCCTCGAGGTGCCCAAGAAAACATCCCATCTCCACCTCCCTCCCACTCACTCAGCAGCACCAGCTTGCGGTGCTGCGGTGGCAGCCACCACAGTGTGTGTGGCATCCATGAGCACATCGTGTCATCGTACCCTGGCATGACACCCTTTCCCAGCCCAGAGCCAGGTCACAGGTCCTGGCATCCATGATGCTCAGTTGTCATGACACATCCCCAATCCTATTCTCCCTCCCCTCGTATGGGACTGAGACACTGATGCCCCCACAGGTACCCCAGGACCTGCAGGAGAGGTACCCAGCTCAGATCCCCCCTCTAATTGCACAGACATGTGCCAGCATCTGCGTTGGACAGGGAACATTTCCTGCAGTGAGTGCTGGTGCTCCGCTCAGAGTGACCCAGGAATTCAGATGCCGGACACACACCTCAAGGAAGCAAAAGCATCAGCACCCACTGTGTGCCCCGTATGTGCCCACACCCTCAACAACTGCTCTTCCCGTTTGACTTGGAGCATTCATATTTTTCCTCAGCCTTATCTAGAATTTGAGACCAGACACAGGGACTTGTATGTGCCCAGACTGCTGGTTTGTCCTGACGTAGCCTGCTGTCTCCCTTGCTGAACCCTCCTCCACCGTAAACACAGGTCATTCAGTCCCACACCAGCTTGAGAGACACTTTATAAAGAAGGTGGTTTGCCACAGAAGGACCCTGCCAGCATCACTGTGTAGCAGCAATCCTGGGTCCCCGTGGTGCAGCTCAGCCTCTCTCCCCAGGCCCAGTACATTGAACCTTCTGTGGTTTTGTTCCTTTCCAGTAGCAGCAATTTCTCCTCTCCGCCTCCCTCCCACTCCCCATCCTCTGGGCTGTACTTTTAGTGCCGCTGCCCTTACTGAAAGTTGAAACAAAGCAGGCAATCAGTTTGGGACTGATTTTCTGAAGCATTAATTCTTCTATCCTGTTCTCATGTGGAGACGCTGCTGCTCTCCTCATTTATTCCGTAATTACACAGCACCGAAACTTTTCCCTCTCCATGCTCTCTCTCCCAGCAAATCAGACGTGGGGGGTTGCAAAGTCCCACTTTCACCCGCCACCACCCTTGACCAGGCTTGGATGTATTTTCTTTGTAAGTACTTGGTACTTGGATGTATGAGCTTTATATTGGGGTCTGGCACTATGTGCCAGGCTGAATCCTCTCTGCACTTCTCACCACAAGAAATAGGACAATGGCTTTGGGAATGAGAGCCCCAGTGCTCCACATGTGGGCCACACAACTGGTCAGCTGTGCAGGGCTTCCAGATATCTTTGCATCCCCAGGGATCTGGCCTCTCTGGTGTCCCACCTCACAGGCTGCTGGGAAGCATTGGTGGGTGCTGGGGAAGAGCCAAACCCCCTGTCCAGTCCTTTGGCCTGGGCTGAGAGGAGAATGCGGGGCTCGCTCTGCTCTCGGGGTGTCCTCTCATGTTTGCGTTCCAAAGGAGGTCCCAAGCTCAGCCCCAAGCCCAGGCTCTGCCACCAAACCCGAGTGATGGAGGTGATGAGCAGGAGCCCCATTCCAAGCTGAGCAAGTGTGGAAGGAGCAGGACATCTCGGCAGGTTAGTGGACAACTTTGAGGCCACTTGGACAAGACCAATCTCCTTTTCCCCAAGGAGAAGAGCAATGCATCCAGCAAAAACACTCTCACAGAGCAGCCACCACAGACATGTCTGCCAGGCAGGAGAGGATGACTGTGCTCAGATACCTCGTGATAGGCACCCAGGGAGACCACATGCAACTGAAACCCCCAAGGACTGCCCTCTGGATCAGAGGGACATGAGAAAGCTACTTGACTTGCAGATGGTGACCTACAACACACTGTTAACCACTCCCCACTTCATACACCACCTCCACACCCTGCCCCATCTCCCCATACTCTGCCTCCAAGCAAGAAACAGGCAGAGAGGAAAAGCCTCCTTGCTACAGCCTCCAGCCTGAGCATTAGATGCTCAGCCAGCCCCTGCCAACACCCTCAGCTCACTCACTACTGCATCCCCTCCCAGTTCAGCGTCAAGACTGGCTGGTGTCTTGGGCTCCTGATGAAAAGCTCTAGGCAAGACTGTTCCCGCCAGGAGCAGACAGTGACCTGGAGATCTGCAGAGCTATCACACAACCAGCACAGTGGCATACTGCAAGTGCAAGGGCTGGGCTGAGAGTCACAAAACCCTGTAAGACTGATTCAAGACACCCAGACTCAGGCAGCTCCACATGTCTCCTTTTACTTTGAGAGACAAGACAGGGCCACCTCAGCATCCTCTGGCACTCCTGGGGGGTGGTGCTTGGGAATCTTAACCCTATGCTTTCTCCTCTGCACAGGGATCTTTAGAGCTTTACCTGCCCACTATCCATAAGGAGATGGGATACTAAGGAAGGAGCAAAATCACAGAGATTGCACTTACAGGCTGTGGGTAGACAGGGAAGCAAACCACCACCATTGCAGCACCAGCAGAATCTTCGGCCCTCAGAGAAACATCACCTGCATCCCTCTGAGCACCACCTGCCATGGGGCCAGGGCAGACACAGGGAAGGAGGTTTGGTAGGCAACGGAGAAGAGTCAAGACCAAAATAAAGGCAAGCTAGTCTCTTCTTTCAGAAACCTCTCCTTGCAGACAACCCCTGTGATATTTTTACTTTTATTCTAAAGGTCACAGATTTGGTAGCACCACAGAGGCATGAAGCTTCCTACAGCAGTCAGCTGGGCCCTGCTTGCTGTCCCGATGAACTCCTCATTTGGCATATCAAGAATTAGGTGCCAGGAAGATCTGCAATGGAAAGGCATCAGATGGACAAGCTTCCAGTAGATGCAGCAGGGTTTGTCTCCAGCAAAGACACTACCTACCTCCAGCTGTGACTTTCAGAGACAGCACCCCTGCTGGGAGCACCTGGGGATGCCCCTGTCCTGGAAAGCAGGGACTTAGGATGTTTCAAGGCCAAAATTTCCTAAATGATGGGCTAGCTGGGGAGACTAGAACTGCTAGGTGTGCTTTACACTCAAACGTAGAGCAGAAACAACTTGGTCAACATGTAACTCAGAGAGAGACACATTCCCAGGAGAAACCAAGTAAATAGCTTGGTCAAAATGTAACTCGGGAGAGACGTGCCCAGGAGGAAACAAGTGCTGCAGGACAACTTTGCTGACGAAAGCAGGGCAAAGGCTGGAAGCTGAAACAGAGCCAACCCAAAGTTCAGCACGCGTCCTCCACGTGTAGATGGGTCCCCAGGGGTGACTGACGCAATCCAGGCTCCCTGGCACAGACGGCCTTCCTTCCAGGGAGATGTGGAGGTCAGAGGTGAGTGGCAAGGACAATGCCAGGGGCTGTGGGGGTGCTGCTGGTTCTCATTTATTATTGTCTTGCCTTGCTGGGTAGCATCACAACCAGAGTCAAGACACTCCAGATTCTAGTCCTATGCCTGCTGCTGATTCCCACAGCAACCTGGGACAAATTGCCACATTCCATCATGCCAAGTCGGGGTGGGGATACTGCCTTTCCTCTTTCACCTGCTTGGATAGAGGGCTGGCAGAGATGGCTCCACAAGGGGCTTTCCCCACCCATGCACTCTGCATGCCCAGTTTAGCCTGTGTGTTGGTGGTTCAGCGAGGAAGATAGCGGGCTAGGTCAGGACAAACCAAAGTGTCCAAAGGCAGGATCTGCCTCGTGGAACCTTTCTTTTCCCAAGGCTCTACCAGAGAAAAAGCACTGCAGCATCCTCTATGCTTGCCCTTTCCTCCCACTCACTCCTGCCCTTAGGATCTGGCCACTCCAGCAGAGCGTGAGCACAGGTGGGGACAGCAAGGGACTCGGAGAAGACCGAATTCTCCCACGCACTGCTGCCCGCTGCCACTCGGAGCCGCTTGCGTCTCACCCGCACACCTGATGTGGGTGGCAGGAGAGCCCTGCTGTGCTCATCCGAGGGCGTTGGCAAAGGTCAGCCCGGGAGATGGTCTCCAGCAAGGGCTGCCTGCCAACCACCGGCTGGGAACCACTCAAGAATAGCGGCAGGAAAGAAAAAAAGAAAGGAGAAAAAAAGAAGGGGGGGAAAAAAAAAAAAAGATGAAAAAGAAAAAATAACCCAGCTGGCAGCACAGACGCTGCCGGGAGAGGAAGCGGCAGGTTGAGACAAGGACATGGCTCATTATGCCACCCCCGCAGGTGCGGAGTGCCGAGCGGAGCGGCCGGCTCGGCTGCCGCCGGCGGCGCTGGCAGGGGGGAGACAGCGGCCACCATCCCCAGCCCCAGGCGGGGAGGACAAACTGAACACCGTCATTTTGGCTGAGAGTAGCTTCCACCCCCTTCCTCCTGCACGCCCTGGGAGGCCAGTCAGGCTCTGGTGACACACAGCAGCACAAGGACATGGAAGATGCTGCTGGAACAAGCTCTTCTAGTGCTGCAACGACCGTCCTTGGTGGTTTGCAATGTCAGCCTGGATAAAGCCCCAAGCAGCACATGCTGACCTTGTGGCTGATCCTGCTTGTAGCAGGAGACTGCTGGGGATCATTCCCATCTGGGTTACCCCATGCTCAGAGCCAGGCAGACACAAGCCCACCACATGCTGAGGCTACCGACACAACCAGGGTGACTGGGAGCTGGTGGGAGCTGGTGAGAGCTGGTGGTTTCCTCAGAGGACATGCCAGGGGTTGGATGAACCCCAAGGAAGCTAGTTCCCATGTCTCCTGGACAGGGTTCCCTTGCACAGACAGCAGCTTCTGAAGGAACTAAGAGCCCAGCCTGCCCTGGAAGGTGGCTCACCAGCATCCTTAGAGATGCATCAAGCTCAGATCACAGCCAGGACAGCAGCAGGCAGGGAATGGAGCATTAATCCCACCCAAAAAAAAACAAAAAAAAA
>VZTE01002477.1:864201-909061 GCA_013397775.1 Eulacestoma nigropectus
CCCCGCACCCCGGCCCCGCCTGTGCCAGCGCGGGGTGACGCTGTGCCGGGGGGCGTCAGTCCCCCCCGCCCCGTGGGGTGCCAGGGTGTCACTGTGGGACTGCCGCGGGGTGACAAGTTGTTGCCGTGGGGCTGGGGGGGAATTAGTCCCCCCGCCCCGTGGAGCGAGGCGGTTCGCTGTGGGGATGGGGGGGCCATCTCACCCCGCCCTGGGGGGTGACAGGGTGACACTGTGGGGTGGGGCGTCGCTCTCTGCGCCCTGGGGTGAGGGGGTGTTGCCGTGGGGCCGGGCGGGGGTCAGTCCCCCTCACCCCTGGGGGAGACAGGGTGCCCCTGTGGGACCGGCGGGGGGCTTATCCAACGCCCCGGCGGTGACAAAGTGTCACTGTGGGGTGGGGCCGGCAGTGCCCCTGTCCCGGGGGTAACAAGGTGTCCCTGTGGGGTCAGTCCCCCTGCCCAAGGGGTGGCAGGGTGTCGCTGTGGGGCTGGGGCGTCATTTCTCTGCGCCGTGGGTTGACAAGTTGCCGCCCTGAAGTTGGGGTGATTCGTCAGTCCCCCTGCCCTGTGGGGTGATGGAATGTCGCTGTGGGGCTGGGGAGGGTCAGTCCCTCTGCCTCAGCGGCTGACAGGCTGTCATGGGGATGAAGTGGCCAGTCCCTCTGTCCCGAGAGGTGACAGGGTGTCACTATGGGGCTGGGGTGGACAGTCCCTCGGCCCGAAGAGGTGATAGGGTGTCGCTATGGGGCTGGAGGCCATTGGCCCCTCCGCCCATCGGGTGACAGCATTTCCCTGTAGGGCTGGGAGGGGGCGTTCACTCTGCTACACCCATGGGGTGACAGTCTGTCCTGATGTGGGGGCTTAAACCTCTGCTTTATGAAGTGGCAGGGTGTCCCTGGGGGCTGGCAGGATCGGCGTCCCTGCCCCAAGGGGTGACAGGGTTTTGCTGTGGGTCTGGGCACTTGGCCCCTTTTCCTCTTCATGACTGGGGAACAGAGGCCAGCCACCCTGTCCTGTCACCATGGGGTGACATGAAGTCTCTAATAGGGCTGAAGGTGGGGGAGGAAGGGGTTGGCATATCTTGCCCCTGTGGAGTGTCAGATTTCTTGGTGAGGCTGTGGGTCAGGGTTAACTGGACCACCCTATTTGGTGACCACGTGTCCCTGTGGGTCTGAATGGGGTGGCAGGAAGGGGTTAATCCCCCCTGCTCCATAACAGAGGTAGTGCATCCGGGTGGGGCTGGCAGAGAGAGATTAACACCCCCTGCCATGGGGTTGCAGTACAGCCCTGTGGGGCTGGAGAGGGTGGTGAGTTTAGGGTTAACCCCTCTCTCCTGTTTCGCTTTGGAGGGAATAATGTGCCCTGTTTGAGCTATGTGGTGTGGCCAGGAAGGGGTCAACTCCCCTCCACCAGCGCACTGGGGGTACCTGTGTATCCCAGTGGGGCTGAACTGGCTGGTGAGAAAGTCGGTAACCTCCCACCCAGGTAAAAGTAACAGGGTTAGAGGGACCAGCATGGAAGGCTTAACCCCTGTCCCCAGTCGAGGTGACAGTGTCTCCTGGGAGGGCTGACCAGGAGGGGAAGGGTTAATCTGCTTTCCTCTTGGGGCAGACAGTGGGTCCCAGTGGGGTTTGATCGTGGCAAGGAGTCACCCCTGGACCCCTGTGGGTCTGTGCACTGTGGCACAACACATGGCTGAACCCCCATGTGGGTGACAGCCCCTAAAAAGGATAGTGCCTCTGGGCTTGGGATAAATCCTATCCCCATGAAGTTCTTAGCCCCGCAGTGGGGCTGGGTAGGGGGCACGGAGTGGCGATCTGTGCAGTGAAGGGGTTTAAACCTCATCCCCATGCCATTGTGAGCATCCTGGTGAATCTGGAAATGGGGTACCCTACACGGGGAGGCAGTATGGAGGGGCTTGACCCTATCTCTACACAACTGTGAGCAGCCGAGTGTGGCTGAAAAGAGGGGAACCTACTTGGGGAGCTTCTGTGAGGGGCTTGACCCCTTCTCCACCCAGGAGCCAGCACCAGATAGGTCTGGAAATGGGGGACCCTGTCAGGGGTGATAGCAAGTGGTACTTGACCCCATCCCCAGCAGCACTTTGTGGGTATGGAAATGGGGGACCCTCTCTGGGGAGGTTCTGAGCGGGGGGTCCTGATCCGTGCCCACGCAGGAGGCGGCCGCCGGCGGGGCTGGCAGCGGGGGCTGTGCTGGCAAGAGGCAGCGAGGGGAGGGTTAACCCCGTCCCCACGCAGGTGCCGGCACCCCAGTGGGGCTGTCGGTGGGGAGGGGGAGGCGGGCGGTGCGTGTGGGGGCTCGGGGAGGGGATGATTCATTGCGGGTAGTCATGACATTGCTGCCTGGTTGCCTGCGGCTGCCATCCAGCACGGGCACGGGTGGCTCTGCTTGCCCCGGCGCGACAAGAACCCCACCAGCTCCCTGACTGAACCCGGGATACGCTGCCATGCCGGCCATCCTGCTCTTCTGGAGCCGCGCCGAGAGGTATGCGCTGCCTCGGCATCCGCGCCTCGCCGAACCCACCCGGCTCGGAGCCCGGCGGGACCCCAGCCCCTGGGGACGCAGCGGGATGGGGGCAGTCGCCCGCCCGGCGTTTCGCTTGCCGCGGATGGGATGCAGGAACTGCCTGGTGATGTCCCCAGTACGGCTGCCCAATTTCGGTGTAGGGCGTCCGGAGAGGATGCTCTTTGTGGCCCGCGAGTGACGGTGACAGACGGGGGAACGCGGTGGCACTGGCTTTCCTTGGCGCGCCTGAAGGTGACTTCTGAGAAGTAGGTTTTGCGCCGTGGGCTCGGGGGACGCACCGTCCCCGTCCCGCTGCCCTGCCGCCACGGCAAGCGCCGGACGCCGGGCGGGAGTGCGGCGCTCGGATCCCTTCTGCCGGGGGAGCGGTGCCGGTGCCCGGTGAGGGGGATACAGGGACCCCCATGCATCCGAACGGGAAAAGCTGGGGAGGTGCACATTGGTTAACGTGACTTTTTTCCATATCAACGCCGCCCTACTTTTCTCCCTACCCGATTCGCCTGGCGGGTGCTCAGCCCTGGGCGTCAGCAGAGTCGTTTCTGGGGACACTGGGGGGCTCCTGGCTGCGCTCCCTGCGCTCCTCGGCGGGGGCTGCGTGGGGGACGTGACGGTACCGGGCGGCTGGGTGCCTTGCGGCAGCGGGGAAGAGGAATGCCAGAGCTGACGGATTAAGCAGAAGTGTCTTAATCTGTCAGTTTAACGAGAAAGCGTCGAGAAACCAATTAAAAGGAAAATTACGGCACGGCGAGTGACTCCATTGAAGGGTCTCTCTGTGCGCGGCTGGGAAGCACACAAAGGACGGCAGCTCCCCGGCCGCACCGCGTCGACCGGAGGAGCCCTGTCGGAGCCATCCTGGGAGCGAGGTCAGAGCCAACCACGGCCGCCGGGCTGGCGAAGAGCAGCCCTTTGGGTGTGCCGGAGGAGGTGGAGGGGGGGACTCGCCAGCAGAGCATCCCTTGGCGGCGGCGGCATCCCCGGCACGAGCCGGCACCTTTCGCCCCGCCACCCTCCTCCCGCCCTCCAGTGCCTCCCGGCCGGGCGCACAACACCTGCCGCCGCCTGCGGACAGCCGCGATGTTTAAAATAAAACTAGAGCCTTTAAAAATGACAGCTTGGACTATGAATGTGTTCGTAAAGTTTCGGTAAGTGGGTTTCCGCCTCTCGACCTTGTGTCCTCATTAAACCGTCAGCGCCTGTCTCTGGCATCCCGCGGTGACCTTGCACCCCGAGATGTAACAAAAAAAAACCTTGTGCCGTTGCCAGGGTGGGTTTGTTCCCTTAGATGACTGCCGAGCGGAGGGATTATGTCAAACGATCGCTATTCAGCTGGCGCTCTCGCCCAGCGGTTGCTCGGGCTGATGTCATGTGCGGGGCCGGAACAAAGATTTATTCTTTATTTAATTTTTTTTTTTTTCTTTTGGTATGGTTACAAGAGGAGGACGGAGGCTGGGCTGGCTCGGCAGGGCAGGGGAATGCCTGTGGTTTCCTCCAAGGCAGGGTGGCCGTGGCTTATCTGGAGGCATCCGGTTTGCAAGGGCGATGCAGGAATGCCTTTGCCTGCCTGAAACCCCCCACCGCTCCCGATGGGGTTAAATGGGAAGGCAGGAGAGGATGACTGAGCAGAAGGGGGAGAGGATCGGTGGCAAGGCGCAGCTGATCCCAGAGAGGTGGGAGGGAAGGAGGGAGGCTCTGCGGGGACAGAGTCGTGTTTTACCACCATTGTGCATGTGAGCTGAGCCTCGGGAGCGTGCCTTAACACACCGGGTCACCTGCCGGCACCTGGTCCTCTCTGGCACGGTAAACCGCGGCACCGGGATGCATTTCGGTACAGAAATTCCCCCCTCCCCATGCCCAGCCAGACGAAGGAGTCCCCGGTCAGGTCAGAGATCCTCATCGAGCATCCCCACCCCAGCCAAAGATCTCTCCCTGGGCAAGACCAGAGATCTGGTGGGTGGGGACAGCATTTTGCCAGGACAAGATGTGTTTTCATGGGACGCGCTGTGGGGTTTCGGCCAGGTGAGGGGGTCCCAGCGGTGCTGTCAAGTTGGGCTGTGCGGGGGTCGGAGCCGGACACTGTGGTCCCTGGGCAGCGACAATTGAAGGTTTGTCACCTCTGTGTTGCTGGAGCTAGGGTGTGATGGGGTTGTCTTTAGCACAGCTTGGTTTGCTCTTGCTGTGGGAGGGTTGGCAACATGCAGACAGGGCCAAATCCTGGTCCCAGTACTGGTCTCAGGGAGCCCCTGCCCTCCACTGGAGGCAGCTGTGGGGAGGCAGGGTGTTGGGGTGACCCTTGGTGGGGAGAATGGACAGGATAGTTCTTGGCTCTCCTGCCTGTTGCTCACCCCAGGGTCTCCTGCAGCCCCCCCGCCACTTAGGGAGGGTAAATGGGGAGGTGGGTGTGGGCTGGGGGCAGAGCATCCCCCAGCACCTGTGTGGGCTGGGTGCTGCTGGCGTCTCTGCACGTAGGAGCTGGTATAGAAATGTGCTGGCATCCGGGAGCTGCCACAGGAGACGCTGTCAGATGCTCTTTATGCCCCCAGGGACCTCCTCCCACCTATTCTGTGCCCCCTGGGCTGCTGTACAGTGTTTGCAGATGCCCCCATCTCCCCTCAGTGGGTCCTTCAGGGGTGCCTTAGCCCCCCTCCCCATCTGCAGCAAAGCACTTCCTCCATGGCTAGAGCAAAAAAGAGCAGAAGTTGGTGGTTTGGAAGGAGGTGGCCAAATGTGGGGCCAATTTCCAAGCCCCTGTAGGTGGTCATTGCCCAAGGCGTGGCCCAAGGCAAGTGTTGGATGCCTTGGCTGTGGCTGCCGCTGGGCTCACTTAGCACCCAGGCATGGATCCTAGCGGAGCATAGCCACCCTTGACTGAGCTGTGGTGGTTGGGGGTCCCTCTGTGACCTCCAGTGGGAGGTCATGGATAGAATAAGGATGGGGAGAACATCTGGTAGCTTGTATGATGGTGAAGAAAAGGACCAAGGCTCACACCTTGGGCCAAAATCCATCTGCTGGAGGGGCACAGTGGGTTGAGGTGGCTCAGGTGTATTTGGAGCAAGGATGGGGTGAAACCTGGGCTGTAGCAGGGAGCAGGATGTGAGCTGTGGGAGTGCAGGTCTGCTGGGGCAGCACCTGGGAGACGCAGGGTCAGCACCGAGTGTCAGAGGGGCCAGGCCAGACCCTGAGGTTTGGGGTACCAGGTGTTTGCTGTCAGATAGCCAAAAGTCGAGGAGCAGTGGGAAACATCTGTGGAGAAGTGTGAGACTTGTTAGCTTTTGCCTGGAGGAGCAGCCCTGCCATCTCCCCTGGCTGCTCCCTGGGTGGCTGCGGGATGAATTACGGCCACCGGGTTTTCCATGTCTTAGTATAGGCATGGGCATGGCCTCGGCCCCCGCGCGATGGAGCGAGTGAGCCCTGAGTTCCTGGCTTACTGCAAGATCCAGTTGGAGGCTCTCGGGGAGTGCAAGTCAGGCTAGAAAGTGTTGGGTTTTTTTAAAACAAAAAAAGAAAAAAGCCCTCCCACCATCACAAGATGTTTCTGTCTAACGGCTCCGTTCTCTCTCCGCTAAATACAAATTATGGCTCTGACAGCCGGAGGCGCTTATCAGCTGAATGCCAATTGCTTTCAGGAACAAAATGTTTGAAGTTCCTTTAAGGTGAAGGCACAGCGTGGTCCCTGCCACTGCTTTCAGCCTCAAAACCTGCTGTCATCACCCCGACTTGGGTCTCAGGTCCCCAGCTGGGAGAGAACCAGGCAAGGGGGTGGACACAGGCCGGCAGCTACATTTGGACATAGCTCAGCCCTCCTGACTCAGCCAGGGGGGACGGACAGGGACATGGTCCTGGCCTGACGTTAGCAGTGGCGTGGCCCCTATAATAGCACCGTGCCCCGACTTGGGCTCTCTCTCCCTGTCAGCCTCAGAGATGAGTCTGTCCATCCCTGCCGTGGGGCTCAGCAGGGTAAAACCAGAGCTGAGACACATTCTGGCACAGGGGCTCTGACCTCTGTTGGGAAGCGTGGACTTGAGCCGGCTCCGGTGCTGCTGGCTCGTGGGACACAGGGAACATCGGCTCCGCGATAAGTGTGTGCCAATCCCATCCCCAGCCTCTCCAGTGTGATATTCACCTTACGAAGAGCTGTCTTTCTCCTTTCAGGAATAAGTACTCGGCTCCTGGCAGCGTCACCGTCATGGGGAAGGACTATTACAAGATTTTGGGCATCCAGAGCGGCGCCAATGAAGATGAAATCAAGAAAGCCTATCGGAAAATGGCCCTGAAATATCACCCCGATAAGAATAAAGACCCCAACGCTGAGGAGAAGTTCAAGGAGATTGCAGAGGCTTACGATGTCCTGAGTGACCCCAAGAAACGAGCTGTGTATGACCAGTACGGCGAGGAAGGTAAGGGAATAATCACTGCCCTCTGGGAGGCAGGGATGTGGGGTCCAAATCAGTTTTAGAGGTGAAGGGAGGGCTTTCACAAAGAGGTGTTTCAGTGTTTCATGCCTACTCCTGAAATGGGACTGGTTTCCAAAGAATCGGAGAGAGTGAAGAAGGCTCCACAGGTGTCAGAAATCACCTCTTATCCTGCTCCTCTCCAGGCTGCTTCACTTTTCCAGCAATTTGTCACCTTGCTTTCTGCAGTGGCTGGGCTCTCCCTGCCCTCTGCCCCAAAACCCCAAGCACCAGCTGAGAAATGGAAGTGGAAGGAGCTCACCTCCTGGTCATACCTGGGGTAGTTCATTAGCAGCTCTTTAAATGACCAAAATAACACAGCAGAGAGGTACTGCTTCTGCCCACATTCCCCCTGCACTTGGGCACTGGTCCCACTGTCCTCCCTGGTACAGGCTGACCTGCAGGATTCAAAGCTTTTCCCAATTTAAGTCATAGGCCCTTGTTTTGAAACCAAGCGGCTGCTGTTGTCTGGTGGTTGGCATGGAGGAGGAGGAGGAGGAGGAGAGCCGCTCCAAAGCAGGCAGCCTTATTAGTCGAAGATGGAAGAGCACAACCCCATTCGAGGAGAGTGCCGAATAGCATCTGCATTAATCAGCCCAGGACTTGGGTGCTTAAAAGAGCAGGAGGTCTGGCAGGAGCAGGCTGCTGGGTGGAAGAGGCAGCTCCTCTCTCGGGCAGGTGCATCCCCTCACAAGCCACCGGCAGGATTAAGCAGCAGTGGGTTAATTGTTGACCCGTTAGTTATGTCAGGGCTGTGATGGATGCACCAGGCACAGTGATTTGCCGCCCTGTAAAATGAGAAGAGACTGTCTCAAGTGGGAAACCAGCTTTTCCCGGGAGGCCTCTGTGAAATCGGACCCCGCTTAGGCTGGCGTCATGGGATTAAAGGTGAAACCTCCTGGCTGTACAGTCTATTAGGAATGGGGCTCACTGAGGATTTGGCAAAATCCCCGTCGCCTGCAGGCATCTAAAATAAGACTGAATTAAGGAAGAGGGTAAGAGCGTCTCCCTCGCTGCCCCATCAAGTTAAAGACCATCTTCCCCCATGCCCCATCAGTGTTGAACCTCTCATGGTCCATAACCCCCCGCACATCTTTTGTTTCCCATTTTTTTGAGCAACGGAGATCAGTATTTTGAGGAGCTGCTGGGTCCCACATTCTGTGTAGGCAAGGTAAAGCACAAAAGCCCCTTCAACCCACCCAGAATACTGACTTCAGCACTCAGAAGAGACCCCCAAACTTGTCCTGCTGTGGAAGGGGTGTGGGGGGCTGGGACAAAGGACAGCCTGTCAGAAATAGTCCTTCACTGTCACTGGTGTGCTCTGAAAATAGTCCCTGAGCTAGGCTTGGCTTAACCCTTCCCAACCCTCCTGGTCAAAAATAGCCTTGCAGAGCATGTGTGACCTCTTTGGGGGGCACTTGTCGTGTGCCTTGACTCCCTGGGACCTGGGAGGAGCTGCAGTGACATAAGGCTCAGCCTAGGACCTGGCAGGGGAGTTTCCCATGGGAAGGGTTGCCAAATGATCCAAACCTGGAGCTTACCTGGAATTTTATACAGCCAGTGTGCAGGGAGCTGCGTGTCGACCTGGAGGTCTGCTCACCTCCACCTGCCCATAGAATCGTTGAGGGTGGGGACGATCTCTAAGATCATTTAATGAAGCACTGCCATGTTCACCACTAACCCATGTCCCTAAGTGCCACATCCACACACCTTTTGAACACTTCCAAGGATGGTGACTCCATCACTTCCCTGGGCAGCTTGTTCCAATGCCTGACCAACTTTTCTGTGAAGAAATTTTTCCTAATATCCAGTCTCAGAGACAAGGCTATTGGGGCAGGAAGGAGCCTGCTCATGGGGAAAAATGGAGATGGGCTGATCAGGATATGTTTTAAAATAAAATTAGGTGAATTGGGTGGAGAGAACCAAAGAGGTCCTTCAGTAGGGATAGAAGGAACAAAACCTGAATGGATTCTGAGCTTGCACGGTGTAGGCGTAGGACTGTGTGTCATGGGTGGAGATGGTGCCTTCACGGTGGTTGGGCTGGAAGTGGTGATCTGCACACCCAAGGAGAGGGTGGAAGAACTGCCTGGAGGTGGCAGAGGTCATTCTCCCACCTGGGCAGTGCAGTCCCAGCAGAGCATTCCCCCGCAGGGAGCATTCATGTCTCCTCTTCCCCCTTCTGTTCCAGGCCTCAAAACTGGAGGTGGCTCTTCAGGTGGCTCAGGGAACACCTTCCACTACACCTTCCATGGAGACCCCCATGCTACCTTCGCGTCCTTCTTCGGAGGCTCCAACCCTTTCGACATCTTCTTCGCCAGCAGCCGCTCCCGGATGTTCAATGGCTTTGACCAGGAAGACATGGATATGGATGATGACGATGACCCTTTCAGTGCCTTCGGCCGGTTTGGCTTCAACGGCATTAATGGGGTTCACCGGCGGCACCAGGAGTCCCTGCACACACGGAGGAAGGTCCAAGACCCACCTGTCATCCATGAGCTCAAGGTGTCCCTGGAAGAGATCTACCATGGATCCACCAAGAGGATGAAGATCACTCGCAGAAGGCTCAACGCTGATGGCCGGACCATGCGGACTGAGGACAAGATCCTAAACATTGTCATCAAGCGGGGTTGGAAGGAGGGAACCAAAATCACATTCCCCAAAGAAGGGGATGCCACTCCAGACAACATCCCTGCAGACATTGTCTTCATCCTCAAGGACAAGCCTCATTCACACTTCAAGAGGGACGGGACGAATGTGATCTACACGGCAAACATCAGTCTTAAAGAGGTGGGTACAGCTGGTAAATCCCATGGGATGGGAGGTAGCACTGGTTCATGGCATTTGGGGCCACTCTGGATGGGAAAGACCAGGTAGGTTGCAAGAAAGGAGCTGCAGAGGCCAACTTGGTCTTGGTTTTGGAGGTGCTTGACCTCCATGCCAGGTGTGGGACACGGATGCTGCCATCCCTGCTGAACACACCTCACTTTTTGAGCCAATACAGGTGGTATTTATCCATTTTCTCCCTTCTCCATATGTCTTGTTTTTCTATTTTAGCATAGGGTATTCATGTGTGGAACATCCTCTATAGGAACAAGGGAAAACCCAGGTTTTCCTGGGAAAACCCAGGCTGGCATCCGTCTGATTCCTGCTTTTCTTGTAGCTGAGCCTGCTGTGGCTTAGTTACTGCCCAGGGTTGCACCAGGTGCCTCTCCCTGTGGGCAGAGAGTGGGATCACATGGAGGAAAGTGATCCCTCACCCTCCCTGAGCAGTACTTTAGCAGTTTTCCTTGATTCTGGCTTTCCTAGATAAGGAACCAAACCCAAGTAATGAGTAAAACTCAACACTTCCAGGCTGCAAGTCCTGGAGGTCACGGTGGGGCTGGATGCACCAGATCATCCAGCAATCTGCGCGAAGGTGGGAGAGGAAAGGGGATATTACCTCAGTACAAGATGTGCTGTTCGCCACCGCTGCTGTAAAACTACCTTTTAATAAATCCCAGCTGGCAGCTGCATTTAACGTTGACGTTTTTGGCAGCTGCCATTTGCTGTTCCTTTCAGACGGTAGACGCTGTCTGTCTTCTTAATGAGCTGATTTTTTTCTTCCTTCCTGAAGGCAGATTTATGTTCTCAAATGCATTTAATAGAAATAAGCTCAATGGGCCAGACCTGAGGTAGGGAAACGTGATCTTGTGAAGTGTGCCAGCGAGTCAGGAGAGCTCTGCAATGGCTCTGCATCCCAGCTCAGGCTGTGACCGGGTGTACTGGGGGCAAAAAGCACGTGGGCCAGGCAGAGCTGGGCACTCCTGAAGCAAACTCAGCTCCACTTAACCTACAGACTCAGGAGCAGAGTTTTCCTCACAGTGCAAAGTGCAGAAGTTTATTCCTACAATAGCTGGTTCTCCTGGCCGATCCAGAAATACTCGGGAGAGACTACCTTATTTATGGAGCTGTGCATGCCATATCTCAGATATTTCCTTCTGTTCATTCCTCTTATCAGTAAAGTTAACCCTGAGCTGACTGTGCTCATGCCCAGACCATGTTAGCCCAAATGTGCACTGCCCAGGCTGGAGGGACTCCTGCCTGGAGTTGGTCTTTGAGCAGCAGCTGGAGAAACCTGCTCCAGCTCTGCGTACTCTTGCACCAGAAGTGTTGGACACCTGTGAGCTCCATGAGCAAGGCCTGCACGCTGGCAGTGGGTTCGCACAATGCAGTCACAAAGCAGAAAATTGCTGGTCCAGGCAAATTCCTCATCTCCTTCAGCTGGAATTTCTGGTCTCTGACCGCCCCCACCACAAACCCAACATGCTGGGCATCCTCATGGAGCTGCTGGTCTGGCTGTCATCCCCAGCCTGCTGCTTGCCAGGGCAGTGTGATACTCTGCTGCGTTTGTCATCCAGGAAAAGAAGTTCCTTAAGTGCTCTGGAGCACAAGCAGCTCCTGGGAGCTCTCCAGTTCTGTATGCTACCACCTCAATATGTGACAGAGCACAACTTCTCCATCTCCTCAGCCTCTGGGTGCTCTCCTTGCACCCTCCTCCTTGCAAGGCTGCCTTTTCTAGCCTGAGTTTTAGTCTCTGCCACTGCCATGAGAGAACATAGTGCCATCAGGAAAGCTGGCATGTGATGGGTGCTTCGCCCCACTCTCAGCTGTGCTGGAGGGCCCTCCCAGCCCTCAAGTCCCGGTGCCTGGGCAGTGCAGGCTTTTTGCCAGCTGTCCGCTGCAGAATCACAGATGTAGGAGTGCTTTTCCAGGGACTCGTTGTCTTCCTTCCTAAAATCAGAGGCGTGTGCCACAGCGGGGAGCCGCGGGAGGGAGGAGACACAGGGCTCCGCCAGCAGCTGCCTCTGCCGGGAGGCAGCGCTACCGGCAGGGCGTCGTGCCCGCCCGGCTGCTGCCTAATGCCTGCCCTCGGCACCGTCCCGCTTTGCATCCTTTACCTGGCGTCACCTTCCTCGAAGCACGCCTCAGCTCAGCCCGGCTGGGACGCGGCCGATGCCGACATCCTCCCCGGCGGCTCCGCTGCGAGCGGAGGAGGACCCAGCGCTGACCTAGATAAAGCTCTGCTCGCACAGCACGGCGCTCAAACCCAGGGTGATTTCATCCCCAGGGATAAACCAAGCCTCTTTCTAGGATGCGGGGTAGCTCCCGCAGTTACTGGTGTTACTTCAGCAACCGTTTTCCCAAATGCCAGCAAAGTTGAGCAAGAAGAATGAAAAACAGGGACATACGGTGGAGGAGCGATCGCCTCGGATTCTTGCGTCTTGGCTCTGGGAAGGAAACATTAAGATCCTGTCTCCCCTCGCTGTTACCGCCCGCTTCTGCTCACATCTCTGTCTGCTTTCCCCATCCACGTGTTCCCACAGGGAGTTCTTGTTCTCCTTTCCATTTTGTGGCTGGATGTGTCCTTCCCTTGGCATGAGTGGGCACATGCAGCCGTGGCACACAGCACTGGGCACCAGCGAGCAGGAGGGCTTTGGCATCCTTGCCTGAGTGCACGGCAGAAACTCTTCGATGTGGGAAGATTGTCCTTTGTTTTCCCCCCAGCTCTCTGGGATCAGCCAAGCACCTGCTGCTCCCAGAGAGCTGGTGATGGCATCCTCCGGCAGGCTGAAGACTTCATCCCTGGAGGACACCCTCTCCAGGAGGAGGCCTGTGCAGATGAACCATGCAAGGAGACAGGACCTTCTCCCCTGTTCTCCATTCACCAGAGACCCCCAACCAGCTCTGGCACAGATCCCACTGCAAACCCTCTGGTTCAAAGCCTTGGTTCAGCTGCAGAAGCCCCATCCATCATCTCAGAGCCAGTGGCCAGCATGAGATGTTTCTCCTGGTGCCTGTTGCTGCTCTGCCTCTGGAGCCTTTTCCTGGGGAGGGGAATGCAGAACATTCCCCCACCTACCCCAGAAGCAGCAATTGCATCTTCCTCCGCTCCCCTTGCAGGGTGCTTTGGGGGGCTGGGACGCCCAGGACCCAGTTCAGAGGGACAAACCTGTGCCAGCCCCCACATGGAAGCTCGAGGCTATAGCAACCCCCTGCCCCCTTCCAGAAGCATCGTTCCGCAGTCCTCTCGCTCAGCCCTTGCCGAAAGCCTGGAGACGATCCTGCCCACATGTACGACAGAGCTGTCTGAGTTATTTAAGGACACAAGGATTTTCTTGCTGCATTCCCGTGTCACGTGGCTCGCCAATGCAGGCCGGAGTGCGGCTGCTGCCGGGGGCTGGGGTACAGCAGGGTGGCACCCCCACACCGGCTCTTGGCTGTGCAGTGGGATGGGAGATGGGAACCAGCCCCTCCAGCACCCCAGCTCCCAGGGAAGCTCAGTGCCACAGCCACAGCATTGTCCCATGCCAGCGTAGCCTTGTGGGGGCTGTCGGTGTCGGGGATGGGACGTGGGACATGGGCTGTGCTATAGATAACCCCAGCACCGGGCAGAGCTGCCGTGCTCCGGAGGGTGACAGCTGACGGGCCGTGGCAGCATCCCGTGATCTCAGCTGGATTTTCGGCTGCCCGAGGCTGGGCGACGAGGCTGGAAAGGGGCTAAATTTAGCCTGTGCTGTTGCTGTGGGTGGCTGGGCGCTTGCTGGTGGTGCCTTCTGGGCAGCCTAGGAGGTGGGGAGGGGAGTCCTTCCCCCCATGAGGGCTGGGGCACCCCTCTCCTGGGGCATCTTTCTCCTGCACGGCTCCTGCAGCCCACTCCCTGGTGGTTGGACCAGGCTGGCCCCAGCAGAGAGCTGTGCTTGCACTGGTGAGCATCACCCAATGCTCTTGGGCAGCGTCCAAAGGGAGCTGGGTGGTTCAACCCAGGGAGCAGCCGGTGCAGGGACAGGGAGTGGCTCTTGGGATGCTTTGGGGTCTCAGCCTCATCTGATGGCCTGTCCCCTCTTCCTCCCTCAGGCCTTGTGCGGCTGCACCGTGAACATTCCCACCATCGACGGACGGGTGATCCCGCTTCCCTGCAACGACATCATCAAGCCAGGGACAGTGAAGAGACTACGTGGGGAGGGGCTGCCCTTCCCCAAGGCCCCCAGCCAGCGAGGAGACTTGATCGTGGAGTTCAAAATCCGCTTCCCAGACAGAATAGCTCCCCAGACAAGACAGATCCTCAAGCAGCACCTCCCATGCTCCTAGAGCCCAGGGACTCTCCTCCAAAGCAGCAATACTCCAAACGCATGTGCCACAGCACCTGGCCCACATGGAGCCATGGTGCCACAGCACTTTTAAATGCAAAAAAAAAAAAAAATCCAACCCCTCACACTACTTTTCTCCCCCAAAAAACCCACCTGACCCACCCCCTATCCATCCTTCTTGGCCGGTTTTTTATTCCAACAACGGGGAGACTCCTGTCTGCCACAGCTCTCCCAGCTGCCAAACCTTTTCTTTCTCCCCAGAGGTCCATCTTTTCTGCCTCATATGAGCGAGAGTTGTGGGCCTGGGGAGGTGCGTCGTGTTGTGGGTTTTTTATGTCACCTGCTTTTCAGGCCACTCTTCCCACAAGAAGCTGGACTTGTCGGGGTCCGGCGCAGTGTAAATAGGACTCCGCAGGATCTGGCATCCCCGCTGCTGGTTTTTCTCTTCCCCTCTTTGATACTTGCTGCTGTTTGGGGTCCCGGCTGTACCGCGGTGCCCATCACTCCTGCCTGCGGTGGCCCCCCCAGTAGCCGGACAATTTCTCACCTGGGGCCACGGTACCGAGTCCAACCGTGGTCCGCTCTCCTGTGCCAAGCCTACACCGAGCCTCGGCTGTGCCAAACAACGGAGCACGTGGGGATGGTCCATCCAGCCTCCTGCCCCTGCCCGGGGATGTCCCCAGTGCCCCTGGGCAGCACTTGCCTGCACCTGCTGCCCACAGGGCCCCAGCCAGCAGGAGGAGGGGGGAAAGCCCAGGGTGGAGCTTTCTTTTTTCAGATGTGTTGAGTTTGCGTTGCTGCTTTTATTTTTTAAATACATATATATAGAGCTCATTAGATAAACTTCGTAAGGGTTTTTTCTCTGCCTGTATTGGGGATACTGGCCTGACGCACCCAGGCTTTTTCTGAAAGGGGGATGATTCAGCCACACGAACAGCAAACCCCCGGATTGGGGTTGTGTGTGCGTGTAGCACTAATCTGGGTGCAAAAGCAGAGCCAAGTGTGAGCAGAGCTGTGGGTTTCACTAGTGTTTCAGGTCAAATTAGGGATTCTAATAAGAAGAGAGAGGCGTGTGTATATATTTTTCTACAGGGACAATTCATTCAGGAGGTGTTTCTGGACATCAGGGCGGAGCTGGGAGGTGTATGAGGCAGTCTGTTTAGTGGCTCCATTTTCAAATACTGTATTTTTTTAAAACCTTTGGATTTCCATCAGGAGAATTTTTATATTTCTTACCTTTCTCGGCCCACTCTGCCTCATGCCGGTTTTTTTTCCCAGGAAAGGGCTGCTATGGAGCAGGAGGCGCGTTCGACCTGGCTTTGTACAGCTCCTCTTTCACCGCAGCACCGCTGAGAAAACCCCTGCCAAAATATTCCCCCCCACCCCAGGAATCCTTTTTTTTTTTTAATTTCTTATTAAAAAAAAAAAGATAGTTCACTGACTTGGAGTGGGGGGTCCTTTGGGGCGGGGGGCTGTGCGTGGGGTGTCCGTGGGGCTGAGGTACAGCTGTGCAGTGTTACCCTGTGGGGCGAGGAGACCCGTGAGCCGCTGCTGAATCAATCGCCCGCTTTGGCCAGCGAGGGGAGGCCACTGGTTCCCTCCACTGGTCCCTGTGGAGTTCAATGTGGAGAAATGTGGTGGACGCCGTGAGCGAGAAGACAGGCCAGCGCGCAGACGCAAGCTGATTTGTTTTTCTCGGTTTCAACGAGACCTGAATGTTTTATAGTGGGGTTTTTTGTAATTTTCTTTTTTTTTTTCTTCCTTTTTTTTTTTTTAATGTCAGTATTGAGAGAAATAAAGAAGTATTTTGAAAAATACACTTCCTTGGGGTGTGTTGTGATGAGAGGTGCAAGGCTGAGCTCCAGCAGACAGCAGGGAGAGGGCTCTGTGCCAGGGTCATTGCCACCACCAGCCTGGCCAGGCGCCCTTGGGGCTGGCAAGGAGAGGAAGAAGAAATGTATTTGTTTTGATACTTGGTGCACAGGACCTTCCAGGGCCTGGTAACAAGGGGATGGGAATGAATACATTACCTGCTTGGTCATGAATGGCTGCTCCCCTCATGCATGGCCTCAGTTGTGCTGACCACATTGCCAAGGACAGGGAGCAGAGGGTGCTGGTGAGGGGCTCTGTCCCCTTGGGGCTCTGGGATGTGGCTGACATGGGCAGTGGGATGGTCAGTGAAGGGCTGCAGGGGGAGGCTGGAGAGAGCAGTGCCTGTCTGAGAAGGGTGCTGGGGCAGGCTGAGAGCCAGAGGCATTACTGGCACCCATGGAAAGTCCTTCTGATGCCAGGGAATGTTTGCACAATGCTCCCATCAGGAGCAGTGCACAGGGACAGGAGATGAGAGCAAAACCCATGAGCCTTGTGCCCATCTCTCAAGTCTGGTGTGTGGCTCGAGAGGATTTGATTTTGGGTGAGAATAGTCAGTGGATTAAACTATATGGTGTTAATTACTACATAACACTGCATATAGTTTCCATGGCCACTATATGCCCATCACCATCGCTGGACACCCCACCTCTCCAAATTTGGGGATCTGAACCCAACTCTCCTTTGATTGCCCCATTAATGAACGATGAGCTTTGATGAAACCAGCCAAGCCCAGCAGTGATGGAATCAGAACTGGTTTCTATGTGTTTCTACACCACCACACACCGTCATTCCTGAAATTTTTCAGCCCTGAAAGGCTCTCAGAACAGATGAAACCCAAATCATGGACTAAACAACCTCAAGGGACTTTTGTAGGGAGGGTGGTCCAGAGACAGGGGGAATGGTGTCACCACAGAATCAAAGAATGGTTTGGGTTGGAAGGAACCTTAAAGCTCAGCTCACTCCACCCCCCTGCCATGGGTAGGGACCCCTTCCACTCGATCAAAGGTTGCTCAAAGCCCCACCCAGCCTGGCCTTGAACACTTCCAGGGATGGGGCATCCACAGATTTTCTGGGCAACTTGTACCAGTGCTTCACACTCTGACAGTAAAGAATTTCTTCCTGATATCCACTCTAAACCCCTCCTCTTTCAGTTTGAAGCCATTACTCTTTGTCCTGTCACTACATGCCCTTGTCAAAAACCTCTCCCCATCCTTCTTATAGGCTCCCTTCAGGCAGTGGAAGGGATCAAAAGACTGCTATCAAAAGACAGGAAAGGTGATGGGGCATTGGGAAGCGGGGGACCCGGCATGACATAAATGGTATGGAGTAAATGGTGGTTTCATCTGGGATAGAGTTCATTTTTCTCCCTCGTAGCTGTTTCAGTGCTGTGATTTGGATTCAGTACGAGAATCACGTTGATAACACACTGATGTTTCAAGTGTTGCTCAGCAGTGCTCACCCTTACTCAAGGACTGTTCAGTTTCCCATGTTCTGCCAGTGAGCAGGTGCACAAGAAGCCAGGAGGGAGCATGGCCAGAAGAGCTGACCCAAACTGGCCAAAGGGATGTTCCATGCCATAGAACATCATGCCCAGTGTATAAACTGGGAAGAATGAGTGAGGGGCTGCATGGCACTTGTGAAACCTCAGCAGTCCTTTCTGGTGCCCAACACGGGCCCAGAGGATGGAGTAACAACAGATTTGAGCAGACCGTGTTAGACCAGGTTTGTCATAAGCATTTGCTGTATTAATTTAATAGTTTCTGGACACAAAGTTGTTTTGTTTGCACTGAAGAGTTCGTGTGCATGTGCTTGCAGGAGCACCTTGCTTGGTGTGTGTCCCCTGTGGTGGCATCGATCCTCTATGGGGCCTGGGTGGGTTGTTCTTTGCACTAGGGGCTTATAGGTGTCTCTAAGTGCCTCATCTACACCATCCCTGGAAGTTTCCACGAGGATCTGCAGATGCAGTGCTTAGGAACATGGTTTGGTGGTGGACTTGGCAGTGCTGGATTAATTGTTGGACATTCTAATCTTGGAGGTCTTTTCCAATCCAAACATTCTGTGATTCTATGATGCGCATCTTTTAAATACTATGGGGATTTCACTGGGAGAAGAGACTGATCCCGATCTGGCTACACCCTCCTATCAGGTCACTGTAGAGAGTGATCAGGTCATTCCTGAGCCTCCTCTTCTCCAGGATAAACACCCCCAGCTCCGTCAGCTGCTCCTCACAGGACTTGTGCTCCAAACCCCTCCTCAGCTCAGTTGCCCTTCTCTGGACACGCTCCAGCCCCTCAGTGTCTTTCCTGTAGGGAGGGGCCCAAAACTGAACCCAGGATTTGGGAGTGTGGCCTCACCAGTGCCCAGCACAGGGGGACGGTCTCTGCCCTGGTCCTGCTGGCCACACCATTGCTGATACATTCAGGATTTTCTTGGCCTTCTTGGCCACCTGGGCACACTCCAGCTCATGTTCAGCCACTGTTGACCAGCACCTCCAGGTCCTCTCCCACTGGGCAGTTTTCCAGCCACTCTGTCCCAGCCTGGAGCTGCAGGGGGTTGTTGTGACCCAAGGGCAGGACCCGGCACTTGGCCTGGCTGAAACTCACACAATTGGCCTCAGCCCCATGGATCCATCGGTACAATAGAATCTCCGTTTGTGAGACAAATCTGTTACAAGCACTTCGCACTGCTATCCCCTCTGTATTTCGGGAGCCATCTGTTGGGAACTGTTCATAACTGCACCTTTGGCCTTTTTTTCTTGGAGAGTCAAACTACGGGAGAAATACTTTTCTATATCTCCCTTCTCTCACAGAATCGGTCTGTCTAGAAAGGTTTGGGTTGGAAGGGACCTTAAAGCTCAGCTCATTCCAAGCCCCCTGCCATGGACTGGGACACCTTCCACTAGACCAGGTTGCTCAAAGCCCCATCCAGCCTGGCCTTGAACATTCCTAGGGATGGGGCATCAACATCTATAATTCCTTCCTGCCCTCCGTCTTCGGAAGCCCTCCATTCCCCCAGGCTGGTAACAGCAGGCATCCTTTTAGGGAAGAGGGAGGAGATGGGGTACCTGGTGGTTTTACCTGCAAGAACATGGAGAGGACACAAGAATGTGGGAAGGAAAACCTACCTTGACCATAGAGACACAGGTATGGGAATTGCAAAGGAAAATAATCAAAAATTGGGGTTCTTCCAGAATATTTGCTGCCCAGTCTCCAGTGGGTAGTTTCCCAGGCAGAGTCGAAGGGTTGATGGTATTCCTGATTCTATGTCAAGAATGCAGCTGTGAAGGGGAGATTTAGGTTGAAAATGTTTTTCTCACAGAGGGGTTGTTGGGCACTGGCACAGGCTCCCCAGGGAAGTGGTCACAGCACCAAGCCTGGCAGAGTTCAAGATGTGTTTGGACAATGCTCTCAGGCACATGGTGTGACCCTTGGGGTGTCCTGTGCAGGAAGAGGAGCTGGACTCAATGATCCTGATGGGTCCCTTCCAACTCAGGGTGTTCGGTGATTCTATAAGAAATCCTAATCCATTTCTACAAGAAGTGAGCGGCAAATCCTATGCTCAGGAACAGAAGGGCCTTGCTTCTATCCTCTATCCTGCACAGTGCACCCCAAAGTCATGGAGCTGCACAAGGCAGAACCCATCCATATTTCTGGAGGGACAAAGGAACTTTTCAGTGTCCTGTTCTCTGCCAGTGAGCAGGTGCACAAGAAGCCAGGAGGGAGCATGGCCAGGAGATCTGACCCAAACTGGCCAGAGAGATATTCCATGCCATAGAACACCATGCCCAGTGTATAAATCAGGGGGTTGTGGCAGGTGGGGTGTGAATGAGCAGCTGAGTGGTACTGATTTGCCAGCTGGGTTCAAACCTCCACAGGATGGGAACATCCTTGCTCCCCTTGGAGTAGGAACATCCATAGGGAAGCAATACCCATGGGGCAGGAATTGTCAGCAGGGAGGGCACATCCATAGTGCAGGGGATGCTCATGGAAGAAGGATGCCCTTGGGACAAGGACAGCCATGGGGAGAGGATGCACATGGGCTGGGGGCCTCAAGGGGAAGGGATGTCCTGGGGGCCAGTGATGCCAACGGAGCAGGGATGCCCATAGCACATCCGTGCCTGCCTGGACCAGGATGGGGACCTGCTGAGAGTGGTCACTCCTGGCCCTCTGCTGCCAGGAGCACCTGCTGGGCCTAGAGGGTTTTGGGGTGGTGCAGGAGGGTCCCAGTCTCTTGGATCAGGGACCAGCCTCCAACACCAATACTGCAGCCTGAGAGGGGTCTCCCATCCTGCATCAAATGTGGCTGGACTGTGGCTCCCATCAAATCCAGTGGTCCCCATGGGGTCTGGCTGTAGGGGGTGAAGGGACTCTGCGGCCACAGGTGGAACCCACAGGGGCACAGGGAGCTGCTGATCATGTCGGCAAAGAAAGGGAATGCCCTCGGCTTCCCCCTCATCAATCCCACACCAGCCAGGGCAAGCCTGAGCCAGCAGCATCTTCCTCCCCGCAGCGTTTTTGGGAGCCGCCCAGTCCCCATAGCAAGGATCTGGGCAGGGGAGGAGGGTGCTACAGAAAGGCTCTTGCCCTGGCAGTGATGGGGGTCTCTGCTGGAGGGGTCCTGGAAAGGGGGAGGGCTGGGGACAAACCCAGTCCTCGATACCAGCTGCTCACCTGGGGCTGCTGAGGTTCCCAGGGAGGGGGCTGAGTGCTGATCTTGGGGACACCCTCATGCCCCCCAGCAGGTTTACACAGCCTCAGAACAGGGGTAGATGCTCTTGGAAATCCTGTGGATGCTGTCGCCCCAGCAGGAGCCATGTCCCACAGATGGCAGTGAAGAAAGCAGGAGGTTTTCCAGCCGCTCTGCTGGATTTAATTAGCATTTGCGACTAGGAGAGGCAGTGGGGAAGATCTGGGCTGCCAGGAGCGGGGACATGCACCCCACCATCCCTCGCTCCAGCCTCCACAGCAGACAGAGGTGCCAGGATGGATCTGCCCCTCGCTTGCTGGGTGGTGATGTTCTCACATTGGCAAGGAGGAAGAACCCCCTGTCCGAGCTGTGGAAGACTTCGAGGAGTCCTGGAGAGCTCCTCTCCTGGAGAAAGCATCTGGGTCTGGTTCCCGTGGCCAAAGCAAAGCCAGTATCTGTGTCCCTGCAGAGCTCAGGGAGGACAATCAACCCTAGAGCAGAGAGGTGATATTTAACCCGAAAACTGGCTGACTGGAGTGAGGAAGGGGAAGCTCCAGCCCTCCCAGCCTCAGCCCTGCTGCCAGAAGTGTCCCTGCCGGAGCTGGCAGGAGCGACTTCCCCAGCAGAGGTGGTGTGAGGACAGGACGGCGGTCCCGGCAGACAGCTCCCAAGTAGGACAGCGCAGGTGAGCTGCCAGCCCGGCCCCCTGGGGCCTGCACCGCCTCCTCCCCTGCAGGAGGTTGTGATATTTAAACGCAGCGTTCCCAATTTCATTGTGCTTATCCCCATCGCTCCACACAAGCCCCTTCTCCAGCCCAGTCTCCTCCTTCTGCCATTAAATCCTCTCCCCTTAAATACAGATGGCTTGATGGAGCCCTGCAAGCTGTGCCAGGTTTTGGGACAGAACCCACACAGCCCAGCCCCACACAACTCCTGCCCTCCCCCTCGTGGCTCAGGCCCAAAGGCCCGGGGAAACATTCAGCCACACAAACTGCATTTTACCCTCCTCGCAGAAACCCTCAGCTCCTGCATTCCCGAAAAGCTGCTCTGTGCATCCTATAGCCACTGCCCTCCTCAGGCTGAAGGCTCAGCCGTATCCAGCCTCTTGTCCTGCTCCTGCTCCCTAGGACCCAGGGCTTCCCCGACATAAAACAACGAAGTACAGCACCAGCACATTCTTCAGTTCACAGAAGGGAAAAAAAAACGAAGCAGCAAGGCAGGGAGGCAGAACCGGTGAAAAGGGAGAAAAACCATGATCAGAACCCAACTACTGAGTTTGGGTCACAACACAAAGCCAGCTGGCACCAGAGATCCAAGACAACCATCAGAAAGCCACATGGAATGTGTTGAAGCTCCTCTTTCCTCAGCCACAGTGGTGTCACACTGTGCCACAGCCCCAGAGACACCCCAAGTGCCCCCCGTGCCTGGACGAGACAGGGATTGTTGGAGAGGTCCTTTGCTGCAGAGCCACAGCAGCAAGAGACCTGACAGCTCACGGCCAGCCTCGGAGAAGCAACACCAGGTACCTGCTGCCAGGCTCTTGCTGCCAAGCCAGGGCAGGGCAGAGACCTTGCCAAACCCATTTTTCTTTCATTAGAAGAGCTAAGAGGTGTTAAGCATAAAGAGCAGCCCTCTCCACAGCAGGGGAACATACACACAGATGGGCTCCACCGGAGCAAGGAGTGCTCAGACAGCACCAGAGACATGGGTTTAGACAGCGCCATCACCACACAAAGGAACTGCCAGGGCCTGGCTAGAGTTTTGTGGGATTTTTATTAATTTTTTTTATTATTTTTTGTGGGGTTTTGTTTTTTTTTTAATACAGGCTAGCGTTGTACCCTTTGCTAAAGCTGCTGATTCTGCCACATAAACTAGAACAGAAATTTCTCAGAAATTAAGTCAGTTCCCCTCCTTGTTAATTCACTGTCTGTCTCCCAACCGAACACCGCTCTGGATTTGTGTTTGCAGAAAACATTCCTTGTACAAAGTCTGACGTGCAGCTACACTGTTCTGACTGAGGAATGAAGAAGCCAAGAGTCCACTGAACATTGGATTTTTCCCTGTACAACGTGGCCTGATGTGGAGTTTGGTCCACCAAGGACAGCGAGTTAACCGTAGAGATCGTCGTCATTGTCTTCGCTGTACACGTTGCCCCCGCTGCCACCTCCTGTGCCTTGGCTCGGACCGGCGCCGCCCTGGTTGCCTGACGGGAACCTGCGTGCAGCAGTGCAGGACAGAAGAGATGCTGTTGAAAAGCCTCCTGGCAGCTCAGCACCATCCCATCCCTCTGCACCAAGCCCCCATGACAACTAGGACGGGCAAAGAGGAATGGGATGAAGCATTAGGAAAGGTCAAAGGGCTCATGGCTGCTGGCTGTCACTACAGTTAAAGGAAAAAAGGGACTTCAGGAGCACTAACAGAGCAGCTACAGCTGACCTGCAGCACAGCCTACACCCGCCATGCTGTGTAGTGGTGCTCTACCCACTGGGTTGAATGGGAAACTGCAGTAGAAGAGAGGTTTGTTGCCCAGACCCCATCAGAAAGCTGCCCCAGTGCTGTGCTCGGGGCTGGCTGAGCCACACTGCCCACCCCTCACAGCCCACAGATACCTGAAGCTGCCAAAGCCACGGCTCTGCTGTAGGGTCTGTGCAAACATCTCGTATTTCCTGATGTCGTTGTCGCTGACAGAGCGGCGAGCAAAGCGCATGGCCTCCTCAAAGTGATCCCTGCGGATCTCGGGAACTGGGTCGTCCTCCTCCACCTCCTGCAGCAGGACAGAGGGACCAGGTAAGCTGTGTGTCCAAGCTCCAGGGGCCCAACAGCTGCTCACAGCTTCCCTCCAGGTCAGGAGGCTCCCAACACCCTCCAAGGCGGGGGCTGGAGAGGTGTGCATGAGTCAGGGATGCAGCAGGCACCTCCTGAGCAATGCTGACCATGAGGCATCTCAGGAGGGTCCTCAACCTCCCACAAGATGAGAACAAAGTGCTCCAGCTCCACGCTCTGCGCAAGAGCCCACTCATCCCTGAAGATGACAGAGGAACACATCACACCTCACACATGTGGGTAGGGAGAGCTCAGTGTCCCACTCACCATGGCAGAAGGGTTGGTCTGCCTCTCACGCTCTCGCCTGATCTCACTCTCGATGGATTCGCGGATGGCCAGTTTGCAGGCACGCTGGCAAATTTCTGTCAGGTCAGCCCCCGAGAAGCCATTGGTCATCTTAGCCAAGAAATCCAGGTCGACATCCTAGAGAAAAATACAGAAGAGAAGCCTTTCCTTTACACCTCACATCCTCAAGTGACAGAGAGGTGTCTTCAGATCCCAGTGTAACAAGGTGCTGCCTTAACTATGGCCAATTTTGGAAAGATCAGCTGTTAAGATTCTCGTTTTCAGGAAAAGTTAACCAAACATGAAAGCAGGCTACATTCCTCACACCCACCAAGAATCCACGAAGTGGCTGTAAATGCCTCTGCACTTACAGATTTAGGGTATGACTTGCTCAGGTCTCAGCACGAGGAATTAAACAAAACACCATCAGACTGAGAATAGAAATGGGGCACAGGCAGATCAAGACAGCCGACCTCCTCCTCTCTTCCCCCTCAACTGAGAGGGTATTACTGAAACCTCCTTTGAAACCTTCCTTCTCAGCAGCACCTAAATAGGTAAGCTTGGCATAAAAAATCTTGGACTCTCACTTCATGTTTGCTTTTCTTTGATTAATTCTCAGCTGCATTATTGCCTCTTCCCAGGCAAGGGACATAGCTCTTGCCTATGACAGGGTTCAGCAACAACTCACTGCAATGGTTCCTCTTCAGTTCCTATTTCCCACCTCTGTGGTCTACACTTATTTTTTTCCCAGAGCGTAAAAATCTTTTCCACCTCACCAAAATAGGCTTCTCTGATCCTGCGCCAAGAGCAGAACCCCACTATGAGACAAAGTCCTGCTGTGCTTGCAGACCAATTTCCAGCTTTGCTGACACCTAACCTCAGAGCTCCAGCTTCCTCTTCTATCGTACGACACGGATGAGCCTCCAGACCTCTGTGCTGTCCACAGCCTGTGAGGAACACGAGCAGCACACAGCAAACCCAAGCCAGAGGCAGTCAGGGCATAGATCCTACCTTGGCAACTGGTGATTTCCTCAGATTGGCCTTAAGGATTGCAACCCGGGACTTCTCGTCAGGCAGGGGGATGTAGATGAGCTGATCCAGGCGGCCGGGGCGCAGGATGGCTGGGTCAATGATGTCCGGCCTGTTGGTGGCACCGATGATGAAGACGTTTTTCTTGGTGGACATGCCATCCATCTCGGTCAGGATCTGGTTGATGACGCGATCTGCAGCACCGCCGCCGTCGCCGATATTCCCACCTCGGGCCTTGGCGATGGAGTCCAGCTCATCAAAGAACAGCACACACGGGGCTGCTTGGCGAGCCTGCAAAAAGCGGTGGGCACCATTACTCCATGCTAGTACTGCCCAACAAGGAGCATGCTGACTTCATGATAAGCTTTCCTTACCATTAACACAACTCAGGAGTACCAGAAGCTCCTCACAAGGAGAGTTTGGAAGAGCTGCTCTGGAGTAGTCCCCTGCCACACAACCCCTCCATTAAGTTCTCCTGAACAACAAGTTGGATTTCCCCAAAGCAGGAACATTGTGAACGAGGCAGAAAAGCAGTAACTCCAATGCCAAGAGTGAAAAATTGAACCATTTTGCTGGAGTAGAACTCTCCCTGCAAGACCTGAGGACATCAGCTGGGCATTCAGGCACACAAGCAGGTGAGATATATGCAGTGGAAGGGAGAAATACAACTGTTGTGTTCAGCTACCTAATGTGTAGTTATAGGGAGCTGGATCTTTCTTCACAGTGTGAAGGAGGAAAGACCACAGGCACAAATAGCTGCTGAGAAAATCCCAGTGAGAATAAGGAAAAAAAAATGTTCACAATAAGAGCTCTCCAACACCAGCACACAAGCCCAGAGAGGTCAGGGATTCTCCACCCTTCACCCTTTACACATGTCCAGAACTCAGTGCACTGAGATGATAAAATTTCAAAGTCATCTCCCTGCTCTGGACAAACAGCTGAACTAGACAGTCTCTGAGGTTCCCTCCCACCTAAATTCTTCCCTGCTCTCCTGCCAACTTTGTTCTAATAGCACCATCCCTGACCACAAGGGCAAGGATTCACAGGATAATCCATGCAGACACTATGGGACAACAGAGCAGGAGTAAGCTCCTTTCTAAACTGTGTATACTGCATGACAAACTCACAGGAGATTGCGAAAATCTGTAGATGGTGACAGTTAATGAGGTGTTAATCTAAGTTTCCAGGGATGCAGAGCATACATGTGCCATCCTAACCATAGCCTCTGCCGAAGGCACTGGGGAATTTATCACCCTCCAATGACAGATGCCAACTCCAGTCAGAGAAAACAGTTTTAAGAGCTGTGTTGCTGAAGAGGATTAATTCCCCCAGGAAAGCAGCTCCTGGTCTCAGTGCAAGTAGAGAAAACACAGAAGACACAAATAAGAACCAGTAAGACAGATGGAGTGGTGACAGAGTTCTGGGGGTACCTGAGCACAAAGATAGCAGAGGGAGTAGGAGAAACACCTACCTTGTCAAAGATCTCGCGCACGTTGGCTTCAGACTCACCAAACCACATGGTGAGCAGTTCTGGCCCCTTGATGGAAATGAAGTTTGCCTGGCATTCGTTGGCAATGGCTTTCGCCAGCAGTGTCTTACCACAACCAGGTGGCCCATAGAACAGAACCCCTTTCGATGGGGTCATGCCAAATTTGAGGAACTTGTCTGGGTGCTCCACAGGATACTGAAGGAGAACAAAACAAAAACTTCTCATGATGAGCCAGAACAGGCTACCTTGGAAGTACAGAATGGTTTGGGTGGGAAGGGAGCTTCAAAAGATCATACAATCCAATTCCTCTGCCAAGGGAAGGGACACCTTTCTCTGAGTCAGTTTTAGTTCTACTAGAAGCACTACATGAGATTTCTGGTGCATTAAACACAAGAGCTTGCCTGGTGCCACCGCAGTTTTTAAGTGGACACTGGTTTGGAACGGTGCCTAGAACAGCCTATTTACCTCTAGGAACTAAGCACCAGTTCAGTACTTTCCAGCACACTTAACCTCAGCTTCACTCTGCCCTGCAGAAGCAAAAGGGAACAGCTCATTACCTAACCTATTTGTTCTGCTCTCCAGAGACAGGCAAGGTGTCTGATGTGAGCCTTTATCCTCAGCAACGAGGTCAGATACAAGACAGGTGATGATTTAACATCAGAAAATTAGACTGAAAATTTAGATTCTTTTATTCACAGACAGGATGTTTCTACAGTGCCAGCTGAAAGCAGGAATGTATCAAATCCAAACCATGCCAGTGCAGACACCTGGAGTTTCCACAGACTGTTTGTAACATTTTGTCCGGATCTTTCCCTCTGTAGAGGGCTTCACAATTACTTCTCACCTGTCCCTGTGCTAAGGCTGATGGGGAGCCCTTCAGAAGCTCTCTGTATGAGCATCTTCATCCACTGCCTGGCAAATAAAGCTAACATGTAGGATGATTCTCAGCAGTGGTCCCACTGCTGGTCTCCACTTAGGAGGCAGAACTGTGGCTGTTTCTGCATGTTGCACAACACCCACATAAAATGTCACTGTACATTCAGCTCAGGAAAACCTGATGCTGCTTCCCAGCACCTTCCTCCCCAAGTTCACTAAGATGGAACAGCATGGTATTTATAGTCCATTACAAGTAGATGCCATACAGCCTCTGCATTTACTCTGTTTGCAGCCCAAACAGGAAACTGAAGACATTCTGGATTTTAATATTATAATTATTTTTTAAGCTGGCTAAGCAAAAGATCTGTTGTAAAGCCTTACCTGTACAAGCTCCTGGAGTTCTCTCTTTACATCTTCTAGGCCACCAATATCTTCCCAGGTAACTTGTGGCACCTCCACCACAGTCTCCCGAAGAGCAGAAGGGTTGCTCTGGCTCAGAGCCCACTGTTGTTAGAAGAAATGGTATCAAATTAATTCTAGCATGCTACTTTCTCTTGCTTCAGAGAAGCAATTAATTGCACCCAGAAGAACGAGGGGCACTCCTGCATTACCCTGAAGTCATCCATGGTCACAGCCAGAGAGTTCATCACTTCAGCATCGATGGTTTCATCTTCCAGGTCTATGAGATCCATCTTCTTTCTGATAGCCTGAAGAGCAGCTTCTGAGCAAAGAGCAGCCAAGTCAGCACCAACATGGCCATGGGTCTCGTTTGCCACCTGAAAGCAGAGCACTGACCATGACTCACAGGAATACAAGCAAGGGCAACACATGCTCTGCTCCCTCACCGGGAAAGGAGGACAGCAACACCAGGGCTTTGCAGCACATTCAAGACAAGTGCTACCACTCAGGCAAAGACACTGTACTTCTACTGCCTACCAGAGATCCAATCTGCATCTGAAATTCAGATGGTGTGCAGAAAGGTAACCCTGAGGACTGCAGTTCTTCATTCAGGACAGAGATTACAGGAACCATCCAGCTTACAGGCGGTGTCCAGTGACACCACAATGCTCAGCCAGCTGTGTGTGCACTGTTTCAGGCCTGCTGTACTTTTAAAGGTAATGCCACAGCAAACAAACCCAGGAGGACAGTGGCAAGGCACTTCCAGATTGGAATGATATGTGTTTGTTTTACTTAGCTACGCCATTCTTTATTAGTGAGTGAGGACTTGTGGTCACTGGTAAACTGGTCAGAAGGAACCCCAGAGATCACACATTCATGCAGTTTCATGCTGTCCTAATTGAGCCACTGCACTTGTACAATCAAGCCTGAACAACTCTTCCACTACGAAACAGAGCACTGAGAAGGAGACAAGCTTTCCTAATGGCACACTACTCACCTGTTCCAGATCCACATCATCAGCCAGTTTCATATTTTTCGTGTGGATCTGCAGGATCTCCAGGCGCCCGGTGGCATCAGGGATACCAATATCTACCTCTCTGTCAAAACGACCTGGGGAGTACGAACACACGTTGAGGTGTTGATTCTGCACACCAGAGGAGCTGCAGTTGCTGCCTTCCTCTGACTGAATAAAGTGATTTTTTTCCACAAAATTTCAGAAAATGCAAGAGTTTTGGGTTTGCCTGCAGCATCTATCAGCCCAGTAGAAGAGACAGATCAGAGGAGGAGGAAAGGCATTAGGCATGTAGGGAAAGTGAGACTACTGTGAGACTAACAGTAAGAGCTTGGGATTATACAGCACAGAGGACTGCTCATTTAGTAACTTTTTCTGAGCCTCATTTTTGGGAAAATAGGCTTCCCTGAACCAACATACCATGAGACATTTTTGATTATTTCTACCTTTGTGTCCTTGCCCACAAGAGTCCAGAAATACTGAGAGGTACAATTTTTTAGAATTTTCACAGCAGTACCCAAGTGGTGGAACACTTGAGGTAAACAGGGTATCACTGCAATATTCACGAAGATATGTACACCTCTATTTTTCCTCCAGCCACAGCTGTGCTTTCAAATTGCTCACTTCACATTTAAGAGGCCATTTCCCCCTGGACACTTGACAGGTTTGCTATTACAGACTGTACCAACTGGTCATACACTAGACATTTATTCACACTGCCATGTTTTGAAAACCCGAGTCTCAGAAACTACTGTACTTGTCATTAATAAAAGAAAGATAAATCAAGTAATTCACAGCCTTCTGCAATCCAATGCATGAACATCCCTTTAGGCATTTCCTCCTTAAGTGTGTCCTGAAATAACTTCACCTAATAGAGGCTAGCACACTTTTCCCACTTCAAAGTATTATTTTATTTCTACACACTCTCACCTAACATGGCACAGAAAATGACATCAAAGGCTGCAAACCTGGAAATTAATTTCTAGCAAGGAGCTGGAGACAAGTCAATAGTTTATGTAACACACAGAAAACGTTCAGCATGAATTTCTGCTCAATCTGGGGCCCCGGAAGCATGGCCTGTCACAAAGTGTGTGACACACAGGGAAGAGAGGGCAGTGGCGGTTACCGAATCGCCGGAGCGCCGGGTCGATGCTGTTGGGTCTGTTGGTGGCTGCCATCACGATCACATGTGCCCTCTGCTTCAGCCCGTCCATGAGGGTCAGCAGCTGGGACACGATGCGACGTTCCACCTCCCCGTGTGTCTGTGGGGAAAGAAAGCAGCGCTGAGACCAACAGCTCTACAAGGAGCACAGGAGCCAGCGCTGCATCGGAGCTGGCAGATACAATAGCCACAAGACAGTAACAAACGTCGTGAACTGCATCTGACCCTTCCCATGTCCAACTGAATTGGGGTGTTAAGGAAATGCAGCTTTACCCTGTAGTCAAATGCAGAGACTCATGCCAGCTGCTAACAAAAAAGGACATACTAATTTACCTCCTACAGGCTCTCTTTACCTTCTCTCTCTTAGGAGCAATGGCATCCAGTTCATCAATGAAGATGATGGCAGGAGCATTCTTTTCTGCTTCTTCAAAGGCTTTCCTCAGATTGCTCTCAGACTCACCAGCCAGCTTGCTCATGATCTCAGGACCTAAAAAATAGTGATGTTGTGGCATTCAGAAGAGAGGCAGCTAGCCCCAAAAACACGCAGCTGAATTTTTTAGTACAACATCCACATGGGACAAGCTATATTTCAAGCCAAAGCAAATACTATCAATCAAATTCACTAAATCTGCAGCTGAAAGGCAAGACCAGCATACAGAATTAGTTGCTATCATTATTTTGGTGTTTCCACTTTACTCTAAGAGAATGCAGCACTAGTCAATGAGCTACCTTTAGCTGCCTCTTTCCTTACCCTATTTCACACTTGGTGAGCTTCTCTGTAATGTGCCACCACACACAGTTAATGCCAGTCCTAGCTTGCAAGAGAAGCAATCAAATTATAAGGTAATGAATTACCAGGATAGGGAAGGAAATAGCTCTATTAAGCCATCTTTAGCTTACATTACACAGGTTTATGATCCTGTATGATCCTAAAAATTAGTTTAAAAAATCAAAACAAACAACCACAAACAAACAAAAACACAACCCCCATCTCCTCTCAAAGGTTAAATACAAAATAAAAGTGTGTAAGGACATTGATCCCAAGTGGATGGACAGCATTCCCCTGACATCTACAACTGCTGAACATTGGTGCAGGTTTACAGATTTATTCTGTTTTTACAGATTTTGCAATCATGCTGATGGCAGTGGTAATAAAAAGAAAATATGCTTCTAAAAGATCCAAGAAAAATAAACCCGACCCTCAGGCACACAGAGCTGCCCACTGCAGAGACACAGGTGTGGGCAGGTGCTCTGAGTATTTCATTACAGGTAACTCACCAGTTCATATCAGCTCTGCCTACAGCACTGCCTGCAGCTCAGGATTGGGGCCAGCAGGCAGCGAATACGTCGCTAACTCTGACAGTGTTATTTTTATTATGCAATAGATGCACAATCATATGAAGAAACGGCTGGTGCATTAGCATTCAGTGATAGCTTCCACACACTTGAGGAAGTATATGACAGTGGTAACAAATGGCTAAAACCAGCCCATTTACACCCACTATCTTGAGATAAAAGCAAGTCACTAACCCTACTGCTGGTCACTGCTGCGCTGTATTATATTGTCCTTTGCTGTCACTGTCACATGGTTGAAATCAGAGAAGTAAAGCTGCACTCCTTCAGAAAAATGTTCTGTTATTCCAGCACTGACTAAAATGGGACAGAAAAGCAGTGTGGAAAATTCAGAATCTGGTCCTTACTAGATATCAACCAGTAGCCACCTCAACTGCTACAGGTGAGAGTTATCAATATAAGTTCTGTCACTTGTAGCTAAGTCCAAAGGATCTCCTTACAGTTTTCAGGGAAGTTCCTTCCAAATAATGTACTGTGAAACAAAAGAGGTCTTTGTGCTTTCCTTGAGGGGAAAAAGGAATGAATCCACAGCAGCAGCTTCTTTTCTGAATGGAACATGGTGGGAGCAAAGACAGAAGCTCTGCCAGCTCTGCCCTCACCAACATAAATGGACAGACAGACCACAAATCCCTGTATCCCAGCACAATCTTCCAAGCACTCTGCTACAACACAACTGAGCTTCAGGGAAGTGCCACTACAGATACTTCCACACAAAGGGCTTCCAAGTATCCCCAGAGGCACGCTTGAAAGAGGTAAGGAAGGATGTCAGGAAGTCAACGTGGCTCTACAAGCCCTATTAACACCATTCCTTACCATAAGATGGACGAATGAGCACACAGCAGGCCTGGGGCCAAAGCAGCCATAAAACTTACCGTTGATCAGGAAGAAGAAAGCCCCCGTTTCGTTGGCCACCGCTCGGGCAATCAGTGTTTTACCAGTGCCAGGAGGACCATACAGCAGGATCCCACGTGGAGGCTGAGGACAAAGACAAGGGTGGTGAGTATCTGACTGCTTAAGCAGCTTCACAGTGAATTTGTAAGCATTTGATAACGCCAGTCTGAAACTGTGATGCAAACTCATGCAACAGCTGCCATCCCAGCATTGCTATCAACACCCTTACTACTTCACACAACACACAACAAAAACCTTGCCAGTAACTGGCAGCGCTGATTCAAAGCATCACTCTGCTTTACAAGCTGCCAGTGTTTCAATCTGTGTCCAGAACACGTAAGCAAATACTTTCCAAACGCTATCATTAAAAAAAAAAAAAAACACCAAAAACCCACACCACAAATTATTTATTCCCCTCTCCAATACCTCCTAAACCTCTGTTGTGGAGACATTTCCCGGGGCAAGCCCACTTATCCACCTGCATATGGGGACGTACCTTCACTCCTATGGCCTTGAAGAGGGCAGGGTGTCGGAGGGGAAGTTCCACCATCTCTTTGATTTGAGCCAGCTGCTTCCGGCAGCCACCAATGTCATCATAGCCCACTTCATTCAGCGACTCCTCTTCATCCTATCCGGGAGGAAATACATCAAACATTTGAGTCAAAACAATAGTTCAACAACCCCTCCCAGTCTACAGAAGCCAGGAATATGGCTTTTTAGACATTTCTTGCCTGTCTTGAGAATCTCCCTTTCAAGTCTTCCTGATGTCTTCTATAATTGTTTCTTAGCTTTGTCTTCCCAGACATAAAAAGAGAAATGCCTGCACGTACTCAGACTTCACTGAAGCCCACCCTCCGGAATGACAGCCTCTGCTGCCAGGTTCCCTACAGACTCTAGCACAAAACAAGCTCTGTGGCTCTTTGATGGGGCTAATGGAAGTAACAAGAGACAATGTCAGTATAAAATATACTTACTCCTTAGAGTAAATGCTATGTCTAATTACATGGCACATTCTATCTGCCAGTTACTCAGGTGCAGTGTTACCTTTTGAGACTGACTCCAATTTAGCACAGAATGTTAAGGTCCAGACAAATGGATAAGATCAGTTGTAACCAACTCTTCCTTCACAGCATCCATTCCTTCAGCTGTCCAAACCTTTACTGGCCTCAGTTATTTAGGCCACACTAAAATAATAACATAGCCTGGAATCTCAGAGGGGCTCAGTTGAAGCCTCACCTGCCTCAAGCAGGTCATTCAGGGGCTGGACCTAACAAGAAATGAAGTTCTCAAGTTTGGAGATTTCTGTCCTCTCTGGGCTCTGCTCCAGGATTGGGAGAAACATTTTTCCTAGTATCTACCGGTAATTTCCCTTGATGCAGCTTATGCCAGTGCCTCCAGTCCTGTCCCTGGGCACAGCTCTCAGAAGAGCCTGGTCATCTATCCCTTTCCATCAGGTCTGTCCCTTTGCCTTCCCTTCTCCAGGCTGCATCATCCCATGATCCCAGTCCCTCCCCATTCATTCCTGACCTTCAGCTCCTCATAATTTTTGTGGCTTTGGCTGAACTTACTCCTATCTATCTCTGCTGTGGCCTGAAGGGGCCAAATTGGATTCATGGAGTGCCCAGATGCAGTCTCACAAGGGTCACAGAGCTGAGTTTTTCAGAAGGCAGCTAACAACAAACCAGCACTCACCCTATTTGCAGGGAGAAAAAGGTACTTATTCTATGAAGTATGCACCCACCTTAGCTCATTTCCCTGAGATTTCCTACTCTGTAACAGTCAGGTGGCCAAGACCTGTCAGACAAGCCCTGCAGGCAGCCACAAGGTTGCAACACTCACGGCTAGACACCTTAATGGACTTGGGAAATTTTATTTTTTTAATGTCAACCATTTGGGGATTTCAAATTTCTCTCAGAAAAAGTTCCTGTTACTTTCTTTTCACACGGCATGAAATTTAGCTGCATTGTAAGCTCTCTCTGCTATGGATCAAGGGAACACCGGAATTAAAAGATGCATTCAAGCACAGTGTGAGATATCTGGAAGCAGATGCAAAACAGTTGCTGCCAAAGCATGGCATCTCATCAGCAATCTCCCCCCTGGTGCTTTCAGCATATGAGGAAGACACTGGAAGTAGCTTTCTCTGACTACTTCCAGCAGCAGCTCATCTCCTGAAACCAGAGTTTCTAACCATTACAGTCAGTAGACAAAATGTCAAAACAGGAACTGCAAACAGTGCTGCACTCAAGTACTGTCCCAGAAACAGACTATGGACAGAGGAGATGCAGCAGGAGAACCACACGGCAGGGTTCTGCTCACCTCTCGTTTGATGGGCTCTCCCTCACAATGAATCACTGTGTCCGGAGCCACTATGCAGTATGGGCTTGGATCTGTCTCCACCACCTTGAACTCCACTGCACGCATCCCTCCACGCACCAAGAAGATGTCACCTGCAAAACCCCATACGTCAGTCAGTGGCTTGTTGCAACCCACACCTGCAAAATGTCAACCCCTATACAACCAGCAGCCACGGAGTTCAAGGAAGTGGGTCACACCAGCAGACATTGTGGCATTTATAACACCGCTTTGCCTGTTAAACCCAGGAGCTGCATCCACTGCGACAGCCTGAGCACTGTTTCAGTTCTCAAATTTCATCCAGTAAAAAACGGCAAACAATAGAAAAGAATACCCTGCCCAAATACAAAACACAAAGGCAAGAAATCACATTTTTTTTCCCATTCAGTTTCAATTTAACATTTCTAGAACATGCAAAAAGCCTTAACATAATAAAAATTCACTTTGAATTCATTATAACTAGTTGCTATTAGTCGTAACTGTTCATCTCCAGAAGCAGAATAATATATAACACTGCACTATGACTCCTGGCTGCACAGGGCTACAGACCTGGATAACTTCAACTTGTGTCCATAGTATACTTTCATCTATGCTACAACAGAAGTGCTATGAACACAACCCCAAAAGTGCATTTGGTTTTCTACTCAGCCTCCCAGTTATTCCTTAAATTACTCCGACGACATGAATTTAGTCAGGGTGCCAGCTGGTATACTTGTCTTGGTTTCAGCTGGGATAGCGTTCATTTTCTTCTTAGTAGCTCTTTCAGTGCTGTGATTTGGATTCAGTACGAGAATCATGTTGATAACACACTGATGTTTCAAGTGTTGCTCAGCAGTGCTTACCCTTACTCAAGGACTGTTCAGTTTCCCATGTTCTGCCAGTGAGCAGGTGCACAAGAAGCCAGGAGGGAGCATGGCCAGAAGAGCTGACCCAAACTGGCCAAAGGGATGTTCCATGCCATAGAACATCATGCCCAGCTCACGGGGAGACATCACACACTGATGAGGGACAGGCTGGGCATCTGTCAGCAGGTGGAGAGCAACTGTTCCAGGTGTCGTGCAACACCTGTCTTTCTGGGTTTCATCCCCCCTCTTTTCCATTACTGCTATTATTACTATATTTTAATTTGTTTCAATTCCTAAAATGCTCTTACCTCAACTCACGAGTTTTTCTTTTTTCCTGATCTGCTCCCCATCCCACGGCTGGGTGGGGAATGGGTGGCTGTGTGATGTTTAGTTGCATGCTGGGGTCAAAGGACAACAGATCTGAGCAGAGCATGTTAAACCAAATTTATTATAAGCATCCAGTATGTAACAGTGGCTGGTGACTATGTTTATTCTTGCTTGTTCTCATGGCACTTTTTTTAACACCTCCCCCGGTGTAGGTGTCCCCTGTGGTGAGGTTTATCGTCTTTGGCGCCTAGGCTAAGGTTATCTTTGTATTGTTCTCTGCAGTCGTGGCTTATGATGCAATGGTATCTCTGGTCCTGAGACGAATCTGATGAGTGAACTGAGCACTGCCATCCACTCTGTACTTTGGGAGCCATCCACTGGGAACTACCGGTAACTGCACCTTTCCTACATCTCCCTCCTGAGGCATTCCTTCGCCAGGCTGATTACAGGAGCATTTCAGCATTATGAAGATTTTTAATATCCTCTCAATACACCTGAAGTCAGCCTGGTTCTTATCACAGAATATCCTGAGTTGGAAGGGACCCATGGGGATCACTGAGTCCAACTCCTAGTCCTGCACAGGACAGCCCCAAGGACCACACGAACATGCCTGAGGGTGTTGTTCAAATGCTTCTGGAATTCTGGCAAGCTTGGTGCTATGCAACAGCACGTTGCTGAATGTGGTTCAGGTCTTGTTTAAGGTTAATATATTAAAGACCCAAGGATGTGTCTAAAGGACCAACAGTTATGAGTGGCAAAGCGTGTGGAATAGTATGGGAAAGTGTCCAAGCTGTCCAGTGACTACCTACAATACTTGGGAATTTCTCTCCTGAACAAGTGTAGAATCCTGAAAAATCAGTAAATATGTGGAAAAAGGTGTGCTGTCATGCTGGCAGGTCCAGAGAGATACAAATCACTGCAATGTACCGGGACCTGGCCCAACACATTGGAAGCCTGTTCCACATTATTCCGTACCTAAAGAGGGAAAAACGGTCCTTGGATCTGGTGACAAAACATCAGGCACTGAGGCTACTCCAATCCCAGGGAGAGGCAAAGCATGGCACTGAGAGGGTGTATTGCATTCCCCATCATGCACCAGCCTCTAGAAAACCAAATGATGCAATGGACTGTTCATGACTACATTGAGAGGAAAGGGTGGTGGGACCAGCAAACTTCAGGACACATATTTAGCAAAAGCCACTTGGTGACTGCCCCTCCCCAGCCAACACTTTTACATACTGTAGAAGGAGACAAAGTTCCTGTAGCGCACATAATATGCTGGGATAAACAGTCTGGGTCACTGCTGCCTCAGGCAAAGGCAAACCCACCCACAGTTCTGCTTTTCCTCAAGGACCTGTGTGCAATTCGTGGGAGATGTGAGAGGGTGGAGAAGTCCAGTGTATGGCTCAAGGTGATTTGGGTTTAGGTGACAGTAGGAGATTAATTAAACTGTATGATGTTAATTGTTATATAACGCTGCATATGATCACTTCTAAGGCAGCTATATGCACGTCACCACATTCAGCACCTCACAGCAGCCAATTCCACCACTCCAGATTTGGGGATCTGAACCTGACTCCCCTTCAATTACCACATTAATGAGGGATGGACTCTGATGAAACTGGATAAGCACAACACACACCCAAAAAATCGATTAATATGCAGGCAACTCACCAATTACATCACATGGTAGCAACTTAGTTTAATGAGATTTTCTCCCAAGTTCCACCTGAGCCTTTTTGATGCTCTTCCATCTCATGTAGCTAAAAAATGCAGAATTACCAAACTGCTCTGCCAGCCAGCAGCAGCAATCAGTCCTTCTGAAGATTAGGAAAAATTTAAATGAACACCAGCAAAATCTCTCTCTATAGATGCTGCCCTAATGCTTTACAAAGATCTATGCAAGCTTCTAGAAATTCTCTGTATTCAGTCTCAGGACTAGCTCACACTTGCTGCCATGAGGACTTCAATGACAGGCATTATTACCTTTCCTGATAGGTCTGTAAGCTTCCAGGAAGTAGGGCTTGAGATAGACCTCAAACAGATTCCCCGTGATCCCTTCTACTGTGTCATCAATTGGCAGCACGTGGATACGTTTGCCATATTTCACATCTGGGCAAGGCTGGATGCTGCAACAGAAGAAAACTCCAGTTAGCTGCATCATGCTGGACTTGCACCTCAGTGCTACACCTGGAAAAGAAAAGACATGCCCCTTGCCACGAAAGAACATTCAAAGACCATCAAAAGCCCTGGCCAGACTTCCTACTCGCACAAGAATATTTCAATGCTGACAAAGCAAAAATCATACCCACCAAGAGCTAGTCTTCACAACACACACTTGTCTTCACTCCTTTCAGCCCTGTCCAAGACCACTGGAGAGTTTCATAGTTTCCTCCTACCCTTCTGCAGACCCACTCACCACATTCACACATCCCTAATGAAGCCTAAAGGCCTGCAAGAGTCATGAGGTAGCTTTTATTTCAACAAGCTACTGCAGAACCAGCTGCAAGGAAAAGTGAGCTGGGGAAAACTTTGTTCCTTCCCCTCTCTCACTACAGTCCCCAGAGTCCCTATTGCTGACAAACCTGATTCCAAGCAAAGGCTCTCAAAGTACCAAACAGGCGCAAACACCTTTGCAGCCAGGTGTCTGTCAGTCCCACTTTGTGGGGGCTGATAATTAGATTAAAGGCTGAGGGCCCCTTCCCCCTTTTTAAATACATGCTACAGTTATTATTTTGCAGTGTAGCACAACAGCCTACTGTAGCAACAGCTCAAAGTATCCAGCTGTGGCAGAAACTGGCTTCGCCAGCTAAGAAAAGCCTGTGTGGAACTGCAGCTGAACACAGAGCTTTTCATATGTGACTTTTGTTAGCGACTCCTAACAGATTCTTTTACCACATGCTTTACAGAGAGGACATAGCAAAAGGGTAAAGGAAAAGACAGACTGTCCCAGAAGGAAAACATTTGACAGACCACAATCGGGAAGTGATTAGCACATGAATCTGGATTTTGGCAGAAACCAGGACATGGTAACACTATAAGCACTTAAAGATTGGCAATAAAAACTTTGAGGGCAAGTGGTGTGAAAATTCCCTGACCTTGCAGTGAGTCAAGACAATTGGTAATCTGGGAGGCTGAGAATCACTAAAGACATAGTGCTAACAAAGAGGAGAGCATGGGCTGTCATGCTAGCAGAGTCTTCAACAGGAATCTCACATCAGGTTAAAGTAAGAATTCACCTTTACTTTAAATCCAAAGACACAAAGCACCATTCCGAACCAACTACAGTGGTGTTTAAAATTTGCATGTTTAGTGGTAGAGAGATGGGTGGAACAGCCTCATTTTTCTCATCTATTAAGTTTGTATGAAACATATTTTGCATATTTTAAAAATTATTACAGTTATCACTTCAGAAAGTCTGGTGTCAGAACCCAAGCTCTCATTTTCTCAGAACGTGTGCGATATTCCATATTAGGACAAAGCTCAGCAGGAGGAGCTGTTAGGCCTCCATATTTAAACCTGCAAACCATCATTTTTATGTTCAGGAAACACTCACATGCTACCCCTTTCTACTCACTCCCATCACAGAATGGGACCTGTCTCCTGTAAGCAGAGATCCATACTTCAAAGTTTTCCTACTACTTTTAAGGTCTCTTCCAACCGAAACCATTTTATGATTCTACTTATTGCAAGTGCTGCACAACAAAATCCCTGCAACAATTTTAAGCATTCCTAATTTAAAAATTGTTTTTACAACAAAAATTGCAATCTGAACATCCTTAAGGGATTTTTAATCTTGCTATTTGGCTGTTCCATTCTCTGGCACTCATTTCTAACCGGTTTTAACTTGTTTTTGCAACAGGGCAGCTCAGATACTATGAGATAATGTGTGATGTTGCTAATGTCTTCCACAGGTAACACTGTGTCCTCACCTGATCACATCACCCAGGCGTACTCTCAGGTTGTTGCGAACAACCCTATTCATGCGAATCTTCTCATCTGAGCAGGTATCATCTGACAGAACGATGCAGACTGCTTCTCTTCTCTTCTTTCCTTTGAGCAGGACAGTGTCTCCTCTGAACAGCTGCAGTTCATCCATCTTTGCCTGTAAACAGCAAAACATTAGAACGAGCTGTTGAAAAAACAGGAATTCAAGCATTTGAAGGAGAGTTGTTCGACTTTGGGAATTACACCTCAGAAGTGATATACTAAATCCAGAGGACAGAGACTCTCACTACAGTGGTATAGAGCTAATCCTGAAACCAGAGAAAAGGCTCAAGCTCAACTGAATCCTACAAACCGAGCCTCAAGAAAACATTTTATCAAGGAGGAGTGTCGGAAACAAAACAACCCTCCCTCAGTGGTAACAGCTGTAGCTTCTCACGAGAACACTTGTACTCATGTTGCAAAGTTACATTTCAAGTTAACAGACAGCAACAGCTTGCAAATTACCAGATTAAATGCTTTGCCTCTACAGATGACGCACCTGGGACAGTGACACGACACTGTTGTCTTCATTGATGGCTTCGTCAACAATTAACCGATTGGGCCTGTTCTTCTGCTTCAGAATAGCAGTCGATAAGTCATCGGCTTTAGAGCTAGGAGACAAAACACAGCTTATGAGCCTGAGTGATACTGGCCCTGTCCAGCCACCTCGTTTTCATCTCCACTTCCTACAAGTCTCTTTGTTGTCTTGTCTTTCATAAACTGTACTTGTTTGTAGCACAAAGGAGAACATTACTTCCCATGGATCAGTTGCAGGAGTTCAAAGGATGACATTTTCTGTCAAAAAACATAACTAAGAGCTTCCACTGGATACAGCTATGAACCTATCTATGAAAAGAAGTGGTCAGTGAGATGTTGCTGACTGTAAGATGTTTTGCCTCAATGAATTAGTCACACTCATCTGAAATCACATGTAACTGCTGCCAACAAAACAAAAGTTCAAGTCTATTTGGTGTCAAATCCCAGATAAATAGGGGAATTAAAGAACAATGCTGCAGCAGCCCTGACAGGAAGAGTTGTAAGAGTATAACCTGTCGAGGCCTGTTTGTTAAACCAAGCAAGCCGTTTGTTAAACCAAGCAAGAAATATTCAAGTACTCATAGAAAATGATTTTGTGTTGGGATTCTTTTAGCATTTTTCCGTAATACCTTCACAGGAGTCACTGCAGCTCTGGCCTACAAAGCCACAAGAAATACAAGAGATCATTCATTTGCCTTGACAAAACAGAGCAAGAAAAACATGAGGGCAATGGAAGAAGGGCAGATTAACTGTTCTACTTCAAAATCTAATACAGCAAATAACTCACTCTATGACAGAATATGAATTTGAACCAACTTATTCTTCAGGAGCTCTTGGAAGCTGTATATTAGCCACACACATCAGGGGTGGAGTGCTGCAGCTTCCCCCAGTGGGCACCTGACTACTTTCTCCAAGTATGTGGCTGTGCCAGTGTCCAAGGTAAGAAGAGAAAACTTTGCACAGTCTGACTTGATTCTGAAGGAAAATAAAGAAAAATAAAGTCTTCCTTTGTCCTAAGCAGGCATTGGCAAAGAGTAAGGAGCTTTGTGGACAATGCTGGCAGTCATAACTTTGGCTTCATCTCACCCTTTTAGGGACAGAATGACCAGAAGAAACCAAACCTTGAGGGGAAATGGCAGCACTTGGCATGATCACTGCATTTTTAGGAGTCCATCAGAGAGGGGTGACATACCTATGGTATGATGTTACCCAGGTCCCTCTGCCCCTCAAGACAGAGGCTTTTCCAAGACAGGCTATGCAGTGTTGGTTCCTTTCTCTGACACGTCAAAGGGGAAACAATACCAAGCAAGCCTGTGAGGGCAGCCAGCTTGCTTCCAAAAGGTTCTCAAGCTTCCCTTAAACAGTGGCAGCACAGAAAACATGTTGCAAAGACAGGCAACATTATTTTAAGTGAACAAAACAAGTTGTAAAACACGTTCTTTCCTGGACTGCCAGCACTAAGAAAGTTACCTTTTTTCCTCTCTTTATTAAAGAGTGCAAGAGGTAAGACATTGCAGACCTACTCTCTAAGCAAAAAAAAGGACACAATAAAGGCTGTTGGATACATCCTGGAAAGGGATCATAAATGCCATAATCAATCTAAAAATGTGGTCTTGTTGGGAATCCTAAGTCTGTGATTTCCAGGAAAACTGAGAGAACAATATGAAAACTGAACATACATTATCAGGGCAGATTATGGTTAAACAGTGCACAAAACCAACAACTTACTTGTAAGGACTTTGCCTCCTCATTAGCTCCTGGCCACTGGAAACTAATCCAGCAAGTAGATTTCAAGATTTCAGCTAAGGGACACCAGGAAGACAACACTCGTATTTGGGTTATTCAGAGTGTGACTGTAACTTATCCCTCTGCAGACAAGATGTGAATCCCAAGGCTTTTTGGTAAGAAATCACTGCCAGACTTTGGCTACGTGAACTGTTACAGAAACTAAGTGTCTGTCCCTTGGGATGCAGGGACTCCTATACAGCCTGAAAACCAGCCAGGGACACAAGAGGAAAAATAAAAGATAAAGGAACTGGCTAAAAAGTGGAAGCTTTTCAATCAACACTGTCTACAACCCCAAAGCTGTAAAAAACTGGAGAGAAAGTTTGGATAACTCCCGACATACAGCAGTGCTGAAGAAGACAGCAAGAACCCACTTGGTTCTGCTGAATAAGAGAAAAAAGTTTTAGTATGGAAGAACTGAACCTACAGTTCCCTAAGAACTGAAGGCTAGATCAATACCAGATACACTTAGAACGATCGAAAAGCATGGAAATATTAAAAATGGAATAAAAGTTTCCAAGAAACAGCACCCAGGGAGCTAAATGCGCAGGGTCAGCTTCAGTGCTCTGACCTCAGAGTTCTGCAGAGGTAAACACAAAGGTGCTACAAAATTACCTGTCAGCTACACAGGGAAATGTTATTTCTCCTGCAGACAAGGGTAAGGCTTTGGACAGACAAGCACTACACATCTTTCAGCAGCAGTCTACAATATTGTTATCATCACCATTTGCCCTCATTGCATCTCTCCAGGGGTTCCTCATGCTGCATCTGAAATAATAGGGCAAAAGAGATCTGCGCACCTCAACCGTGCCCAGACAAACCCCAACATCTGTGGGAAGGAGGGCATGAACAGAAAATACCAAGCAGGAAAAGCCTAAGGCATGGGTTAGGACTCTCTCCTGTCAACCTTTCTACTCTTGCTGGGAACTTCAGGAAAGGACTGGGACAGAAAGCTAACCGAGGTAATTTTTAAAGCTCCTCAATGAGCTTCTGGTCAGAGAGCCTGGTGTAAACCCTCCAAATCACGTCCTGAGCCACCCCTTTTGTCTGCTCCCTCACACACTTTCCCCTCTTGCCCCTTTCTTTCTCTGACTTAACAAAGAGATAAACTGAACACAAAACACAGCTTTCGAGCAGTTTTGGAATTAAAAGGAAATTCAAGGTCTGCATTAAGCTGCCCCTAGACAGAAGCCAGAAGTGAGGACACAAACACCAGCACAGCAAATGGTCAAGCTTCCATATAAAGTGCAAGACATCTATAACATTGAAGCAAAAATGAACTCGCCCTAAAGGCCAACCATAACAGGTTCCCTCAGCCTCCTTTTCTCTCTCTTTAAAGCAGTTCAACAGCCTCATTCCACACATGGGAGAACCAGGGGGCTTTTTACGACTTACAGAATCACAGAATATCCTGACCTGGAAGGGACCCATTAGGATTATCAAGTCCAGCTCCTGACTCTGCATAGGACAGCCCCAAGAATCACACCCTGTGCCTGAGATCATTGTCCAAATGCTTCCTCAACTCTGTCAGGCTTGGTGCTGTGACCACTTCCCTGGGGAGCCTGTTTCGGTGATTGACCACCTTCAGAACTTTTTCCTGACATTCAACCTACAGCTCCCCTGACACAGCTTCAGGGACTCAATTACACCACTCCGTGGTTCCTCTCTGTCAGAGCTCCCCTCGTTCAGCAAGTGATAATGCCCAGAGGCATCACAGGGGAGGGTATGAAGAGCCAGAGCAGAAAGTAATTACCAATTAGTGATCCTTCTGAAAAAGGATCCTCCAAAATTAATGATCCTCCAAAATTAGTGATCCTCCAAAGCCCCGCCTAAAGTAAGGAAACAAGCTGTTCCTTCAAGTCTGTGCTAAAAACAAGCAAAAAGTCACTTCCTAGAATTATTTCAGCTGCAGAAACGAAAGTGAAATCAGCCACATCTTCCGCACACTGGCATGATTTTTTACTGCCATCCTCGTGAAATCACTTCCCATATAAAACCCATGAGCAACTTCTTACCAATCTGAACGTTTGATTTACAGACTGGACTGCTTTTCCCAGGTAGGTATTAAAGAAAAAAAAAAATTCATAAAACGTTCTCATTCCCTAGTGAAGTGTCTGAGGTGTATGGTGACTGCAGCCACTTACTGAAACAAGACAACTATAGGGGGGGAGTTTAAACCCATTGTGGAGAAGCCAAGTTTTCAACACTGTTTCAGACAGGCTGGGAGAGGAAAACAGGAATCCCTTCAAAAACCACACTCCCTTAGGTCTTGGAATGCTAGTTGCCATGCTGAGGTTCGGTTCAGCAAGATGGCTGCCAGCAGCTGTGACAAAAAATGGCATCTAAAAAGTAACCGTGTTCCAGCTGCAAACTAACTTTTGCTGCTTCCTACGTGGGTGAGAAGAACTTTGTTAAACTAGAAAGCCCTTTTTAAAAACACTGGTAACTCAGCTCAGCTGCACAACCGGGGTCTGGGAATGTCACTTCCACTGCAGACACAGAATTCCTGGCACACATCGCTGGAACTGACTCGCCAGGTCCAAGCAGGTTTCGATTCCAGGATTTGCAAAAGAAGAGGAAAACATAATCAAATAACGCCAAAAGGCACCAGAGGGACCAAAACGGCCTCTAGCGAGGTCAAAAAGTCACTTCAAGTATTCTTGGATTGGGAATATTTATCTTCAGATTCTATTTTGCTCCGCTCAAAATGCACGTGGGCTGCGTGCAGACACTGTTACTCATTTCTGAGGAGCACGGAAGATGATCCTCAGCCCGTAACTGAGTAGAGCCAGGAAGAGTGAGGCAAGACACCCGAGACGGAAACAGGGCCGATCGCCTCGGCCATGCCCGGCACAACATGTCTGCCTCGGCTAGCGCCAAGTCACTCGCCAGCCCCGGCCCGAGGCCCGCTGCGAGCAGGAGGAGCCCGGGACGGGCCTAGAAAACAAAGCCCTCCGTAGTTCAGGGCCCGGCGGGCGGGCGGCCCCAGGCCCGGCGGCGGCACGGCGGGAGGCCCAGCCTGGCCTCGCCCCCCC